>JAAALK010000079.1:17822398-17958507 GCA_019279435.1 Zizania palustris
CACAGAATACATACCTTTCTGCCCTGATGGCATTATTATCACAGTTGTAGCTCCGGCACCAGATACCTGATAGGCTCTATCAGAAAAATTTGTCCACAGACCTTCGGAGGGTTCTTCCGGAGTCCAAACTGCGGATGGAGTGCATTCGGACATTGTTGGCGTAAAAGATTACGCTAACAGGTTTCTGAAGATTAGAAACTAACAAACGAAGTGTTTGCGAAGTGAACTGTTCTAAGCCTCCGAAAGGATAATAACTTAGAATTGTTCGAATGTGTGTATTGAATAACTTGTATTCGGTCCCTATTACAGGGTAAAACAGGGGGTATTTATAGGCCCAAACATTAAGGAAAAGGCCCTTTTACCCCTCTATTACAACCGACATAGTGGAAACTATTCGTTACCCTTAATAGGGCTAAAATGGTAAAAGACTAATCTAATGAGAAAGAAGATAAGTCTTCCATCTTAGCTGGCAGAAAAAATCTCATAAGAGTCCATGTTCGAGGATATACTCCGAACTAAGGTCCATCTTCATACTTCGAGCTTGACTCAAGGCATCTCCGAAGATGCATGTTGGTAACCTTCGAATCCATTATCGGCCTTTGTGTTGTTACTGCAATAACCCTGAGGATGGAATAATTTCCCCCAACAGTAGCCCCTCGAATATGCTTCTCCGTTAAACCTGTAATGTTAGGAGAGCAGTATACGGAAGAAAAATAACCATGCGTAGAGGTTATTAGATTTTAATTTATCTCCGAAATGTATGAAGATATAAAACTTCAAATCAGTTTTAAGACAATTACTTTCGAACCAAATTAGAACTAACTCAGAAAGCTCGAAAGCCTTTTTAGACTTAGAAGAAATAGTCGTTGGCTTCTTTCTTCTAACAGAAGTTACGCAATGCGTTAATTTCGGAAAAAAGTAACGGGCAAGAATGCGAAACGGCATGGACAAACGGTAAAAATGTAAAGTCTGGGCTATAAATAGAGGGCCTAGACCTTTCCTGAGTACCTTTCCACCTCTTTCTTGCAAACAAGCCATCCTTTGAGCCCTAGCTTCCATTCTTCTTCCAAAGCAACTCAGTAGTTCCAATGGCGAAAACCAAAGGTTCTGGAGCACCTTCAGCCCTGGCTCGACAACAAGCTGCTACTGCAGCAGTGAATGCATCATTGGCGACAGCAGCTCCAACACCCGCAGCGGCAACCATGGCGGCGGGAGGAGGAAATCCCCAAAATGTTAGCGATCAAGGCCTCTTCCCGGCATCAACAAAATACATGGATCAATCCTTCCAACTGGGGCCTTCAACCTGCAAAATAGAATCACTGGCGGCCGCAGTAGAGGGTAGAATTAGTTCGGGAGTTATGATCCGCAAACCCAGAAAGGAAGTTATCCCGTCACCAAGACCCGGAGAAGTGGTCGTCTTTGAAGCCTTCTTCGAAGCCTTCTTCGAAGCTGGCTTAGGTCTTCCAGCAGTGGATTTCTTGGCTGAGGTATTGGATCTATTCCACGTTACTCTCCCCCAACTTTCTCCGAACGTTGTAGCTCGTTTAGCCATCTTCGAATGGGCGTTATGTGCCGAAGGTTGTGAGGGGAGGGCAGAAATCTTCGCTATGTTGCACAGAGCTTTGTGCCAGCCAAAAACCTTTGTAGGCCCCGGAGGTGAAAAAATGGTAGTGGCCTTCGGAAGCATCAATTTCAGACTTCGGGATGAATACGCCCTTCGGTTTCCTGCTAAGGCCATCAACGCTAGATGGTATACAGACTGGATCATGAAATGGTTTTATGCCGAAGTTGGGGCGAGCAACCGTCTAGCTGGACCTCTGCAAGACATCAACTTCCGGAAAGAAGCCCTTGTGCATCCAGACCCCGGTCAGCTCGAAGCTCGCCTCAGCTTGCTTCAAAAGATTAGTCATCGGTTGAGAATGCGAGACTTAGCCAAAGAATTCCTTGGGCTCCAAATTTCTCCCCTGATGGCCAACTGGCCTATCATCTTCGAAGAGGATTGAGAAGGCGGTCTCCGAAAAATTTCCTCAACTTCGAGTCCTGCAGGTAACTTCGAAAACAACATACTCCATGTATATTTATTCAAAGAATTAACTAACTTGGCTCATTTTTTAGCTTCTTCAGCCCCTATAACTTCGGAGCAAATCATACGGGCTTCGGAGAAGATTTTGGGTGCTCCAACTCCGACCGAAAAAGAATGGAGAATCAAGTTGGCGGGAGTTGGGAAAGATTTAACAGAGTGTGGGGAATGCTGGAAATCATTTCGCCCCCTTTGGTGGATTGGGTGCCTTCGGAGAAAGGACCCAAGAAGAGGAAAGCTGAAGCTGGGACTTCGAGCTCCGCCAAGACTCCGGTCAAGAAGGTGCCTCGAAAACCAAAAAACCCTGCACCTTTGAGCCCAAGGGCTTCAGTCTCCGATTCCCAGGAGGACGAAGGCAGGTTACTTGTGAACCTGATTGACGAAGACGCAGCTCAAGGAACTGCACAAGTTGAAGTACCTGCGAATGTGCCGGAGTCTCAAGAGAACCTTGAGCAAACAAGAACTTCGGTAGTTCAAGAGGATTTACCTCAGGACAAAGTTCCTGTGGATGAAAGTGGAGTCGAAGTCACTATGGCTTCGATTCCAGATGAAACAACTGTTGGGGGAAAATATCTCATCTTCAGGGTTATTGCCAAAGCAGCATGAAGACAGCTGACCAGTTCGAAGATTGTCCGAAGTCCATCTTCGAAGGTGCATAGAACCTGGTTCGAAGTCCGAAGGCAGGCATTGGTTCGAAGTATGTCTTCGAACCAAAGTCCTTCAAGATCTTTTCTGCCAGCTAAGATGGAAGACTTATCTTCTATCCTATTAGATTAGTCTTTTACCATTTTAGCCCTATTAAGGAAACCGAATAGTTTCCTTAATGTCGGTTGTAATAGAAGGGTAAATAGGTCTTTTCCTTAATGTTTAGGCCTATAAATACCCCCCGTTTTACCCTGTAATAGGGACCGATTACAAGTGAATCAATACACACTTTCGAACTATTCTAAGCTATTATCCTTTCGGAGGCTTAGAACAGTTTGCTTCGCAAACACTTCGTTTGTTAGTTTCTTTTCTACAGAAACCTGTTAGCGTAATCTTTTACGCCAACAGTTGGCGCCGTCCGTGGGGAACCTAGTCCAAAAAACTTCGTTCTCTACCAACCTCTTGCATCATGCCTCCTAAGCGGAGCGCACCTCGCAATCCCACTCGGAGGTCCTCTCGGATCTCCGGAGAGATACCCTTCGACACAGTCGAAGTCGGAGGGTCTTCGACTATCCCTCCACCTCTAACTCCGCAAGGGGCTTTTATCCCTCGAGGATACGAAACCTCTCCACCAACCCCTTCTACACTCCGACCGCTCGGAGCCACTCTGCCACCCTCTATTCCGATTGGAACTGATCATACCAGTTCTCAAGACCCGGAAGGTCCTTCCGGAGGAGGTGAAGATATCCTTCGAGATATGGCCACTCAAATGGCCAATCTTCAAGCCGAGGTAGCGAGGTGGCGACAGGAGGCTGCGAACAGGCTTCGCCCTCAAGCCACCCCAACTATCCCCGAAGTGCACGAAGACGACGATCTTGACTATCCCGAAGCCCCGGAGAACGCCTCTTACGACAATGAATCTCCGTTGCATCCCGAGCTTCAGAAGGTTCGCTTCGATCCGAAGTTCAAAGCTTCGAAGCTTAGCAAGTATGCCGGAGACGAAGATCCCAGTGAGTTTGCGCGTTCTTATGCCCTAGCAATTGAAGCTAGTGGCGGAGACAGAGAAACTATGGCGAAGTGCTTCCCGTTAGCCCTTCAAGGAGTGGCGTTGAGATGGTTCTGGTCTTTAAAACCAGGATCAATCTCTTCATGGTCACAGTTGAAGAAGAAGTTCATAAGTAACTTTCAGGGCACCTTCGTGCCCCCCATGTCGACAGGAAGCCTTTTCCAAGTGAAACAGCTCCCCGGAGAAACCTTGAGGCAGTACTTCAAGCGCTTCGCCCACACGAAGTCGCAAATTCGGGGGCTGTCCATATCTTCGGTGGTTGATGCAGCGCGGGAAGGCGTCAGTCATAAAGGCCTTCTGGATAAATTGCATCGGAAGAGCATCACCACAGTATCACAGTTGATGTCGTACTTCGAGGAGTACTCGAAGTCGGAAGAAGGTTGGCTTCGAAGGACTACTGCTACTTCGACAGTGTTGACAGAAGTTAAAGCAGAGGTGAAGACTTCGGCTCAGCCGCAAGAACCAGTCTTCGAAGTGCAACATGATAGAAGAAGAGGGCAAAAGCACCCTCGTTCTGAGGTCCTAAACATTGCACCCCCGCAGAAGTTTGCACCAAGAGCTCCACAGTCTGCAGGGAACAAGTCCAGCAGCTGGAGGCCGGCAGGGAAAACGGCTGGCAAGGGCCAGACCCTTTTTTGCTGTATTCATGGAGAGAACCGAAGCCATGCAACTGACACCTGCAAGGCTATTCTTACCCTTCGGGGAGAATACTTGGAGAGAACTTCGGGTCGAGGTAGTACCGACCGAAGTCCAGCAGCAGCAGTGCGCTCGGAGCCGGTCCAGGCTGTGGCGCGGATAGAAAATCTTGATGCTGCAAGGCATCCTCCGGTGGCCAATGTTATGCCACCTCCGAAGCAAGAAGAAGGGCAAGATAGAGGGAAGAGAGTAGTTCTCCCTATCTCCGGAGGAGGTACCCTCGGAAGCATGTCCAAGAGACAGCGAAGAGAGTACGTTCGAGAAGTAGGCCACATTGGAACTTCGTCATCTGCAGCTGCAATGCCGGAGTGGTCTCATGTTCCGATATCTTTCTCTGCGGAGGATGCAGCTGGTATCAAGTTCCCGCATGCAGATCCATTGGTTATCACTGCTGATATTGCAGGAACAGAAGTCCGAAGGGTACTAATTGACGGAGGTAGCTCGGCAGATATCATATTTGTACAAGCCTTCGATCAGTTATGCATTTCCCGGAAGCATCTCCTTCCAGCGGCTCGTCCTCTGCAAGGTTTCGCAGGACCCCCGCTAGATGCACTTGGCCAGATAGGCCTGGAAGTAACCTTCGGGGAAGGTTTACTAGCCCGAACTGAAGAAGTTATCTTTGATGTGGTGGATGCCCCATATGCTTATAATGTTATCTTTGGCCGAGGCATGTTGAATCAGTTCGGAGCTGTGGCGCATCACAATTACTTGTGCATGAAGATGCCCACACAATCAGGAGTTCTGACAGTCTTCGGAGATCAAGCCATAGCTCGGAGAGCAGAATATGGTCATGGTCCTCCTCTTGATCCGAGGCAAGTAAACAGTGTCCAAGAAAATGGAGAAATTTTTTCAGCCTCCTCCGAAGCTTCGAAGAAGTCGTTTCCAAGACCAAGTCCCGAAGGAGAGATTGCAACGAAGATCATTGTCAAAGATGGTAAAGAATACACTTTTCAGTTTGGTAAAGATTTACCTCCCGAAGTTGCAACTTCCTTGGAAAAGGTTGTAGGAGAAAATTTGGATGTCTTCGCCTGGTCTGACGAAGATATCACCGGAGTCGATCGGGATATTATTGAACACAGCTTGCTTGTAAACCCGAAGGCCCGGCCTGTTCGACAAGGGCTCCGGAAGATGTCCGCAGAGAGAGCTGCTCTAGCTAAGGACGAAGTTGAAAAACTGTTGAAGGCGGGGATTATCAGAGAAGTGGCCCATACAGAATGGCTAGCCAACCCAGTCTTCGTCAGGAAGAAGTCTTCCGGAAAGTGGCGCATGTGCATTGATTTCACATCTTTGAATAAAGCGTGCCCACGTGACCCCTACCCCATGCCCCGAATTGATCAACTAGTTGACTCCACTGCAGGTTCGGAGTTACTAAGCTTCCTCGACGCGTATTCCGGATATCATCAAATATGGTTGAAGCGCGAAGATGAAATCAAGACGAGCTTTGTAACTCCTTCGGGAGTCTTCTGCTATGTAAGAATGCCCTTCGGCCTAAGAAATGCCGGGGCTACTTTTTCAAGATTAGTTGCTAAGGCTCTAGGTCATCAATTAGGTCGCAATGTGGAGGCCTATATGGATGATATTGTAATAAAGAGTGCTTTAAAGCACCAACATAGCCTAGACTTAGCAGAAACATTCAATAGCCTTCGGGCATGTGGGATCCGCCTTAACCCCGAAAAATGTATATTCGGAGCTAAGGCTGGAAAGTTGTTAGGGTACTTAGTTTCAAGCAGGGGAATTGAAGCTAGCCCTACTCAAATAACTGCGCTGCAGAACATGGCTCCTCCGGAGAATTTAAAGCAAGTGCAAAAGCTGACTGGACGTCTGGCCGCACTTAGCAGGTTTTTATCAAGGTCTGCGGAGAGGAGCTTGCCAATATTTAAAGCTTTGAAAGGGTCCGAAGATTTTGCATGGACACCAGAGTGTCAGAAAAGCTTCGAAGATATTAAAGATTATCTCAGCAATCTTGCTACACTCACGGTGCCTATTGCAGACGAAACCCTACTCCTATATCTTGCAGCTACAGGTTCAGCTGTCAGCGCAGTCCTTGTCAGAGAAGCAGATATAAATGGGAAGTTGGTCCAAAATCCTGTCTATTTTGTATCCGAAGCATTGTCAGGAGCGAAGACAAGATACTCCGAACTTGAAAAGTTCGTTTATGCTCTGATAATGGCTTCAAGGAAGCTAAGACATTATTTTTTGGCTCATAATGTAATTGTACCAACTTCGTATCCTTTAGGAGATATGCTCCGAAGCAAAGATTCCACTGGAAGGATTGGAAAGTGGGCAGTAGAGCTAGCACCCTTCGGCATATCTTTCCTGGCAAGGACAGCTATCAAATCTCAAGTTCTAGCAGACTTCGTAGCAGAGTGGACTCCACCTGCGAAGTTGACTCCGGAGAAATCAGACGATGGAGTTTGGACTATTTACTCCGATGGGGCTTTTCAAGCATCCGGAGCAGGCATTGGGGCAGTATTAATTTCACCGTCAGGGCAAAGAGCAATGTACTCCGCAAGACTCAACTTTAAGTCTACCAATAATATAGCGGAGTACGAAGGAATATTATTGGGACTTCGGAAAGCACGTGCTCTAGGGGCTACAAGAATAATTATAAAGACAGATTCTCAGATAGTAGCAGGGCACGTAGACAAAAGTTTTCAGGCCCGACATCCACAGCTTGCAAAGTATTTGGAAGAAATTCGCAAGATCGAAGCACATTTCAAGGGTATTTCCATTCGGAGTATACCAAGAGCTGAAAACGTGCAAGCGGACATTTTAGCGAAGGCTGCTGCCGGAGCTGTGGATGTGCCTGACGAAGCTTTCTATGAGGAGCTCAATATACCTTCGGTGCCACAAGTTGCTTCTGCAGAGATTCTCTGCATTCCTAGTGCAGATTGGAAGGATTCAATCATAGAACTCTTGCAAGGAGGAACAAATTTGCCCGAAGAACCCCAATTGTCAAGATTAAAGCTCAGAGCAAGAAACTATCAGCTAATCAACGGTATATTATACAAGGCCGGAGTATGTTCCCCTCTACTCCGATGTATATCTCAAACAGAAGGCCAAGAAATTCTTCGAGAAATTCACGAAGGCCTTTGTGGAAGCCATTTAGCCCCTAGAGCTCTGGCAGGAAAAACACTTCGCCAGGGGCTTTATTGGCCCACAATAACAGCTGATGCGGAGAGCTTGGTCCGCACTTGTCAAGGATGCCAGTGGATGGGTCGACGGAGTCATCGCCCACCAACAGCTCTTCAAGTCATTGCTCCGGTATGGCCTATGGCCAGATGGGGTATGGATCTAATTGGTCCCTTTCCGTTAGCAAAGGGAAATCTGAAGTTCGCAGTGGTAGCTATTGAATATTTCTCTAAGTGGGTGGAAGCAGAACCCTTAACAGCTATCACTTCGAATAATGTACAGAAATTCTTCTGGAAAAACATTATTTGCCGGTTCGGAGTGCCTAGATATCTCACAGTTGATAATGGAACACAGTTCGACGCAGAACCCTTCAGGAAGTTTTGCGAAGACCTAGGCATTCAACTATGTTTTGCTGCAGTGAGACATCCTCAGTCGAATGGAGCAGTTGAGCGAGCCAATGGAAATATCTTATCAGGGCTAAATCGAAGAATAGTAGGATTATCAAAGGGACTGTGGACCGAAGAGCTTCCGAAGATTCTGTGGTCCATTCGGACTACGCAAACAAGGTCCACAGGTTTTACTCCGTTCAGACTACTATTCGGAGATGAAGCCATGACTCCAACGGAGCTCAAAGGAGGATCACTTCGCAGCACCGAACCAGACATCGAAGAAGAAAGACAAGCTTCGTTAGATTTGTCAGAAGAAACAAGGCTTCGAGCTGTAGCCAATTTATCAAAGTATCATCAGCAGACGAAGACTTGGTATGACCCGAAGGTTAAGCTCAGCGAGTTAAGACCGGGTCATCTTGTTCTACGAAGCATTATAGCACCAGGGAAGTTAGGCAATAAATGGGACGGTCCATATCTAATAGTCCGCTCGGGGCGCCCTGGTTCATTTAAATTAGCTAATTTAGAAGGTGAAGAGTTAGCACATACTTGGCATGCGGAGCACCTAAAGCGATACTTCGCATAAGGGCTCCTTGTAATTCGCTTGTAATCACCTCTAAATTAATAAAGCATACATCCTGTAGCGTGCCTTCCCCTTGACGCTCCTAGTCTCCCGAGCGGACGCGCTGGGACGGAAGTCGTTCGAGAGGGAAGTGTATTAAGCAGGGCTGTATTTCCGGACTTCGAACCCTTAAAGTCGAAGCCTCCGGTGTGGTGGCTGAAATCCATCCGGAGCCCAAGCTGATACCTTGTAGGCATCCGTAAAAGAGCCAATACCACATTCTACGGAGTCCAAGCTTCGGCTGGTAGACTTCCGTAAAAAGAGCCGAAGGTGGCCAAAATCTGCGGAGTCCAAGCTGCAGCTTGTCAGACTTCCGTAAAAAGAGCCGAAGGTGGCCAAATTCTGCGAAGTCCAAGCTCCGGCTGGTAGACTTCTGCAAAAAAGAGCCCAAGTGGCCAAATTCTGCGAAGTCCAAGCTCCGGCTGGTAGACTTCTGCAAAAATAGCCGAAGGTGGCTACAATTCTGTGAAATCCAAGCTCCGGCTGGTAGATTTCTGCAAAAAACAAGCCGAAGGTGGCTAAAGCAAAACAGCATTTAAGCCATGAGCTTCGAATGACTGTTCATATGCGTCCAAAGTGACAAAATTTTTTAAGACATTAAAGTGTCCTGGAAGTTATCTCAATTGATTTCTTTCATGAAATAAACAAAGGTACCAAGTTACCATTTTTCTGACTACAAATAGTCGAAGACATTTCATAAGATTTCAAAAGATCTTTAAATGACAGAGGGGCTCCGAACCCCCAAAAAATTGTACTCCGAAGTTTTTTCTTTGCGCATAACCATCTTCGAATACAGTTCGAAGTTGCTTATACCCAAAGAGGGGCTAGTAAATATGGAGACAATTTTAAATCGGCATTCATTATCAAAACAAATGTATTTACAAATTACATTATGAAAAATTGGTATCTATACCAAGAAGGAATCGGAGACCTCTTCGGTCCCGAGAGCTAGGGGTGGAACGACTAGTTCCAACATCGGAAGTTCTAAGAACTTTACGTTTAACTCTCTTCCTCCCCTTCGAAGCTCTAAAATCCTTCTGCTCTTGTTGAAGTTCGGCCCAAGTTCGAAGCCGCTCGGGGCTTCTCTCCCAGCTTCTAAGATCTTCAGATCTTTTATTTTGGGCTTCACCTTCGTCTTCGGACCAATTAGTGTCTTCAGAAGACGAGGTGTTTGCGTCGCTCTCTTTATCTTCCTCTTTAATATAAGACAATATGTCTTTGATTACTTCGGGCGCAATAACGCCGGAGTCATCTCGAGGGATAAGGAATCGAGGACGTTTATAACTCTTTAGAAGTTCGAAGGTGTTCCACAGTGAGCGAAGTTCGCTGTTAAGCTCTAACACTTCGATATCTTCCATAAGAGGCAAAGCCTAAAAATATGACAAACAAGATTTTCATTGATAAATATTTACAAGCATCAGCTTTACATAATCAAAAAATCCTAAATAATCCTAAACCTGCGGGTTCGGAGGAGGCTGACTGCTCGAAGCTTGGCTCCGAACTTGCTTTTGGCGTTGGCCTTCATCAATCCAAGCCTTGATCGCAGATCGACCTTCGGCTCTCCATGAAGTTTGGAAGGCTCGCCAAGCAGCAGCTATACCTTCGGAAGGTTTTAGAAGTCGGTCGTCGTCGAAGATGATAGAACCCTCTGCGCTCGGAGTGATTGTTCGGCCCAAATCCTCGTAGTAGCGAAGTAGTCCAAGGGCAGACACTTGTCCGGAGAGTTCTCCATAACGTATGCCTGCCGTCTTCATTTGCTTCGCTGCTCCTTGGATCCTCTTTAGCCGGCGCAGCAGAGTTACATTGTCATCTGAAGGTAGTGATCCAGTAGTACCGAAGTACTCCAAGACACCTAACATTTGTTCGATGACCTCCGAAGCCACCTTCTCGGACTTAACCTTTTCTTCAATAAGCATATCCTTGGCCGAAGTTGTTTCAGCTAAAACTCCGGAGATTCTAGCGTTCTCCGTAGTCAAAGCATTCTTTTGAGTTCGGAGTTGGCCAGCCTCTTCTTGTAGCCTTACAAGTGCGGAGTCCTTCGCAGCATCCTCCGTCCGCAGTCTTTCAATCTCCGCTCGAAGCACAACTCTTTCTGCTTCGAGCTCTTTTCTTGCAGCCTCCAAGCTTTGCCTAGCTCTTCGCTCTGCTATTATCACATTGTCCATTTGAGATACTCGACCTTCGGAGAAGTTAAGATTTCTTTGAAGAGTTTCGTTCTCTTCCCGAAGTTGAGCAATTTCGTTTTCATTCGACAAAGCTGCAGCGCGGGCTAAGACTGCTTGCTAAGAAAAAGAAAAACTGAAATAAGAAATTATTCATATATAATTCATTATTTGGTTCGAAGATGCTTTATACCTGATAAGCTGCTCTTTCCACAGCAAGGTTAAGCTCCGAACCCTTCACTCTGCTTAAACGGGCTACCAGTTCTGTTTCCCCGACTTGGCGACTGGCTTCACCCAAAGGTTTAACCAAAGTCCCAAGTCCGGTTTTCTCCTCCAAAAAAGGAGTTATGAGAGGAAGCAGTTTTGAAGCTTTCTGGTCAGCCCTGCTTAGCGAAGGTCCGGAGGTTTCTTCCGAGGCCCTTGGAACTTCAGAAGATGGCCCCCCCTCAGTCGATTCACTTTCGTCCGTTGACTCAGATGAAGTCGATCCTTGAGCTGGGAGGGGCTCGATGTGTCTTTTTCCTCTTCCAGGCCCCGGTAGAGCAACTCCCGGTTGCGGCCCTGAAGTTGTCGAAGGTCTTTGAGTTGTATCTTCGAGGGATACTTCGACAACAGGAGGCTCTGAAAAAACAAAAATATTACACATTGTATAAATTTTGCAAAAATTGATAAGAATTAAGCAAAATTTACCTTCGATATTCTCTGGAATATCGAGCACCGGGCTGATCGGAGGATCATAAGTGTAGTCCTCATCCGAATCGGCCGTTAAATCTTGGACTACAGGAGCATCGTCCTGAAGAGCCCTCGTTACTTCTTCGAGAATCGAAGCCATAGTGACTTCGACTCCCCCTTCATCCACTGAAACTCCGGCCTGAGTTATGTCTTCTTGAACTACCGAAGTCATTGGTTGATCAACATTGTCTCCAGACTCCGGTATGTTCACAGGCACTTCGGCCTCATTCACACCCATAGGGGCTTCATTTTGATCTTCTTGAGTATCCGGAGCTCTTACTTCTTCGATGTTGGCTTGAAGCTCCGGAATACCTGCAGTGTCTTCAATGTGAATACTTTGTTGAGCCGCATCTTCGTCAATTAATCTTACTAATAAAATACCTTCGTCTTCTTTAGAGCAAGAAGCCGAAGCTCTTGAGCTCGAAGGTGCGAGGTTTTTCGGCTTCCGAGCCACCTTCTTCGTCGGAGTCTTTGCGGAGCTGGAGGCTCCAGCTTCGGCTACTCTCTTCTTGGGTCCTTTCTCTTGAGGCACCCAGTCCATCAGAGGGGGCGGAGTTAACTCCAACATTCCCCATACTCTGTTAAAACGCTCCCAACTTCCGACTAATTTGATTCGCCATTCCTTTTCTGACGGAGTTGGAGCACCCAAAATCTTCTCCGAAGCCCTTACAATTTGCTCTGAAGTAATAGGGGCTGAAGAAGCTAATAAATAATTTAAGTTAATCTTTCTTCGAAGTAAATATGTACTATGCATGTTAGTTTCGAAGTTACCTGCAGGGCTCGAAGTATAGTTTATCTTGCGAAGACCGCCTTCCGAGTCATCTTCGAAGGCGATAGGCCAGTTGGCCATCAACGGAGGAATTTGAAGTCCGATGAACTCTTCGGCTAAGTCCCGCATGCTCAACCTTTTGCTGATTTTCTGAAGCAAGTTGAGGCGAGCTTCGAGTTGGCCTCCGTCGGGTTGCACTAAGGCTTCCTTCCGAAACTGAATTTCCTTGAGGGGACCGGCCAGAGGATTACCCACTCCAACTTCGGCATAAAACCACCTTAGAACCCAATCGGTGTACCATCTAGCATTGATGGCTTTAGCGGGGAATTGCAGGGCATATTCATCACGAAGCCTAAAATTGATGCTTCCAAAGGAAACTACCACCTTCTCACCTCCGGAGCCTACGAAGGTCTTTGGCTGACAAGTCGCTCTATGCAGCGCAGCGAAGATTTCAGCCCTCCCCTCACAACCTTCGGCCCTCAGTGCCCACTCGAAGATAGCTAGTCTGGCTACAGCATTCGGAGACAGCTGGGGGAGGGTTACGTGAAACAAGTCAAGTACTTCGGCTAAAAAATCCACAGCCGGGAGGCCCAAGCCCGCTTCGAAAAAAGCTTCGAACACCACAACTTCTCCGGGTCTCGGTGATGGAATTGATTCTTTGCCCGGCTTCCGAATCATAACTCCATTACTAATATTTCCCCCCGCTGTGATTGCCAAAGATTCTTTCTTGCAGGTAGACCGCCCCAACTCAAAAGATTGATCCAAGTACTTGGTTGAGGGTGGGCACAGACCTTGGACATCGGAGATTTGAGGATTTTTTCCCTTTGCCGCCATGGAAGTTGTCGCCTGCATCGAAGACGTCGCCGCCATTGTTGCCGCTGCCGCCGCCGCAGCCGCTTGTTGACGAGCTAAGGTCGAAGGAGGTGCAGAGCCTTTGGTTTTCGCCATCGCAATTGCTGGATTGATTTGAGAAAGCGGGGACTAGGGCTCAAGAACTCGAAAGCTAGGGCTCAAGAACTCAAAGGGCTCAAAAGGTTTTTGACTGAGAACAAGCGGTGAAAAGGTAATCGAGTAAGTTCTGGAGTCATTTATTTATAGCCTAAACTTTCCGTTTGTTACCGTTTGGGCTCTGCCCTTTCGCATTCCCGCCTGTTATTTTCCTCCGAAAATAACGCTTCATATAACTCCGTTAGAAACAGAAACTAACGGTTATATTTTCTAAAGTCTAAAAGGACTTTCGAACTTCCTGAATCGGTTCTAAGATAGTTCGAAAAAGTAATTACCTTATGACTGATTCGAAGTTCATATCTTCATGCATTTCGGAGATAAAACAAAAATTAATAACCCCTATGATTGGTTATCTTTTCTTTCCGTATACTGCTCTCCTAATGTTACAGGTCGAACGGAGAAGCGTATTCGAGGGGCTACTGTTGGGGGAAAATATCTCATCTTCAGGGTTATTGCCAAAGCAGCATGAAGACAGCTGACCAGTTCGAAGATTGTCCGAAGTCCATCTTCGAAGGTGCATAGAACCTGGTTCGAAGTCCGAAGGCAGGCATTGGTTCGAAGTATGTCTTCGAACCAAAGTCCTTCAAGATCTTTTCTGCCAGCTAAGATGGAAGACTTATCTTCTATCCTATTAGATTAGTCTTTTACCATTTTAGCCCTATTAAGGAAACCGAATAGTTTCCTTAATGTCGGTTGTAATAGAAGGGTAAATAGGTCTTTTCCTTAATGTTTAGGCCTATAAATACCCCCCGTTTTACCCTGTAATAGGGACCGATTACAAGTGAATCAATACACACTTTCGAACTATTCTAAGCTATTATCCTTTCGGAGGCTTAGAACAGTTTGCTTCGCAAACACTTCGTTTGTTAGTTTCTTTTCTACAGAAACCTGTTAGCGTAATCTTTTACGCCAACAACAACAAGGACTGTTCAGGAAAATGTTCCTGCAGTTGAGGATTTCACACTTGACTCGGACGAAGATCTCGCCTTTGATCCGCCAAGCAGTCCAATGCTTACCCGCCGCCAGAATGTCGAAGGTAAACTTCGAATAATTTTTACCCCTTTTTTTAAATGCGAAATCATACAATGTATAATACCTTTGTTTTTACAGAGTCCACTTTAGTGGAAGAGGTCCGTCCGAAAGATACAATCCCTGGACCTTCGACAACTTCGGAGCCAATTCTAGGAGCCACTCAGATGGGGCCTAGAAAAGGCAAAGGAAAGATGGACTCCCTCCCTACTGCGAGCTCCGAGTCAACTCCGTCTGAGTCAACAAACGAGAGCCAATCTACCGAGGGGGGCCAGTCTCCGGGGGCTCCGAAGACCACAGCTCAACACTCCGGGCCTTCGTCGAACGAAGATGACCAACAAGCTTTAAGTATGCTCCCCCTTCTAGCTCCTTTCTTAGAGCGAAGAACTGGTCTTCGGACTTTGCTCGAGCCTTTGAATCGAGCTAGTCGCGATATTGGGGAGACAAACTTGGTGGCCATCTTGAGCGAGGCGGAGAGCTCGGAGCTTAACGCTGCTATGGAACGCGCAGCCTACCAGGTACAAAGCATCTGTGAAATAACATAAAATTTACATACAAATAATTTCTTACTTTGGTTTTTTCATTTCGCAGCAAATAGTCTTGGCCCGAGATGCGAATATATCAAATGAACGAGAAATCGCTCGCCTTCGAGAGGAAAATAGAACTCTTCAACGGAATCTCACTATCTCCGAAGGCCGAGTGACTCATATGGACAGCATGGTGTCAACGGAGCGCAGGGCCAGACAAGGCTTGGAGGCTGCGAATAAAGAGCTTGAAGCAGAAAGAATTGTGCTTCGAGCAGAAATTGAAAGGATGCGGGCGGAGCACGCTACTGTGGGGACCGAGCTTGTTAGGCTCCGAGAGGAAGCTAGCCAGCTTTTGAATCAAAAGAATTCCTTGACTACAGAGGCTGCTAGACTCTCCGGAGTTCTGGAAGAGCTAACTTCGGCGAAGGATGCGCTAATCGAAGATAAGTTGAAGTCCGAGAAGGTAGCTGCGGAAGTTATGGATCAACTGCTAGGCGTTTTGGAGTACTTTGGTACTACTGGAACGCTTCCTTCAGATGACAACATTTCCTTGCTGCGCCGACTAAAAAGGATTCAAGGAGTAGCGAAGCAGATGAAGACAGCAGGCATTCATTACGGAGAACTCTCCGGACAAGTGGCTGCCGTTGGACTTCTTCGTTACTACGAGGATCTAGGCCGATCGATAACTCCGAGCGCAGGAGAGGGCCCCATTACCTTCGACGACGAGCAACTTCTCACTCCTTCCGAAGGTGTGGCCGCTGCCTGGCAAGCCTTCCAAACTTCATGGAGAGCCGAAGGTCGTTCTGCGATCAAGGCCTGGATTGACGAAGGACAACGCCAGAAGCAGGCTCCGACCCAAGCTTCGAGCAGTCAGCCTCCTCTGAACCCGCAGGTTTAGATATGTCTTAGGATCTTTGACTATGTAAAGCTTTACGCTTATGTACATTTATGAATGAAAATTTGTTTATCATGTTTTTAGGCTTTGCCTCATATGGAAGATGTCGAAGTGTTAGACATTAACGATGAACTTCTCTCATTATGGGCTACCTTCGCGGTTTTAAAAGTTTACAAGCGCCCTCGATTTTTAGTTCCTCGAGATAACTCCGGTGTAATTACGCCCGAAGTAAGCAAAGATATATTATCTTATATTAAAGAGGAAGAAAAAGAGGTTAACTTGGAAACTTCGTCTTCTGAAGATGTTATATGGTCTGAAGACGAAGATGAAGCTCGAAGTAAAAAACCTGACGAACTTGGAAGTTGGGAAAGGAGCCCCGAACGGCTTCGAACTTGGGCCGAACTTCAGCAAGAACAGAAGGACTTTAGAGCTTCGAAGGGAGGCAAGAGAGTTAAACGTAAAGTTGTTAGAACTCCCGACACTGGAACTAGTCGTTCCAACCCTAGCTCTAGAGATCGAAGAGGTCTTCGATTCCTTCTTGGTATAGATACCAATTTTTCATGATGTAATCTGTAATCATATTCGTTCGAATAATAAATATCGATTTAAAATTGTCTCCCTATTTATTAGCCCTTCTTTGGGGATAAGCAACTTTGAACTGTATTCAAAGATGGTTATGCACAAAGAAAAACTTCGGAGTACAATTTTTTTGGGGTTCGGAGCCCCTCTGCAATTTAAAGATCTTTTAAAATCTTATAAAATGTCTTCGACTATTTGTAGTCTGAAGAATGGCAACTTAGTACCCTTTGTTTTTGAAAGAAATCACTTGAGATAACTTTCAGGACACTTTAGTGTCTTAGATAATTTGTCACTTTGGACTATCTTAACACACATTCGAAGCTCAAGGCTCAAACTCTGTTTTGTTTTGGCCACCTTCGGCTCTTTTTTGCGAATTCTGTCAAACTAGTGGTTCGGAGTTCGCAGTGGTCTCTTTGGACTCTTTTTACGGATACCTACAAGCCAGTGGCTTGGGCTCCGCATATTTTGGTCACCTTCGACTCTTTTTACGGATGTCTACCAGCTGATGGCTTGGACTCCGTATGATGTGGTTTTGGGCTCTTTTACGGATGCCTACAAGCCGGTGGCTTGGACTCCGGATTATGTCAGCCCCCACGTCGGAAACTTTGAACCAATGGTTCGAAGTCCGAAAATATGATCTAGCTTTATGACACTTCCCTCTCGGTCAACCCCGTGGTTCCAGTGCGTCCACTCGGAAGCTGGAAGTTTATGTGGGGAAGGCACTATCTGAACCATATGCTTTATTAATTCAGAAGATGATTACAAGTGATTTACAAGGAGCCCTTATGCGATGTATCGCTTTAGGTGCTCCGCATGCCAAGTATGCGCTAACTCTTCACCTTCTAAATTAGCTAGTTTAAAAGAGCCAGGACGTCCTGAATGAACAATTAGGTACGGACCTTCCCATTTATTTCCTAATTTTCCTGGCGCTATAATGCTTCGTAGAACAAGATGACCCGGTCTAAGCTCATTGATCTTAACCTTCGGGTCAAACCAAGCCTTCGTCTGCTGGTGATACTTTGATAAATTGGCCACAGATCGAAGTCTTGTTTCTTCTGATAAATCTAGCGAAGCTTGTCTTTCTTCTTCAATTTCCAGTTCGGTGCTGCGAAGTGATCCTCCCTTGAGCTCCGTTGGAGTCATAGCTTCATCTCCGAATAGTAATCTGAATGGAGTAAAACCTGTGGACCTTGTTTGCGTAGTCCGAATGGACCACAAAATCTTCGGAAGTTCTTCGGTCCACAGTCCTTTTGCTAATCCTACTATCCTTCGATTTAGCCCTGACAAAATATTTCCATTGGCTCTTTCTACAGCTCCATTAGACTGAGGATGCCTCACTGCAGCAAAACATAACTGGATGCCTAGATCTTCGCAAAACTTCCTGAAAGGTTCTGCATCGAACTGTGTTCCATTATCAACTGTAAGTTGTCTAGGCACTCCGAACCGGCAAATGATACTTTTCCAAAAGAATTTCTGTACATTGTTCGAAGTGATAGCTGTTAAGGGCTCTGCTTCTACCCACTTAGAAAAATATTCAATAGCTACCACTACGAACTTTAAATTTCCCTTAGCTGCTGGAAATGGACCAATTAAATCCATACCCCATCTGGCCATAGGCCATACCGGAGCAATAACTTGAAGAGCTGTTGGTGGGCGATGACTCCGTCGACCCATCCACTGACATCCTTGACAAGTGCGGACCAAGCTCTCTGCATCAGCTGTTATTGTAGGCCAATAAAGCCCCTGGCGAAGTGTTTTTCCTGCCAAAGCTCGAGGGGCTAAATGGCCACCGCAAAGTCCTTCATGGATTTCTCGAAGAATTTCTTGACCTTCGGCTTGAGATATACATCGGAGTAGAGGAGAACATACTCCGGCCTTGTATAAAATACCGTTGATTATTTGATAATTTCTAGCGCTAAGTTTCAATCTTGAAAGCTATGGCTCTTCAGGCAAATTTGTCCCTCCTTGTAAAAGTTCCATGATTGAATTTTTCCAATCTACACTTGGAATGCAAAGAATCTCTGCCGAGGGAATTTGTAGCACCGAAGGTGTATTGAGCTCCGCATAGAAAGATTCTTCTGGTATATCCACAGCTCTGGCTGCAGCTTTTGCTAAGATGTCCGCTTGCACATTTTCTGCTCTTGGTATACTTCGAATGGAAATACCCTTGAAATGTGCTTCGATCTTACGGATTTCTTCTAAGTACTTTGCAAGCTGTGGATGTCGAACTTGAAAACTTTTATCTACGTGCCCTGCTACTATTTGAGAATCTGTCTTTATAACAACTCTTGTAGCCCCTAGAGCACGTGCTTTTCGGAGTCCCAGTAAAATCCCTTCATACTCCACTATATTATTGGTAGACTTAAAGTTGAGTCTTGCGGAGTACATTTCTCTTTGCCCTGAAGGTGAAATCAACACTTCTCCAACGCCTGCTCCGGATGCTTGGAAAGCCCCATCAGAAAAAACAGTCCAAACTCCGTCACTTGACTTCTCCGGAACCAAAGTTGCAGGTGGAGTCCATTCTGCTACAAAATCTGCTAAGACTTGCGATTTGATTGCTGTCCTTGCCAGAAAAGATATGCCGAAGGGTGCTAGCTCAACTGCCCACTTTCCAATTCTCCCAGTGGCGTCTTTACTTCGGAGCATATCTCCCAAAGGATACGAAGTTGGTACAATTACATTATGAGCCAAAAAATAATGCCTTAGCTTCCTCTAAGCCATTATCAGAGCATAAACGAACTTTTCGAGTTCGGAATACCTTGTCTTCGCTCCTGATAATGCTTCGGACACAAAATAAACAGGATTTTGCACCAACTTCCCATTGAAATCCATTTCTCTGACAAGGACTGCACTGACAACAGAACCTGTAGCTGCAAGGTAAAGGAGTATGGTTTCGTCCGCAGTAGGGACCGTGAGTGTAGCAAGATTACTGAGATACTCTTTAATATCTTCGAAGCTTTTTTGACACTCCGGCGTCCATGCAAAATCTTCGGACCCTTTCAATGCTTTAAATATAGGCAAGCTTCTCTCCGCAGACCTTGCTAAAAACCTGATAAGTGCTGCCAGACGTCCAGTCAGCTTTTGCACTTGCTTTAAATTTTCTGGAGGAGCCATCTTTTGTAGCGCAGTTATTTGAGTAGGGCTAGCTTCAATTCCTCTGCTTGAAACTAAATACCCTAACAATTTCCCAGCCTTAGCCCTGAAGATACATTTTTCGGGGTTAAGACGGATCCCACATGCCCGAAGGCTATTAAATGTTTCCGCTAAGTCTAGGCTATGTTGGTGCTTTAAAGCACTCTTTATTACAGTATAATCCATATAGGCCTCCACATTGCGGCCTAATTGATGACCTAGAGCCTTAGCAACTAACCTCGAAAAAGTAGCCCCGACATTTCTTAAGCTAAAAGGCATTCTTACATAACAAAAGACTCCCGAGGGAGTTACAAAGCTTGTCTTGATCTCATCTTCGCGTTTCAACCATATTTGATGATAACCAGAATAGGCGTCAAGGAAGCTTCATAACTCCGAACCTACGGTGGAGTCGACCAGTTGATCAATTCGGGGCATGGGGTAGGGGTCATGAGGGCATGCTTTATTCAATGATGTGAAATCAATGCACATGCGCCACTTTCCGGAGGATTTCTTCTTGACGAAGACTAGGTTGGCTAACCATTCTGTGTGAGCCACTTCTCTGATAATCCCAGCCTTCAACAATTTTTCAACTTCGTCTTTTGCCAGAACAGCTCTTTCTGCAGACATTTTCCAGAGTCCTTGCCGAACAGGCCGGGCCTTCGGGTTTACAAGTAAACTATGTTCAATGATATCCCGATTGACCTCGGTGATGTCTTCGTCAGACCAAGCAAAGACATCTAAATTCTCTTCTACCACTTTTTCCAAGGAGGTTGCAACTTCTGGAGGTAAATCTTTACCAAATTGAAATGCATATTCTTTACCATCTTTAACAATAATCTTCGTTGTGATCTCTCCTTCAGGACTTGGTCTTGGGAAGGATTTCTTCGAAGACTCGGAAGGAGCTGAAAAATTTTCTTGATCATCATGCACGCTATTTACTTGTCTTGGATCAAGAGGGGGGCCATGACCATATTCCGCTCTTCGGGCGGTAGCTTGATCTCCGAAGACAGTAAGGACTCCTGCTTGCGTGGGCATCTTCATACACAAATAATTGTGATGTGCCACAGCTCCGAACTGGTTTAACATGCCTCTTCCGAAGATGACGTTGTAGGCATATGGAGCATCTACAACGTCGAAGATTACTTCCTCTGTCCTGGCTAACAATCCTTCTCCGAATGTAACTTCTAGACCAATTTGGCCAAGTGCATCAAGCGGAGGTCCTGCGAAGCCTTGCAAGGGACGAGCCGCTGTAAGGAGGTGCTTTCTAGAGATGCACAATTGATCGAAGGCTTGAACAAAAATAATGTCTATCGAACTGCCTCCGTCAATTAACACTCTTCGAACCTCAGTTCCTGCAATGTCAGCAGTAATGACAAGTGGGTCTGCATGTGGAAATTTAATGCCGTCTGCATCCTCTGCCGAAAAATATATTAGCACATGAGACCATTCAGGCATGGCAGCTGCAGACGATGAAGTTCCAATGTGCCCCACTTCTCGAACATACTCTCTCCTCTCCCTGTTTGACATGCTTCTGAGAGTGCCTCCTCCAGAGATGGGGAGAACTACTCTTTTTCCTCGGTCTTGCCCTTCTTCTTGCTTCGGAGGTGGCATAATATTGACCACCGGAGGGCGTCTTGCAGCTTCGAAAGTTTCTATCCGCGCCACAGCCTGGACAGGCTGCGGGCGCACTTCAGCTGGAACTCGGTCAGTAGTACCTCGACCCGAAGTTCTTTCTAGATATTCTCCTCTCAGAGTAAGTATAGCCTTGCAAGTATCAGTTGCGTGGCTTCGGTTTTCACCATGAATGCAGCAGAACAGGGTCTAGCCTTTGCCAGCCGGTTTCCCTGGCGGCCTCTAGCCGCTGACCTTGTTTTCCGAAGGTTGTGGAGCTCTCTGGGTGAACTTTTGTGGGGGTGCAATGTTTAGGACTTCAGAACGGGGATGCTTTTGCCCCCTTCTCCTATCATGCTGAACTTCGAAGACTGGCTCTCGCGGCTGTGCCGAAGTTTTTACTTCCACTTTTACTTCCTGCAGTACAGATGGAGTAGCTGCAGTTCTTCGAAGCCAACCTTCTTCCGACCTCGCATATTCTTCAAAGTATGACATCAACTGAGAAACAGAAGATATGCTTTTCCGGTGAAGTTTATCAAGGAGGCCTTGATGAATGACACCTTCCCGAGCTGCGTCAACTACAGAAGATGTAGTCAACCCTTGGATCTGCGACTTCGTATGAGCGAAGCGCTTGAAATATTGCCTCAATGTCTCTCCAGGGAGCTGCTTCACCTGGAAAAGACTTCCCGTTGACATTGGGGGCACGAAGGTGCCTTGGAAATTGCTTACAAACTTCTTCTTCAGCTGCCCCCATGAATTAATTGATCCTGGCTTCAAAGACCAGAACCACCTTAATGCCACTCCTTGAAGAGCTAAGGGGAAGCATTTTTCCATGGTGTCTTGAACTCCTCCACTAGCTTCAATTGCTAGAGCATAAGAACAGACAAATTCTCCAGGGTCCTCCTCTCCGGCATACTTGCAAAGCTTCGAAGTCTTAAACTTCGGATCGAAGCGAACCTTTTGTAGTTCAGGATGCAACGGAGATTCGGTATCAAAGGAGGCGTTCTCCGGGGCTTTAGGATAGATAGGTTCGTCGTCTTCAGGCACTTCCGGAATAACTGGGATGGCTTGAGAGCGAAGCCTATTTGCAGCTTCTTGTCGCCATCTCGCTACTTCAGCTTGGAGACTGGCCATTTGAGCGGCCATATCACCAAGATTGTCTTCATCTCCTCTGGAAGGATCTTCCGGGTCTTGAGAATTGAGAGGATTAGTTCGGAGTGGAACTTGAGGTGGAAGAGGAACTCTGGGTGGTCGAAGTATGGATGGAGTTGGCGGAGGGACTCCGTATGCTCGAGGAATGGGAACTCCTTCCGGAGTTTGAGGTGGAGGAAACGTCGAAGGTCCTCCGACCTCAACAGTGTCGGGAGGTGCCTCTCCGGAGGTCCGAGGAGACCTCCGAACAGGGTTACGAGTTGCGCTCCGCTTAGGAGGCATGATGTAAGAAGTTGGTAGAGAACGAAGTTTCTTGGACTAAGTTCCCCACGGACGGCGCCAACTGTTGGCGTAAAAGATTACGCTAACAGGTTTCTGAAGATTAGAAACTAACAAACGAAGTGTTTGCGAAGTGAACTGTTCTAAGCCTCCAAAAGGATAATAACTTAGAATAGTTCGAATGTGTGTATTGAATAACTTGTATTCGGTCCCTATTACAGGGTAAAACGGGGGGTATTTATAGGCCCAAACATTAAGGAAATGTCCCTTTTACCCCTCTGTTACAACCGACATAGTGGAAACTATTCGGTACCCTTAATAGGGCTAAAATGGTAAAAGACTAATCTAATGAGAAAGAAGATAAGTCTTCCATCTTAGCTGGCAGAAAAAAATCTAAGAAGAGTCCATGTTCGAGGATATACTCCGAACTAAGGTCCATCTTCATACTTCGAGCTTGACTCAACGCATCTCCGAAGATGCATGTTGGAAACCTTCAAATCCATTATCGGCCTTTGTGTTGTTACTGCAATAACCCTGAGGATGGAATATTTTCCCCCAACAGCCATAAAGTCAGCTATGACTTGGGACTTGATAGCTGTTCTTGCCGTGAAGGAAATACCAAAGGGGGCTAGCTCAACATCCCATTTTTCGATCCTACCCGTGGAATCTTTGCTCCAAAGCATATCACCAAGGGGATACGAGGTAGGAACGATGAGATTATGTGCTAAGAAGTAATGCCTTAGCTTTCGCGAGGCCATTACAAAAGCATAAGCAAATTTTTCGAGCTCGGAGTATCTTGTCTTTGCTCCGGACAAAGCTTCTGAGACGAAGTAGACTGGGTTCTGCACTAGTTTTCCTTTAAGTTCAACTTCCCTGACCAACGCTGCACTTACTCGGCAGCCCATTGCTGCAAGATAAAGAAGGAGAGTTTCTTCTGGCAGGGGCACAATAAGTGTTGACAGATTTTCGAGATAATCTTTAATGTCATCGAAGCTCTTCTGGCACTGCAGCATCCACTTGAATTTTTTGGACCCCTTTAGAGCTTGAAAAATTGGGAGGCTTCATTTGGCTGACCTTGCCAGGAATCTACTAAGGCCTGCAAGTCTTCCTAACAGCTTTTGGACCTACTTCAAATTTTCTAGCGGAGCCATTGTTTGTACTGCACTTATCTGTGATGGGCTAGCTTTGATTCTCCTACTTGAAACTGAGTACCCTAGCAGTTTTCTTGTTGGCGCCCCGAATATACATTTTTCAGGGTTGAGGCGAACTCCACATGCTCGGAGGCTCTCAAAAGTTTCAGCTAAGTCTAGGCTATTATGGTGCTTTACAACACTCTTTATTACAATGTCATCCATATAGGCTTCGACATTTCGGCCTATCTGGTGACCTAGAGCCTTAGCTATAAGACGCGAGAAGGTAGATCCGGCATTCCGCAAGCCAAAAGGCATTCGAACATAATAAAATACTCTAGAAGGAGTTATAAAACTCGTCTTGGCTTCGTCTTCGCGCTTTAGCCAGACTTGATGATAACCGGAGTATGCATCCAGGAAGCTTCACAGTTCGGAGTCAGCCATAGAATCCACAAGCTGCTCTATTCGGGGCATAGGGTAGGGGTCTCACGGGCATGCTTTATTTAGTGACGTGAAGTCGTTGCACATGAGCCACTTGCTGGAGCCCTTCTTCTTGAGAAAAACGCGGTTAGCTAACCACTCTGTGTGGGCTACTTCTAAAATATAGTTTAGCAAGAAATTTTAGGCGCCCATTCACCCCCCCCTCTGGTCGCTACTTTCGGTCCTACAAGTGGTATCAGAGCGAGGTTAGGGTTTTCTAATATCTTAACCGATTCTAAACCTAGTAGCGACCATGACGTCTCCTGGCAAGCACGACAGCTTCTCCTTCACCAAGGGCAAGCCAAAGACCAGATTTTTCAAAAAGGCCCTGAAGGACTATCGGCGAGAGAACAAGAAGTGCGACAAGGCCTTCTTCGCCGAGATGGAGAAGAGCTACTCCAAGCGGTCCACGTCTTCTTCCTCTTCATCGAGCTCGAGCGATGAGGAGATCATCATCAGGAAGGGGAAGGACAAGGACGATCCGGTAGGCCTTTGCTTCATGGCTTTCGGGGACAGACCGAAGAGCCGTTCACATCAACGCCGAAGATCCCGCAAGAGCTTCTGCTCAATGGCTCTTGGGGATAAGGAAGAGAAGGGCTCCTCCGATGACTCCGACGACGACGACAACGAAAAGGTATCATCCTATGAACGCGAAATCGTTGATTTACTTGAGAGCAATCGTCAGGAGTTAAAATATCGAGAAAAATTGCTTAGGGGAGCTAAGAAGAGGATAGATGAGTTAGAGAGTGAGCTTGCCGTGGCCAACGGTAGAATTGAGAGTCTATCTTCTTCCCCCTGCTTGGGTGATAGGAGTGAGTGCCCTAAGTGTGAGGTGCTTCTGTGTGACTTGTCGACTCTGAAATCCAAGTACACAGAAAGGGTTGATGAGAGGGACGCTTTGGCCACTGAGCTTGAAAGTGCTCAGCTGGAGCTGAAAGATGCTCAAGCCACTGTCGTCGTGCCCTGTGCCGATTGTCCATCTCATCTAGCTTGTTTAGCTGAGCTGAAAGCCAAGGGCGATGAGCATTTGGGTGATTTGGAGAGAGTGAGAGCTGATCTGGCGCAGACTAGACTAGAGCTTGAGACACTGTCAGTTCCACCCACTGTCTGTGAGAATTGCATGTCTTTTAGATTGGAGTTGATTAAGCTGAAAGCCGAAAAGTCTGTCCAGGTTGATAAAGAGTGTGAGATCTGCTTGTCACAGGTGGAGGCATTAGCTTCTTTGAGAGAGGAGCTAGCTGATGTTCAGAACGAGAACTTTTACCTCCGTCAGATCCTGAGTTGGATTAGTGCTAGAGAGCCACAGCTCGACATGATGATCCAGCAGTTCAAGAGACAGGATGTTTTTGGGGTAGGTTACACCTATACCAAGGCTGATTTTGAGAGTGCTATTAGCCGAGCAGTGGAGTGGAGTAAGATGACTCCCGAACAGAGATATCCCAAGACTCACTCTACTGAGTCCTTTAAGGATAGTCAGCCCAAGGATGGAGTGATCCAAGAACAACCGAAAGCTCCACCTAAGAAGCAGATCTGGGTCCCAAAGCCTAAAACTCTCCACACTTCTCTTGATTCCTTACCTGGACCTTCTCATACCAAGGATGATACACCCAACATCACCAAGCCTAAGAACCCTAAACAATATCCCAAGAAGCCTACCTATCACTGTGAGTTTTGTCAGAGAGACGGGCATCTTGAGGAGTTTTGCTTCAGGAGGAAGCGGGTTGAGCGAGCAGAGAGAGCTCGAGGTGGGCAGGAGCAGTTCTACCAGCAGGATGGTAGACAGAGAGTCCCTCGACGTGGAGAGAGGCTAGAGGCCAGGCCACGTCGTGTAGGTGGTGGTAGAGGAGACGGTTTTCACTACCGTGCTTCGGATGGTGGTTTTCGTTCCGGCAGAGTTCCAGATCATCATGGATACGTTGTTGGATCTCGCGACCGTGATTTTAGGAAGAACAGAGGACCGCGCTTTGATCCGCGCTTCAGTCCAGACTCATACGATTCCTTTTGCTTTCCTACATACGCGCAGATGGCTCGACACTGGTTCAACACTTTTACTAAACCTGGCATTGGACCGTTTGGTCCCACTCATGATTATTGATCGTGTTTTGGGAGCTGTGTATCCTTTTTAGGATATTTTGAGTCAGCTTTTCATTGGTATCAGTTTTTTATTTTCTTCTTTATTTTTTTATTGAGTCTTTTTGTGTGCGTTCATATCATGCATAATCATCTATCACATTTTGAGCTTGCTTCTGTTATATGATTAATCTGCTTTACTTTCTCTAGCTAGTATATGTTTTTGATTACTCGTCGATGATCATGTTTTGTTTCAGTTCACATGATATATCTGATATTTGTCACATGCATGGCTTTTATGCTTTAAAAATTGAAAAATGATCACCATTGCTTCTGGTAACTAGCATGTGTAGGCTGAATGCTTTCGCTATCTTTTACATGCCTTGTAGCCAGATCCTTACTTAGATGCAGATACGCAACTTGGACATCTACATGCTTTAAATATGACAAATGTGCTATAAAAATGATAAAAAGTCAGAAAAATAAAAATTTATGCATTTTTATGATTATCAGAAAAGATCCAGGTGGGTTTGCTTTTGTCGCATTGCATTGTTCTGGACTGCTTACCATAGCACTTTGGTATGAACTAGGACGGTATAATGTATGCCAAGATCAGTGTCTTAAGCTTCTGATGGTCCAGTTCTGGCCTAGGCTTGACTTGGTCGGTTAGCATAAGGTTTGACATGCAAATAACCCCTGGCAGAAATGAAAAATTAAAAAAGATGACAAGTTTGCTGAAGCACTTTGTTTTGGACAATGCTTATCTTGGTAGATATCAGTTAGCTTTTGCATATCATGTTTTACCTTGCTTGTCAACTAGAATATGTGGTGATGCTTTTGTTTGCAAAAAAAAAATAAAAAATGCGTGCTAATGACTTTCTTTAGATATCATCTGTTACACTGATCATATCATGTATCTTAGACAGTATATCTTTTGCTATACCTGTTAGATGTTGTAATAGCAGTCAATCATATCTAAGAAGCATGTTTTTCACACTCCACCTGCACCCCATCTGCATTCATAGCATATTTTGAGGGGGAGCTGCATTTCAGGGGGAGTTTGTGTTTATGTCTCTTTTAAGTGCATTTAGTCTCACTTGATGAGTCCAATTGTCAACAAGGGGGAGAAATTTTGGAGTTTTCTTTTTAGTTTTCTTGTTGGTAATTTTAAATATTTTGAGATTGCACTTGTTTTTGAGGCTTTATTTTTGGTTAACCATAATGACCATTTTCGTGCTTTTATTTGGTTTTTGGTCATTAGGGTTAAACTTTTATTTTCTTTCTTCTATTTTCTTTTGTCTTTGTTTTCTTGTTTCCACATGTTTTGCAGGTTCTGGAGATGAGCTGAAAAGGATGTTGACAATGCACTCATCAAGGGGGAGATTGAGAAACCATGTTGAAGAATATGGTTTTGATATTCCAGATGTGATGAGTGATTGTCAACGGAAGTAAATGGAAGGGAGAGATGAAGACCTGCCGAGTCTGAGGCGCATGTGACTCAGGTACACGGGCAGTGAGCGATGGCCGGGCAGAGGAGCTGCGGAGTCGGGCTGGCCCAATCCGGGTACATGGCTAGGAGCGGCAGATGATCCACTGGTCTGTTGACTGGGTTTGACTCAGGTACACGGGCGACGAGCGATTGCCGGGCTGAGGGAGCTGCGGGGTCGAGTCGGCCCAATCCGGGTACCCGGTACGAAGACGGTGGACGCTTTGTCAGTTTCGGCGTAAAACTGACAATCTATCATTAATTCGTTTTTAGGATATTAATAATTAGTTTTTAAGTTTAGAATATTTTTATTCGAGTCAGTTAATTTTTTTAAGAATATTTTAGTAATTTTCGGAATTTATTTTAGAGTTAGGTTATTTTACCCGAGGGTAAAGTAGTCTTTTCATGTATTAGGATTTGCCTATAAAAAGGCCCCTATCCCCTTGGGGATAGATGACAGTTTTTAATAGATCAATCTATAGTCCAACTTTTTCTGTTCGTTTCTCCGGCGACTGTTTTCTTTCCAGATCAATCTACAGTCCAGAAGTCTTTCATTCTTGTTCGTCGCCACGATTTTTCTCCGCCGCCGTCGAATTTTTTCCTTCCAATCGATTTTCAGTCGCGCGCGTTGCGGCAGATCGCAGCCGGTTTTTCGCAGGTGCACGCAGAAGCGCTCGTCGGCAGCAGGCCAAAAAGCCGGCGGGCCCCACCAGCGTGCAGCGCTGAGGCTTTTTCTGCGCGCTGCTCAAGGCGCAGGCGTCAGGCGCATGGGTGGTTGCAGCTGGATCTTCTGTGGCAAAAACGAGACAACGCAAAAGAAAATTTTGCTCTCCACGGCGAGGCAGGAAGTCACGGCCAGCCAGAGTTCCACATGCACGGCGATCGAGGCGCATGTCTCAGGATGACGTAGGTAAGTTTATTTTGATCTCCTATTTTTTAGTAGAATAGTTTTAGAGATAATCATCTATTTATTAATTAGTTGAAAATTTGTTTAGAAATTTCGTGGGTAAATTTAATCTGTCAAAATATTTTTAGTACTCGATTATTTTAATCTGCTCATATAAAAAGAAGATTTTATTATTGGCCGTAGTATTATTTTCATTCTAGATTCACATGAAATGTTTTAGGTTTATTTCTATATTAATCTCTGGATGATCCATGTTTTTACCAAATTGATTAGTAATTTATTTTTAGACTGCAATATAAATATCTTGTGATTTATTTAGGTGTTTTTATTTACTGCTGTATTTTTATTTAGATTATTTTTAATATCATTTTAATTAGGACACCGGTCAGTTTTTAAGCTAGACAACTTTAATTCCTGAAATTTGCTTCGCAAATATTATTTGTCCGGTTTAGTTCATTTGGGTGCTGGGATTAAAATATAGTTTAGCAAGAAATTTTTAGGCGCCCATTCACCCCCCCCTCTGGTCGCTACTTTCGGTCCTACAACTTCCCTGATAATTCCTACCCTCAGCAACTTCTCCACCTCTACCTTGGCGAGGTCTGCCCTTTCTATTGATAACTTACAGAGCCCTTGGTGCACTAGCCTAGCCTTCGTGTTGACAAGAAAAATGTGCTCGATGATGCTTCGGTCAACTCCGGGGATATCTTCGTCAGTTCAGGCGAAGATATCTAAGTTTTCTTTAACTACTTCCTCCAGCGAAGTAGAAATTTCTGAAGGTAGCCCCTTGCCAAATTGTATTAGATATTTCTTTCCATCTTTTAGGATCATCTTCGTGATCACATCACCTTCTGGGCTTGGCTTTAGGGAAGGGCTCTTCGATGGGTCTGAGGACCCCGAAGCTTCCTCTGTGTGGTCCAGCACACTATTCACCTACCGAGGGTCCAGAGGTGGACCATGGCCGTACTCCACTCTTCGGGCAGCAGCTTGGTCTCCTGAAATAGTGAGGACTCCACCTTGCGTGGGCATTTTGAGACATAAATAGTTATGATGTGCTATAGCTCCGAATTGGTTTAGCATTCCCCTCCCGAAGATTGCATTGTAGGCATACGGGGCATCGACGACATCAAAGATAACCTCCTCAATTCTAGCCAGGGGCCCCTCTCCGAAGGTAACCTCAAGACCTATCTGGCCAAGGGCATCGAGAGGAGGACCTGTGAAACCTTTGAATGGGCGAGCTGCCAAAAGTAGGTGTCCTAGGGGAATGCACATCTAGTCGAAGGCCTAGACGAAGAGTATATCTGCGGAGCTTCCACCGTCCACCAATATCCTTCAGACTTCAACTCCCGCTATATCGGCTGAAATAACAAGGGGGTCAGCATGGGGGAATTTCACCCCCGCAACATCATTGGCAGTAAAACAAATAGGTACATGAGACAACTCGGGCATTTCTACCGCCAAACTCGAGGTCCCTATGTGCCCTACTTCGCGGACATAGTCTCTTCGCTGCCATTTCGACATGGTACTGAGGGTCCCCCTCCGGAGATGGGCAGAACCACTCGCTTGTCGTTATCTTGGGGATCCTCCTACTTCGGTGGTGGCATAATGTTGGCCATCGGGAGTTGCATCGTTGCTTCAGGGTTGCTGGCCCGAGCCACGGCTTGTACAGGCTCCGAACGCACTGCTGGAGGGGCTCGATCCGAAGTACCTCACCCTGAGTTTCGTCCTAAGTATTCGCCCCAAAGGGTCAATACGGACTTGTAATCTCTTGTGTCATGGCTTCTATTTTTGCCATGCACGCAATAGAAGAAAGTTTGGCGCCTGCCAGCCGTTTCTCTTGGGGCATCGAGGTACCAGCCTTGTTAGCTTGCGCCTGTTGAAAGTTGAAAGTCATCTTCAGGGTGGAGGGTGCAATATTTAATACCTCAGAGCGGAAGTGCTTCTTTCCCTGTCTATGATCATTGAAGCGATTATCAAGGGGGGCTTGCAGAGGAGTCGGGACTTCTGGCTCTGTCTTCACTTCTCAAAGGACTGGTGCAGGCATCACAATTCTTCGGAGGCAACCTTCCTCTCCTTGGCATACTGTTTGAAGTATGCCATCAGTTGGGCTACAAGCGACACCGACTTCCGGTAAAGTTTGATGAGGAGGTCTGGGTTCAACACCCCTTCGCGTTCCGCATCCACTACCGAAGAGGTAGACAAGCCTTTGATCTGAGACTTAGTGTGGGTGAAGCATGTAAAATACTCCCGAAGGGTCTCCCCTGCTTGCTGCTTCACCTGGAACAAACTTCCAGTTGACATTGGGGATACGAACATACCCTGGAAGTTACTCACGAACTTCCTCTTCAGCTGCTCCCATGACTTGATCGATCCTAGATTTAGAGACCAGAACCATCGGAGAGCCACACCTTCCAGCGCGAGGGGGAAGCACTTCGCCATTGTGTTCCGCACCCCTCCCCTGGCTGCTATTGCCAAGGCATACGAACGAGAGAACTCTCTGGGGTCGGACCCACTTGAGTATTTGTGTGACTTCGAGTCCTTGAACCTGGGGTCGAAGGGCACTTTCTGCAAGTCTGGATGCAGTGGAGACTCGTCGTCGAAGGATGCATTCTCTACTTCTCCGGGACTTGAAGAGCTTAAAGATAATTACCAGGACCGTCGTCTTGGGGAACCTCTAGAGCAGGAGTGAAGGCTTGAGGGCGATGTCTCTTTGCAGCTTCTTGCCTCCACCTTGCTACTTCCTCCTAAAGCCGCGCTACCTAGGTAGCCGCATCCTCAAGAATGTCTTCATCTCCTCCGGAAGGGATCTCCGGTTCTTGGGAACTGGGTAATCAGTTCGAAGCACCGAGGGAGCTGCATGGGGACCTCTAGGTGCTTGAGGTCTGATGACCCCTTCGGGAGTTGGTGGAATGACTGAGGGTCCTGCACCGTTGGTCCGAGGGGACCTTCGGGGAGGATCGGTGGCAAGGCTCTGCTTGGGAGGCATGACTAACGAAGTTAAGGTCCGAAGATAAAAGATTTCAAATGATTTGGGAAGGCGAGAAGAGGCCTTTGAGCTGCACTAGGAAGCCCCTTACCGAAGGGTGCACGGAATCTTGTGACTCCGAAGCTCCCTCCGCAAGTGCTCCTCGAAGTGCAATCAGCGGCGGAGAACTAGCTTTTAGAACTAAGTTCCCCATGGACGGCGCCAATTGTTGGCGTAAAAGATTACACTAACATGTTCTCTAAGATTAAGAACTAACAAACAAGGAGTTTGTGAAGTGAACTATCTCAAGCCTTCGAATAGGATAATAGCTCAAAGTAGTTTGAAGTTGTGTATTGAATATCTGAATATTCGATGCCTATTACAGGGTGAGAAAGGGGGTATTTATATGTAAAAACTCTAAGGAAAAGACCTTTTTACCCCTCAATTACAACCGACATAGTGGAAACTATTCGGCACCACGAATAGGGCTAAAATAGTAAAATATGTCCGAAGAGGACAAATAAGGGAGATGTCTCGTCAGTCTTGTTGTTTCCCACTGTAGAGACGGAGCCTTCGGAGGGTATCTTTGAACTAGGGTTCGGAGGACCCTTCGGCTTGGAAACTTCATCAACATGGGGACAGGCTTCTATCTTAGAACTGCATGAGTTATCCTTGTCTCTTGATCTTGAAGATCCTGAGGATGAAGTATTCCCGCAACAAAAACCTTATTTCATCAGACACTCATTTTCAGTTCACTATTTCAAACTGAATTCTATGTGCAAGTAAAATAAACTGAATTGACTGTTTGTTTTGAAATACAATCTTCAGAACTGAATATTAATGATCTATAAATTTTGTTTATTGCCTAACCTGATGCTATTCAGACATGTCATCTAATGTGTGCCATTACATCAAATCTTGTTATTAAGTCTGAAATCTGAAACTCCTATTTTGTAGTGAATTGTACTCAGTAATTTGTACTAAGATCTGAACAACATTGTTTCAGTCCAGTTTTGTTTTTTGAAATCTCAAAATTGGTTCAGTTCATAAGTAATTCTGAAGTTACTATTTCATATCAGAAATATATTTTCAGTGTCTGTTTATAGGTTGAGTACTTCTCTGTATGTCTTTCATGTTTGTGTAGATATTTGATTATGTTTACTTTTGAGTGCATTTTCTGATATTAGACATCAAACAACAAGGTTGCTTATAATTCTTGTTCTTGACTCTTTTGAGTTAAGTTGTTGTGTCATGAGTATCAAGTTCAAGTGTAAATCAAGTTTTGTGAATTGAAAAGATAGTATTACTCTGATTCATTTCGGTTGGTTTAAATTTAAAATTTGAATTTTTGGAGGTGTGTTGGGTGATCTGAACAGGCCATCACATTCGCGAGAAAGTGTCGAGGCGCCTATTCACCCCCTCTAGTCGCCATTCCGATCCCACAATTGGTATCAGAGCCGGTTAGATCACCAGTTGACCTTAACCGGTTTGTGATCCTTGTGGCGACATGGATAAGAACACTAAGATTCCGATGTTCGATGGTTGAGATTACGCTTATTGGAAGGTGCACATGGAGGCTTATTTACTAAGCCAAGGAAGTGCAATTTGGGACATTGTTGATTCCCAATATGTGATCCCTGAAACTCGTACCTCAGAGACTTAGAAGTCACAATACGACTGTAATAGTAAGGCTAGAAACATACTTTTCATCAGTCTCAGTCGCAACGAATTTGATCTGGTCCAGCACCTTAGAACTGCACGTGAGATCTGGACGACTTTGAGAACATTTCATGAGGGCACTTCTCATATTAAGGCTAGGAGGCAGAGCACGTATAACCAAGAATACCAAATGTTCGTGCAAGGACCCGGCGAATCTATAGATGCCATGTTTGCATGTTTTGATGGAATTGTTAGTAACTTGCGCTCCACTGGTATGCTAGCTTACTCTGATCATGATAGGGCGATCAAATTCTCTATGCTCTTGATCGTAGCATATGGGAAGTAAAGATTTCAAGCATTGAAGAGTCTGTGAGCTTTGATACGTTGACATGCGATGAAATTTTTAGTAAGCTTAAGTCCACCGAGATCGCCAAGGCATCTCGTTCTGGGATTGGGAACTCCTTGCCACAATCCATGGCACTAGTTTCTAGTTCCGGTAGTGGCACCTCATCTGGAGGTAGTGTGTCTGGAGTTTGTGCTTTATCTGGCGGTTTTGCCTTGTCATCTTTGGTCTCTATCACAAAAGAACAAGTGGACACATTGGACGATGAAGAGCTTGCTCTTATAGTCAAAAAGTTCACTAGGTTCTACAATGATAGAAGAGATCAAAGAAGAGGAGGCTCTCGAGGGTGTTTTGAGTGCGGTGATCTTAATCTTATTAAAGCTAATTGCCCAAAACTGAAAGCCAAGGATGAAAATGAACATAAATATCAGAAAAGAGACAAAAAACCATTCTTCAAAGGCAAAAGAGAAAAAGTGGCAAAAAGGATGGCTAGAGCTTTCGTGGATGTACTCAGTGACATCGATAACACCTCAAGTGAAGAACCAAGCTCTGATGAAGAAGAACCAGGCAAGAATGAAGAAAAGAAAGAAAAGACGAAGGACTTCAACTTCCTCTACTTCATGGCCAATGACAAGCACAACAGCAATGAGCTTGACTCATCTGAGGTTAGTCGATCACTTGACCAGTTACTTGTTCAAAACGATGAATTACATGATGCAATTATTTCACAAGATAGACTGCTCAAACTTGCTGCTAAAGAACGAATGGAACTAAAGTTTAAATTGAATCACTTTCTACTGAACTTGTTTTGTTGAAGTCTAAGTATGAAATTGCTGAATGTGAGTCATGTCTTGTTGTTATGGATGAACTTGCTCAGTTGTGTCTGATTCATGCTTAAAACATTGAAAAACTTGAAAATGTTCAGAAGCAACTCTTGGAGGTGGATTCTAGTCCTTGTGTCATCAATGAATGCTTAAATTGTCCTTTACTTGTTGAAAGCATTAATTTGAGAGATAAGCATATTGATGAGATTAAGGCTAGATTGGAGAGTGCTGAGTGTTCTAAGGACGTGCGGCCATCATGTTCCACCTGCATCATCTTGAAGGACCAACTCAACTTCGCTAGAGAGCAAGTAGAAAAACTTAAGTGTGAGAATGATTATATGCTTTCCATGGTAGACAAATGCACTAAAGGGAAGGGCAAGATGGATTTTATTTTGGATAAAACAAAAATGTGTGCTGATAGGACAGGGTTAGCTCTTGGGTTAGGTTATGAGAGAACTTCATCTAATACCCCAAGACAAACTGTGTTCACTCTACCTACACACCTCAGAAAGCCAAAAATCCTACCCAACCCAAAAAGATAATCATTCCACCACTCAAGACTGACTTCAAGCAAAAACCTAGAAAAACTATGAGGTTTGCACCAAAAACCTATAAACCTACACCTAAGAAAGTTTTTCATTGCTCTTATTGTCATCGTGTAGGTCATTTGATTGGTTTTTGCTATAGAAGTATGAAAGATGAACGTCGTACTCATGCTTTACACTTTCATGATTATCCTTCATTTGATTTGCATGATTATGGTTATCATACTTGTACTAATTATGAGGTTCCACATAGTTATATGAGTGGCTATGCCCATCGTGGTTTATATCATGCTTCATATGATGATAGAACACATAGGCGTTTTGGTCCAAATCATTTTAGGAGACCTCAGCAATTTGCAAGAAGACCTCATGTTCAGTATGACTCTTATCCTACACAGTCTCTTGCTTTACCTACTTCTCGAGTAGTTAAGTGCTGGATACCTAGGCATCTTATTTCTAAACCTAGCACTGAGTACTCGAGATCTCCCGTCTCTACTTAGGCGAGGCATGGGAGGCTAGAGGACAAGTGGATCATTGATTCTGGGTGTTCGCGTCACATGACCAGATAGTCATCATGGTGCTCCAGCTTCACCTCAGCCAATCATCGAGAAAGCATCATGTTTGGAAACAATCGCAAAAGCAGAGTGAAAGGCCAAGGTATGATCAAAATTAATGAAAATTTCACTCTCACTAATGTTGCTTTGGTTGAGGACTTAGGGTACAATTTACTTTTTGTTTCACAATTACTTGATGAGGGCTTTGAGGTTCATTTTGGTCGTGATGCCTCTTATGTGCTTGATTCTTCTGGTGCTTTCATTTGCAAAATCTTGACAATAGGGAGAGTTTTTGGAGCTGATTTCTCTGAGTCATTTGGATCTTCACATTGCCTTTTAGCTGAACCATCTTCTTAGCTTTGGATGTGGCATAGGAGACTAGGGCACATGAGCTTTGATCTTCTTGTGAGATTAAGTGCCCTAGGACTCATCCGAGGATTGCCCAAGCTAAAATTTGAGAAGAACCTCATTTGTGCTCCATGTCGTCTTGGAAAAATGGTTGTCGCCTCGCATTCCCCCATAAACATGTAATGACTGAGTGACCCGGTGAGGTTCTTCACATGGATACTGTTGGTCCATCCCGGGTTAGCTCGTTAGGAGGCAAATGGTACGTACTTGTTGTGGTTGATGACTACTCTCGTTACTCTTGGGTTTTCTCTCTTGTGAGGAAGGATAAAATGTTTATACACTTTCGGAGCTTAGCACTAAGGCTATTCAATGAACTCCCTGGTTCAATGAAACTATTTTAAGCGACAATGGCACCGAGTTCAAGAATAGTTGTTTTGCAGAATTTTGTCTTGATCATGGAATTGAACATCAGTTTTCTGCACCTAGAATCCCTCAACAAAATGGTGTGGTTGAGAGGAAAAATCGCAGACTTGTGGAGATGGCTAGGACGATGCTCAAAGAGCATAGGACTACTAGAAAATTTTTGGCTGAAGCCATGAGTACAACATGCTACATCTCCAACAGGATCTTTTTGCACTCTTTGTTGAATTTGATGTCTTATGAACTTCGCTTTGGGAGGAAGCCCAAGGTCACTCACTTCAGAGTGTTTGGATGTCGTTGCTTCATCCTAAAGCGAGGTAATTTGGACAAATTTGAATCGCGCGCATCTGATGGGATTTTTTTGTTCTAGTATGTTCATGGTCACTCTTATCGTGTTTTCAATATTGAAACTAACACTATAGTTGAATCTTGTGATGTGTTTTTGATGAGACTTCTCCATGTGTTAGTACTAATTTTAAATTTGCAAGTGACCACGATATGAGTGAAACACTTTTTGAGGAAGAAGAACCATCAGATGATGAAGATCTTAATGTTGTACCACTACCTCCCTCTATGGCAAATCCAGAAGCTTCGACTACTTCAACAAGAGGACCTGAAGATTCTACTTCTAAGAGTTTGGAGCAAACTTCGGCAAGAGTTGAGGGGGAGATTCTGTCGCATAGAGAAGCACAACTTCGTATTCAAAGAATGCATCCTCCAGATCAGATCATCGACGAGCTAAATGAACGAGTAACCTGATCTCATGCTCATTTCGTTGATTCTTCTTTTGTTGCAAAATTTGAACCATTGGATGTTAGTCACGCTTTGTCTGATGCGAGTTGGATCAATGCCATGCATGAGGAACTTGAAAATTTTGATAGAAATCATGTTTGGATTCTCGTTGATCCACCCCCTAACATTCACATCATTGGTACAAAAAGGATTTTCAAAAACAAACAGGGGGAGGATGGGGCTATAGTGAGAAACAAAGCTAGGCTTGTGGCTCAAGTGTATTATCAAGTCGAGGGGGTTGATTTTGGAGAAACTTTTGCACTGGTAGCTCGACTTGAGGCCATTAGGATCTTTCTTGCTTTTGCATCTTCGCGCGGCTTTAAACTCTTTCAAATGGATGTAAAAAGCGCTTTCCTAAATGGTTTCATAGGAGAGGACGTGTATGTCAAGCAGCCACCTGGCTTTGAAAATCCCAAGTACCCCCATAGAGTCTTTAAACTTCACAAAGCTCTATATGGGCTCAAGTAAGCTCCGAGGGCCTGGTACGACCGCCTTAGGATGTTCTTGATTGAGCACATGTACAAAATGGGCTCAGTTGACAAAACTTTGTTCACTCTCATGCATGGCAAAGATTTCTTACTCGTCCAGATATATGTTGATTATGTAATATTTGGTGGTTAATCTCATACTCTTGTCACTGAGTTTGCTGAATCCATGAGCAGGGAATTCGAGATGTCAATGATGGGCGAGCCGACTTTTTTCCTGGGTTTGCAAATCAAGCAAAACAAACAAGGAACATTTTTCCATCAAACAAAATACACTAAAGACTTGCTTAAACGCTTTGATATGTCTAATGCAAAACCTCTTGCTACCCCGATGGGTACTTCTGTTGCACTTGATCCATATGAAGACGGAGAAGAAGTGGACAAGCAGGAGTATCGTAGCATGATCGGCTCCCTTCTTTACTTGATGGCTATGAGGCCGGACATACACTTTGTCGTGTGTCTGTGCGCTCGTTATCACGCTTCTCCGAGGGCTTCAAATCATCAAGCTGTCAAGCGCAATCTAAGGTACCTCAAGCACACTCTTGAATTCGGTATTTGGTATTATTCATCATCTTCATTATGCTTGAGAGGTTTTTCTAACGCTGACTTTGCTTGATGCCGTATTGATCGCAAGAGTACTTCTGGAACGTGTCATTTTCTGTGTTCATCTCTTGTGTGTTGGTCTTCATGCAAACAGTCTAGCGTTGCACAGTCTACAACCGAGGCTGAATATGTAGCTGCCGCTAGCTATTGCGCACAGATTTTGTGGATGGTTTCTACTTTGTGGGACTTTGGGTTGGATTTTTCACGTGTTCCATTATTTTGCGATAACACAAGTGCAATCAGTTTAGCAAACAACCAAGTACAGCATTCTAGGACCAAACACATTGACGTGCGTTATCATTTTTTAAGAGATCACAATGAAAAAGGAGATATTGAATTGCGTTTTGTCGATACTTAAAATCAGCTTGCAGATATTTTCACCAAGCCTCTCGATGCTTCTCGTTTTGCATTTTTAAGGGGAGAGTTTGGCATTTGTCATCCTTATGGCATCATGTGAGGGGGAGTTGTGTACTTTTGCATATGCTTCTAAAATATGATTAATTGCTTTCACATGTACATGCTTGTGTGTGGACTTTACAATTCTATCTTGTATTCACTGTTTGTTTATGCTTAGAATGAACTGATCTATCTATATGTCTTGAGCATGGCTTTTCTTTGTGAAAAGATGAAAATGGTCACTACTAAGTCTAGAAACTAGCATGAATAGGCTAGGGTGCTTTTTCCATTCATTTCTTACTCGATAGCTTTGTGCTTTTCACTTGGATGCTCATACGCAACTTGAAAATTGAAAAATGAACAGAAATGCGCCCCCGCACTTGGGCCAGTCCGACGTCCAAAAGTATCGCAACGATACCGACGTCGCGTTCCGATTACCCTGGATAGTGACAAGGGATTTGGAGTCAATAGGAAATCAGGTAAATAATTAATATTTTAATCCAATTAGCCGAAAAGTATTAGTAACAATGTGAACAGTAACAAAAATGACCAAAATACCTGGAATCGGCCAATTCGGAGGCCGATTCAGTGTTACAGCAGATACTGGCCTTGAAGGGTCCTTGGGACAACTTAGGCCTAGATCCCGGTCAAACCAGAAGCACAACCTTGGTCAGACCAGAGGTCGCGAAGGGGCTCCGAGTGAAGTCCCGAAGGTCGCTGCGAGGTGGCTCCGGCACGGTGCGGAGAGCTCCGGTCGGACCGACGAAGCCTCCCCGGTCAGACCGATGAAGTAGACATAGAAGGGCACGGGCTCCGGCGTGTAATGCTCCGGCAAAGGACTTCGGCAAAGGGCTTCGGCGCAGTGGGAAGTATCCCAGTCAGACCGGTGTGTTGCCCTCGATCTAACCGGCTGTTGCCGACAATAGCCTGAAGAAGGGCTCCGGTCAGACTGGTACCTCAACGCCGGTCTGTAGGACCGAAAGTAGCGACCAGAGGGGGGTGAATGGGCGCCTAAAAATTCTTTCGAATCAATGGCCTGCTCCCAACACCCAACGCACCTCAAAAGACTTAGCAGGAAAACACGAATAGATCGACAAAGCCTAAAAGTATCTAGCCTATAAACAACTAGTGTCGTAGACAAAGAAACACCAACACAGTGCTAATAGGCAGAATAACAAAGCATTTAGAACATGGGCAGATCAAGGTTCACAGAGATAAATCATCACAGCAATTTTTCTAAGTGTATGTAAAAGAGATGAAGGGTTACTGTTCAAGGTTGTCTCCTGTTCAAAAAACCTGACGAAGCTTGCTTCGAGGTATGCAGTGTCGAAGTCCGTAGTGTTGAAGCCTGCTTCGAAGTTGACGTGTGAAAGGCTGATGGAGTCGGAGCCAGTTCGAAGTATGCAGTCATGCAAAGCCAGAGGGTGATGAAGTGGATCGCAAACTATCGAAGCTTGAACAGCCGGGAATCACCAACCAGCACTCCGAAGCCCACATAATTCAAAGCCAAAGGCAGGACTTCGAACCGTGCACATCGAACAAGCAGTGTTCAGAACAAGCTAGCGAAGTCTGTTCTTGCTGACGAAGTATACTATGCGAAGTATACTTCCAACAACACAAAACTCCGAAACGTTGCAAAAGTGCACTATGTAACCAAGGCTACTTCGCAGAGACGAAGGTCACATGCCAGAACTCCATGGGCAGTGAGCAAAGCACCTACGAAAGATATCGAACGAAACCTATACTCTGAAATAAAACACTTTGAAGTCCTGAACACAGATCCGAAGGCTCCGAGGTATGCAGACTTCGCTTACAAACCCTAAGTACTTCGGAGTACGTTGAACGAACTTCGTCAGGAGCTTCTCGTGCAGAAAAAAACAACAACAACTCTAAAGGCGGTAAAGACTAGAGACAGTGTAAGATGCAAAGTTTCGAAAGGCAGAGCGAAGCTAGCTTCGAACAGGAAAACAACACTGCTGCAGCAAAAACCATAGACAGTGAAGCTACTAGTGTTGGTTCCTCTAGGTACTCACCATCTCTGCGCAAGAACTGTAGACTAGTACTAGATTGCCTAGAAAACAACAAACTGCACAACAGTGCTACTTCTGCAACCTAGCACCTAGGCAATGAACAACCAGACAACCATCAACGCATAGCTGCTACAGAAGCTTGCGAGAAGAACTAGTATTCTCAGACAAAGAACAGAAGCAACTAGAGAAAAATATTCGCACAGAGACAAATACAGGTAGGCACGCAAAAACTATTCACCAGATTTGTTGGAAACACTGCAAAAACGCTAGCTGTGAATAACAGAATAAAAACTGAGGAGGCAAGAACTCCTGGTGAGCGCATGCAGAATGAATCAGCGGTGGAGAGGAAAGAACACCAGGAATGAGACCAAAAGTGACCCAATCTCTTGATTATTAAAGTGATTTCAGAAAGGGTAACCTAACCTTAGGGATTGGAGCCCTATTTATAGGCAGCCCAATAGCCTAGGAATATTCCACCAGACCCTTAGGGTTTTTTACAAACGCTGAAATAAATGGAAAAGACCAAACTGCCCTTAGGATATTTTTACAGACTCGGCTGACTGAATGTGGGCATAAGGACAAAATAGTAAACTCCTATTTACAGATGACTTATCTAGAAACAGAGCTTCCGTAGTGACTACGGCTTCGCCTCTTAACAGTCTGATGCGAGATCAGTGGTCGTCAGTTTTGCGCCGAAACTGACAAAGCGTCCACTGACTTTGCACCATGTACCTGTATTGGGCCAGCCCGAGTCCTAGCTCTCTCAGCCCGACAATCACTCGCCGCCCGTGTACCTAAGTCAATCCTGGTCAACAACCCAGTGGATCCTCTGCTGCTCCTAGCCTATGTACACGGATTGGGCTAGCCCAACTTCGTGGCCCCTCTGCCCGTCAGTCGCTCGCTGCCCGTGTACCTGAGTCACACGCAACCCAGACGCAACAGGTCTTCTCCTCTTTTCAGTCCTCTTTGACTACCGTTGACAATGACTCATCACATCTGGAGCCATGAGGCCCATGCTCTTCAGCATGGCTACTCAATCTCCCCCTTGATCAGTGCATTGTCAACACTTCTCTTCATCAGCTCTTCAGAGCTGTGAACACATGTGGAAACACAAAAGCAAAACACAAGAAGACAGAGAAGAAGAAAATAAAGTAAAAGTTTAACCCTAATGACCAAAAGCCAAACAAAAGCAAGAAAGCGGTCAATATGGTTAACCAAAAATAAAAGCTAAAAAACAAGTGCAATCTCAGAATTATCAACAAGGATATCCAAAGAGTAAGGACAGCCGGGACAAAAACTCCCCCTGAAACAAATCCTAGAGAAAGCCAAAATTCCCCCTTAAACTCTTCTCCAAAAATTTCTCCCTATTGTTGACAACTGAACTCATCAAGTGAGACTAAATGCACTCTAAGAGACACAGTCTCCCCCTAAAATGCAACTCCCCCTCAAAATATGCAATAAATGCAACTAGGGTGCAGATGGAGTGAAGAAAGCATGCTTCTCAGATATGATTGACTGCAGTTTACAAAATCTAGCAGGTATAGCAAAAGACATACTGTATAAGACACATGGCATGATCAGTGCAACAGATGATATCTAAAGAAAGTCATTAGCACACATTTTTCAATTTTTGTAAACAAAAGTATCACCACATTTTCCAGTTGACAAGCAAGGTAAAGCATGAGATGTAGAAGCTAACTGATATCTACCAAGATAAGGATTGTACAAAACAAAATGCTTTAGCAAACTTGTTGTCTTTTTTTTTTAATTTTCAGGCTTTTTCTTTTTCCTTTTTCATTTGTGCCAGGGGTTATTTGCATGTCAAACCTTATGCTGACTGACCAAGTCAAGCCTAGGCCAGAACTGGACCATAAGAAGCTTAAGACATTGGTCTTGGCATACACTACATTGTCCTAGTTCATACCAAAGTGCTATGGTAAGCAGTCCAGAACAATGCAATGCGACAAAGCAAACCCACTTGGATATTTTCAATTTATGCATAAAAAGGCATGGAATTTTCATTTTTCTGATTTTTCATCATTTTTATAGCACATTTCCATGTTTAAAGCATAAAGATGTCCAAGTTGCATATTTGCATCTAAGTACGGAACTAGCTACAAGGCATGTAACAGATAGCAAAAGCATTCAGCCTACACATGCTAGTTACCAGAAGCAATGGTGATCATTTTTATATTTTAAAACATAAAAGCCATGCATATGATAGATTTCAGACATATCAAGTGAATTGAACCAAAGCATGATCATTGACAAGTAATCAAAAGCATGTACCGGCTAGAATAAGTAAAGCAGTTCAATCATATAAGAGAAGCAAGCTCAAAAGTGTGATATGTGAGTATGTATGATATGAACACACACAAAAAGACTCAAGAAAAGAGTAAAGAAGAAAGAAAAAAACTGACTCAAAATATCCTAAAAAGGATACACAACACCCAAATCCCCTCGTAAACGCTCAAAGGTAGACTGATTTAGGGGTTTGGTGAAAATGTCAGCCAACTGATGATGAGTATCAACATGAATAAGGTCAAGGACACCTTTCTCATATTGATCCCTTAGAAAGTGAAAGAGCACATCAATGTGTTTGGTTTTTGAATGGAGACAAGGGTTTTTCCCTACACTAATAGCACTGGTGCTGTCGCAAAACAAAGGAACTCTGGTAGGAAAGAACAACCCAAAGTCTCGCAAAGTGGAAATCATCCAAACTAACTTTGAGCAGCAACAGCTACATACTCAGCCTCAGTGGTCGAAAGAGCAACTCCAGACTGCTTTCGAGAAGACCAAGAAACAAGAGACGAACCAAGAAATTGGCAAGTACCGGAAGTCGACTTGCGATCCAACCGGCACCAACCAAAGTTAGCGTCTGAAAAGCTAGATAAGTCAAGAGATGATGATGCTGAGTAATAAAGACAAAGATCGGGCGCATAGGTGAGATACCTGAAAATGCGCTTGACAGCCTGCCAATGAGCCACGCGAGGTGAAGACTGGAAGTGCGCACACAGTCCCATGGCGAACTGTATGTCTGGCCTCGTCGCCGTCAAGTACAACAGCGAATCGATCATCCCTCAAAACTCTCTCTCGTTGACCTTGACGCCGCTCTCATCCTTGTCTAGGCCCCCAGATGTGCCCATTGGGGTCATCTGAGGCTTCAGCTCTCCACCAAAGTCAAATTTTTTCAACATGTCCCGAGTGTACTTACCTTGGTGGATGAAGGTGTCGTCCTTGGTCTGCTTGATCTGGAGCCCTAGGAAGTACTTGAGCACACCCATGAGGCTCATCTCAAACTCACTGTGCATTTGCTCAGAAAACATGGAAACAAGAGCATCAGTAGTACCGCCAAAGATAATATCGTCCACGTAAATCTGAGCAACTAAGAAATCTGAGGCATCTCTGATCAAGAAAAGAGTTTTATCCACAGAACCCATCACAAAGCCCTTCCCCAACAAAAACTGCTTTAACCGGTCATACCAAGCCCTAGGGGCTTGCTTCAGACCATATAAAGCTTTCTGCAGCTTAAAAACATGTCGAGGAAATTTAGGATTTTCAAAACCGGGGGGCTGCCTAACATAAACCTCCTCCTCTATGTACCCGTTTAGAAAAGCACTCCTGACGTCCATTTGAAAAAACTTAAAACCCTACGAAGCGACAAAAGCTAAGAGAATGTGAATGGACTAAATACCCTCTTTCTGGCAAAAACCCTGGGCAACTAGTCGAGCTTTGTTGAGCACCACAACCCCATCTTCACCTTGCTTGTTCTTGAACACCCACTTTGTGCCTATGGGGTTGCATCCGGGTGGCAGCTCAACCAGTGTCCAAACCCGATTGCGAACAAAATTCTCAAGCTCTTCTTGCATGGCATTAATCCAATTTGAATCAAAAAGAGCATGAGAAACATCTCTGGGCTCAAAAGATGCAACAAAGGAAGATTCAGCAAACACAGCAAGAGAGTCAACAGATGAATGCAAAGTTCTCTCAGAAAGATCAGCGATGATGAGCTCTGAGGGGTGATCATGCTGAACTGCTCGGGATCCCTGGTGATCTGAAGTCACCTCACCGGAGTCAGCAGCTGGAACCTCTGGACTCAACTGAGGGGGCTCGATCGAAGTGGAAGAAGTGATCAGAGGTCCGCCCTCGTCCTCAGTCGAAGTCTCAGAAGGTGTGGGTTCTGCAGGCTGTGTAGAAGGCCCACCCTCATCAGTAGCTGGAGTATCATCATCTCACTCGAAGATGGACTCTCCGAGCTCACCATCTCCAGAAGATTCAAAAGAAGGAGACAAAGAAGGCAAGGACTCATCAAAAGAAACCTCACAAGTCTCGACAAGCTGCTGGGAGTCGAGGTTCCAAACACAGAAGCCTCGAGAATGTAAAGCGTAGCCAAGAAAAACTCCATCCCAGCAATGAGAGTCAAATTTGTCCAAATGCCCTCCCTTCTTGAGCACAAAACACTTGCAGCCAAACGCTTGCAAGTGGCTCACCTTGGGCTGTCTGCCAAACCACAACTCATATGAAGTCTTACCTATGTAAGCTCTAAGAAAAATGCGGTTTGCCAGATAGCTAGCCGTGTTCATGGCTTTAGCCCAAAAACGCCTAGGAGTCCTGTGCTCATCGAGCATCGTCCTAGCCATCTCGACTAGCGTGTGGTTCTTTCGTTCCATAACACCATTTTGTGGGGGAGTGTAAGGAGCATAAAACTGATGGTCAAGACCCTGATCACTACAGAAGCTGACGAATTGAGAGTTCTTGAACTTAGAGCCGTTGTTATAGCGAATTGCTCGCATCCGACCATTGTTCTCATTCTTCAGCTTCAAAATCAGTTCATGAACAAAATGAAAAGTTTCATCCTTAGACTCCAAAAAAAACCCACGAGAATCGAGAAAAATCGTCAATGACCAGAAGTGCGTACCACTTCCCACCGACTGAGCGTACCCGGGTTGGACCGATAGTGTCCATGTGTAACAGCTCGCCCGGATACGAAGTCATCACCTGAGTCACAGGTGAGTGAGAAGCGGCAACCGTTTTCCCCGTGACGACAGGGATGGCAAACTAGATCCTTCTCCATTTTAAGCTTTGGCAATCCTCGGATGAGGTCCATAGAGCTTAACCTGACTAGCAGATCAAAACTCAAGTGACCTAACCTCCTATGCCACTTCTAGAGCTCAGAGGAGAATCCAGCAATCAAAAAGCGAGAAGTGCCAAAAGAACTAGAGAAGTCAATCCAAAAAACCTTACCAAAAGGTAAGATCTGGCAAATCAAAGACCCTCTAGAATCAATCATAGAAGAACTACCCTTCTTAAAACGGACCTTCAAACCATCCTCAAGAAGTTGCGAAACAGAAATCAAATTGAAGTTCAAATTTCCAACCAAAGCAACATTCTTCAAAGAGAAATGGTCAGAGATGCGAATTGAGCCAATACCGTTTACCTTCCCTGGACCACTGTTCCCGAAGGTGATGTATTCCTTGGAGATCGGGGGAGAGAGACTGGAGAACCATCTGTGATGTCCCATCATGTGGCGAGAGCATCCTGAGTGAATGATCCAAACGTCCTCCAGTCTCCGATCCTACACAATCAGTGGTTGTAAGGGGGAGCAAATGGTCCGTCACCGGGTTTAGCAAAAGAACTAAACCAGTGTTGAGCCATCTGCTCAAAAGACGGAAAGCAGAAATCGTCATAAGAGTTTGGACCAAAAAACGGCTCAAAGCGCGGTCCATGTTCTGTCTAAAACCTTGGCCACGAGGTCCAGGACCGTGACCAAAATGGCCTGGAGCTCTGCTGGGACGAACACCACCATCTGGAGCACGGGCATGAAAGTCGTCTCCCTACCACAACCTACACGACGTGGCATGGCCTCCAGTCTCTCCCCGCGTCGAGGAACTCTCAGTCTACCACCCTACTGGTAGAACTGCTCCTGGCCACCACGAGCTCTCTCAACCCGCTTCCTCCTGAAGAAAAACTCCGTAAGATGCCCGTCTCTCTGACAATACTCACAGTGGTAGTTGGGCTTCTTGGGATTTGGTTGAGGCTTGGGGTTCTTCTGCTTAGTGGTGTTAGGTGTTGTCTTCTTGGTGTGAGATGATCCAGGAAGAGAGTCAAGAGAAGTGTGGAGGTGTTTGGGCTTTGGAACCCAGATGGGCTTCTTAGGTGGAGCTTTGGGCTGTTCTTGGAACACTCCATCCTGGGGCTGACTAGCTTGGAAAGACTCAGTGGGGTGAGTCTTGGGGTATCTCTGCTCAGGAGTCATTTTACTCCACTCCACTGCCCGGCTAATGGCACTCTCAAAGTCAGCCTTGGTGTAGGTGTAGCCTACCCCAAACCCATCATGCCTCTTAAACTGCTGGATTATCATGCCGAGCTATGGCTCTCTGGCACTGATCCAACTCAGGATTGAACGGAGGTAAAAGTTTTCATTCTGGGCAACAACTAGCTCCTCTCTCAAGGAAGCTAGTACCTCCACCTGAGACAAGCAGGTCTCACACTCTCTATCTACTTGGACATACTTCTCGGCTTTCAGCTTAATCAACTCCCGTCTAAGAGACAAGCAGTTCTCATAGACAGTGGGTGGAACTGACAGTGTCTCAAGCTCTAGCCTAGCCTGCCCCAACTTAGTTCTAACTCTCTCCAACTCGCTCAAATGATCATCACCCTTAGCTTTCAGCTCAGCTAGACTGGCTAGATGGGATGGGCAATCAGCACAGGGCACGATGATAGTGGCATGAGCATCTTTCAGCTCCAGCTGAGCGCTCTCAAGCTCAGTGGCCAAAGCATCCCTCTCGTCAAACCCTTTCTTTGTACCTGGACTTCAGAGTCAACAGGTCACTCAGAAGCACCTCAAACTTTGGGCACTCACTGCTATCACCCAAGCAAGGGGAAGAAGATAGACTCTCAATTCTGCCGTTGGCCACGTCAAGCTCACTCTCCAGTTCATCTATCCTCTTCTTAGCCCGTCTAAGCAATTTTTCCCGATATTTTAACTCCTGACGATTTCTTTCAAGTAAATCAATGATTTCACATTCGTAAGATGATACCTTTTCATTATCGTCGTCATCGAAGTCATCGGAGGAGCCCTTTTCTTCCTTATCACCAAGAGCCATTGAGCAGAAGCTCTTGCGGGATCTTCGGCATTGATGTGAGCGGCTCTTCAGCCTGTCTCCGAAGGCCATGAAGCAAAGGCCTGTCGGATTGTCCTTGTCCTTCCCCTTCCTCATGACAATCTCCTCATCGCTTGAGCTCGATGAAGAGGAAGAAGACGTGGAATGCTTGGAGTAGCTCTTCTCCATCTCAGCGAAGAAGGCCTTATCGCGCTTCTTGTTCTCACGCCGATAGTCCTTTAGGGCCTTTCTGAAGAATCTGGTCTTTGGCTTGCCCTTGGTGAAGGAGGAGTTGTCGTGCTTGTCGGAGTCGTGGAAGCCACAACCGGTGCCCTTCTTGTGACCATTGCGCTTGGGGCAGTCGGCGATGAAGTGTCCTGGGTCACCACACTCAAAGCACCCGGATTTCGTGCTGTGTCTTTTGAACATTCTCTTGTCATTAACACGACGCACCCAGTTGTTAAAAAGACACAGGTTATCATCTCCTAACGACTCGAGCTGGTCCTCAGTGATAGACATCAAAGAGAACCTAGCATAGCTCACAGAGGAGGGGTTAGTATAGGGTGTAGCAAGGGACAAGGACTTTGATCCAGAGCAGTGAGATTTGATCTCAATTGGGTATCAACCTCAGTGGCCTTTAGCTTGCTAAACAACTCAGAAATGATCAAGGTATCATAAGATGTGCTCTCAATGATAGAGGATACCTTGATCTCACAGATCTTAGGGTCCAAGGTATGGAGAACCTTGAGTGCCTTCTCATGATCTGAGACTAACTGAACACCCTCAGATTTGTTGTCCCGAAGCTTGTTTATGATCGATTGAAAACGACCGAACAACGCTTCAACAGATTCACCCGGATTCTGTGTGAAATTCTCATATTCACGCCGGTAGGTCTGATAGAGCCAAGCCTTGACCTGGGCTGTCCCCTCATGGTGTGCCTGAAGGGTAGCCCAGATCTCTCTCGCAGTGGTGAGATAGCTCACACGCTCAAATTCAGTGGGACCTAAACCAGAAAACAAAATATTCACCGCTTTGTTGTTGTTCTGATGCTGGGCGATAATATGTGGAGAATTACGCTCAACAACAGGCAACACTGTGAAAGTAGCATGAATAGAAATGTCCTAGATGTTCGAGCTTTGACTCATGATATAGGATCGCATGCGAGTCTTCCAATAATTATAGCCATAAGCTTCCAAGGACGGGACCTTTCCAGGAGACGTCATGATCACTACTGGGGTTTAGAACCGGTTAAGGTATGGAAAAACCCTAACCAGGCTCTGATACCACTTGTAGGACCGAAAGTAGCGACCAGATGGGGGTGAATGGGCGCCTAAAAATTCTTTTGAATTAATGGCCTGCTCCAAACACCCAACGCACCTCAAAAGACTTAGCAGGAAAACGCGAAAAGATCGACGAAGCCTAAAAGTATCAAGCCTATAAACGGCTGGTGTCCTAGACAAAGAAACACCAACACAGTGCAAATAGGCAGAATAACAAAGCATTTACAACATGGGCAGATCAAGGTTCACAGAGATAAATCATCACAGAAATTTTTCTATGTGTATGTAAAAAGAGATGAAGGGTTACTGTTCAAGGTTGTCTCCTGTTCAAAAAACTTGACGAAGCCTGCTTCGAGGTATGTAGTGTCGAAGCCTGTAGTGTCGAAGCCTTCTTCAAAGTCGACGTGCGAAAGGCTGACGGAGTCGGAGCCTGTTCAAAGTATGCAGTCGTGCGAAGCCAGAGGGTGACGAAGTGGATCGCAAACTATCGAAGCTTGAACAGCCGGGAATCACCAACCAGCACTCCGAAGCCCACAGAATTCGAAGCCAAAGGCAAGACTTCGAACCGTGCACTTCGAACAAGCAGTGTTCAGAACAAGCTGGTGAAGTCTGTTCTTGCTGACGAAGTATACTATGCGAAGTATACTTCGAACTACACAAAACTCCGAAACGTTGCAAAAGTGCACTATGTAACCAAGGGTACTTCGCTTAGACGAAGGTCACATGCCAGAACTCCGTGGGCAGTCAGCGAAGCACCTACGAAAGATATCGAATGAAACCTATACTCCGAAATAAAACACTTCAAAGTCCTGAACACAGATCCGAAGGCTCCGAAGTATGCAGACTTCACTTACGAACCCTAAGTCCTTCGGAGTACGTTGAACAAACTCCGTCAGGAGTTTCTCATGCAGAAAAAAACAACAGCAACTCTGAAGGCGGTAAAGACTAGAGACAGGCTCCGATGCAAAGTTTCAAAAGGCAGAGCGAAGCTAGCTTCGAACAGGAAAACAAGACTGCTGCAACAAAAACCATAGCCTGCGAAGCTACTAGTGCTGGCTGCTCTAGGTACTCACCATCTCTGCGCAATGGAAAAAAAACAGGCCTACCGCAAGAACTGTAGACTAGTACTAGATTGCATAGAAAGCAGCAAACTGCACAACAGTGCTACTTCTGCAACCTAGCACCTAGGCAATGAACAACCAGACAACCATCAACGCATAGCTGCTATAGAAGCTTGCGAGAAGAACTAGTATTCTCAAACAAAGAATAGAAGCAACCAGAGAAAAATATTCGCACAGAGAGAAATACAGGTAGGCACGCAAAAACTATTCACCAGATTTGTTGGAAACACTGCAAAAACGCTGGCTGTGAATCACGGAATAAAACTTGAGGAGGCAAGAACTCCTGGTGAGTGCATGCAGAACGAATCGGCGGCGGAGAGGAAAGAACACCAGGAATGAGACCAAAAGTGACCCAATCTCTTGATTAGCAAAGTGATTTCAGAAAGGGTAACATAACCCTAGGGATTGGGGCCATATTTATAGGCAGCCCAATAGCCTAGGAATATTCCACCAGACCCTTAGGGTTTTTTACAGACGCTGAAATAAATGGAAAAGACCAAACTGCCCTTAGGATATTTTTATAGACTCGACTAACTGACTGTGGGCCTAAGGACAAAATAGTAAACTCCTATTTACAGATGACTTATCCGGAAACAGCTTCGCCTCTTAACAATCCGATGCGAGATCAGCGATCGTTAGTTTTGCGCCGAAACTGACAAAGCGTCCACCGACTTTGCATCAGGTACCCGGATTGGGCCGGCCCGTTTCCACAGCTCTCTCAGCCCGGCAATCACTCACCACCCGTGTACTTGAGTCAATCCTGGTCAACAGCCTAGTGGATCCTCTGCTTCTCCTAGCCCATGTACTCAGATTGGGCCAGCTCGACTTCGCGGCCCCTCTGCCCGATAGTCGCTCGCTGCCCGTGTACCTAAATCACACGCGGCCCAGACGCAACAGGTCTTCTCTTTTTAGTCCTCTTTGACAACCGTTGACAATGACTCATCACATCTGGAGCCATGAGGCCCACGCTCTTCAGAATGGCTCCTCACGGTCGAACCGATGTAACAGATCCGATCTGTTAAACCCAGTAACCTTAGCAAATAATCCCCAATCGCCTCCAAACTTTGCAGAGATGTTTAGGATGGCAATTGATCTGCAGAAACAATAAGAGATCAAACACAATTCGGCCGGAGGGCCGAATTGCCAGGTAGGGGAATAAAAACCGATAAAAAGGATAGCAATCCATTACGTGGATTAATGGGAGGTTCACAATCGAACCAGCAAGGGTTACCATGATTACGGGCGTGGCAGACGAAGAGATTTCAAGCAAACCCACGAAGGTGCGGATAAGTAAAGAAAATAAATACGATTCAAAGCTAGGGCTTTGGATTGGTGTGTTGGAGCGAGCCCTTGAATTAGCCTTGCCCCTAGTATTTATAGGGAGGTGAGCTAGTTATCCCTGACTAGAGAGAGAGTTAGATGCATCCAAAACCTTGTTGAGATAAGTTTTGGGCGAAAATACCTTGAATCCTACTCGGATCCGTAATCTAGACCCTAGCCGGTCTGACCGAGCCCATGGGTCCGGTCTGACCGGACTTGGCCGGTTATACTGGCCTACCATAGCAGGTCAGACCGGCCTTTGCTAGGTTGACATATTTTCGGTAAAAAATATTATTTTTCAGTATCTGCCTAGTTTGACCATTAATGCCATTTTTGCTATAAACACATGCCCCTGCCTTTTAGCAAACTTAGTGAGCTAAAGGCATGACGGGCCTTGGGCGATACCTTCAATATCGGTCTTTTAACACTTCAAGCGTTTTGCCACACACTTGGGAAGTACTTTTTTAAATATCTACCATTCAAAGCCCTTTGAAATCATTCTTCTTTTAAAGATTCTGAGAAACCAAGGGTGGTTTCGGTGTATGTGATGAGTGATTGACAGGATTATTTACCCTCTGTTCGAAGGGTACCTCCGAAGGGGCTTCGGAGGTGGTACCTCCGAAGGGTGTTCGGAGGTGTGTCACCGGAGTATGTTCGGTGTTTGCTTGCTGCAGCTGTGCAGCGGAGTGTATCTGTCGGAGGGGTCCGACAGTACGCGATGACTGGGTTCGTACCGTAGGCTTCGGTACTTTGGGCGGTACACCGGAGTGTGTGCCGGAGGTTGCTAACCCGGAGAGGTCTCCGGAGTACTGGATACACTTGTCTGCTTGTCGGTGGTGCGCAGGGACTTCGGAGGCGGCGGACAGGGTTCGAGCCAGGTGAACCTGGGTCAAGCGGGTGGCTTGATGCCAGGGGAGCGGGGAGCTCCGTCACGGTGGCTGCGAAGGTGGTCCGGGTTGGTCCTCGGGTCGAGACGTGCCAGGTGAAGGCAGAGAGTGCGGAGCGTGGCTCCGGCTGAAGGTACTCCGAGACAAAGTCCTCGGAGGTGAGGCACTTCGAAGGTACTCCGGATGGAGTGACTTCGGAGTTGGTGGACCAAGTCCTCTGCGGAGGCAAGGAGTTCGAAGTGTGCTCCGGAGGGAGACACTCGAAGGTTACCCGACGAAGGTCTCAGAAGTCGAGGCGCATCGAAGGCATGGTCCGGGTGAGGCTCGTCGAGGAGTGTGCTCGGGAAGAGGCACTGCGACGGAGTGCTCATGGAATGCTTCATGCGGAGGCCTTGGACGAAGGAGGGACTTCGAAGGGTGGTACTCCGAAGGTGGGTCTTCGGAGTGAGGATGACTTGTGGTGCTTCGGCCATGCATGGCTTCGGTACACGGACGGACGGTGTTCGAGCTCGGAGTAGCTGCGAAGCCGTGGTGATCCACTCCGGAGGTGGTGGTGCGAAGGCCCAAGGGCTTTGACGGCTTCGGCTCAAAACCGTCACTGTATCGAAGGACTTCTTCGGCGAAGCGAAGGCCAACAGGCTGCAGGCTTCTCGCCGAAGCTTCCGCACCCTCCGGTGCGAAGGGAGGTTCCAGAAGTCAACACTGTAAAGGCTGACACTGTCTGTTCTGAAAAAGGCTGACACTGTCCCCTCTGCAGCTGACAGAGAAGCCTCCAAAATAAAGGTGGACTACCTTTTGTACCCCTTAGTTCTGTAGAGACAAAATGGATGTAAACCCTAGGGGTAAAGTAGTCACTTCCTTAGGATGAAGCCGTGGGCTATAAATATGGGGGCTCGGTAGGTAACATTTAACACTTTGAGCATTTACTGTTGAGCTCCTGTAGACAGACCCCGCTGTATTCATTCTGAGCTCATTTTATTCAGTGTTCCTTGTTCAAGCGGCGAAGCCCTGCTTCTTTGTGCTTTTGCTTGAGCTCGTATTGCATACCTCGCTAGTTTTTAGTTCACCGGAGCCTGTCTTGGCGAAGGGTGTTTGTATCGCGAAGTGTGCTTTACAGTGTGCTGTCGCTCTGTGTAACACGAGGCAAGACCTCGCTGATTACTAGCGAAGCCCTGTTCTGTCCCGTAGTGCTTCTTGTGTCGAAGCTCTTAGCGTAGTCCATTTGCGTGTGCGTGTAGACCTTCGGGTACGAAGCCCAGCACCCGTTGCTGTCGCCAAGTACTTGGTCGAAGTCCTCAGAGGGCTGTCCACTCTTGCGAAGAGTGAAGTGCGAAGCCTGCTCGAAGCACCCTGTGTGCGGAGCCTGCACTGACTTAGCAGAGTAGACTTTCGAGGGTTGTAAGTGGAGCGAAGTCTTCTTGGCTTCGAACTTTTGCTCCTCCGAAGCCTGTGTTCGAAGGTGTCGAAGTACCTCCGAACCAGACCTTCGAAGGTAGTGTTCGAAGCCTGTTCCGCAGAAGACAGAACAGAACCGAAGGCTAAGTTTTTAGCCCGAAATTTTAAAAGCTCCCATTCACCCCCCCTCTGGTCGCCGTTTCCGGTCCAACAATTGGTATCAGAGCAGGTTAAGATCACCAGTTGACCTTAACCGGTTTTGTGATCTGTTGGCGACATGGATAGAGGCAGTAAAATTCCTCTGTTCGATGGGACAGATTTTGCATACTGGAAGGTGCGCATGGAGGCTTATTTGTTAAGCCAAGGAAATGCAATTTGGGAGATTGTGGACTCACAATACTCCATCCCTGATACCCGCACCACTCAAACCGAAAAGGATCAGTACATTGCCAACTCGAAGGCAAGGAACATACTGTTCATTGGTTTGAGTCGGAGTGAGTTTGACAGGGTGCAGCACCTTAGGACTGCTAGGGAGATTTGGACAACACTCACTGTCTTTCATGAGGGCTCTGCTCAGATCAAGGCCAGGCGCCAAAGCACATACAATCAACAGTATCAGCTGTTTGTGCAGGCACCTGGTGAATCTGTAGATGCCATGTTTTCTCGCTTTGACGCGATAGTGAGTAACTTGCGATCCAACGGGACGCTTGCTTACAGTGATCACGATAGGGCTATCAAGCTTCTCTATGCTCTTGACCGTAGCATATGGGAAGTAAAGATATCCAGCATTGAGGAGTCCACAGGTTATGACACTTTGACCTGTGACGAACTCTTTAGCAAGCTGAAGTCCACAGAGATTGCCAAGGCATCTCTTGCAGTGCACAGAAGCTCTTTGCCACGGCCATTGGCATTGGTTTCTAGCACTAGCCGTGGCACCACTGCAGAACCAAGCACATCAGGCTCTTGTGTTCTTGCAGATGGTTTTGCTTTGTCCTCCCTGGTCTCCGTCACAAAGGAGCAGGTGGACACTCTAGCTGATGATGAGCTTGCTCTCATTGCCCGGAGGTTCACCCGCTTTCATCATGAGAGACGGGATCAGAGGAGAAGTGGTTTTAGTGGCTGTTATGAATGTGGCGACACCTCTCACATTAAGGCCAATTGCCCCAAGGTCAAAAAGAGAGATGAGAGTGACCGCCCCAAATTCCACAAAAAGGAGAGGAAGCCCTTTGTGAAGGGCAAGCGCGGCAAGATGGCTAAGAAAGTAGCCAAGGCCGCTTCCAGAGCCTTTGTTGCTGCTCTCAGCGACATCGACACATCCTCAACTGAGGAGTCGAGCTCTGAGGAGGAGGAGTCCCCAAGGAAGGAGGACAAAAAGGACAAGAAGGGACATGACTTCACCGGCCTTTGCTTCATGGCCGACAGCGATCACAGCGGCGATGAGCTTGACTCATCTGAGGTAAACCTATCTTCTGACCAGCTTCTAATTAAATTAGATGAGCTGAATGAGGTTGTGCTTGGTCAGGATAGATTACTTGTGCAAGCCGCTAGAGAAAGAAAAGACCTTAGACTTAGGCTAGAAAATGTTTCTACTGAATATGCCATGCTTAAGTCTAAGTTTGATGATGCTGAATGTGAATCATGTTCTGTTGTCATGAGTGAGCTTGCTCAGTTGCGTTCTGTTCATGCTCAAACTCTTTCTGAGCTTGAGACTGCACAGAAGCAGCTTTTGGAGGTGGATTCTAGACCTCATGATGTTATTGATTGCATGAACTGCTGTTTATTACGCGATAGCATTAATTTACGTGATAAGCATGTTCATGATTTAGAGGCTAGATTGGAGAGGGCCGGTAGTTCTAAGGATGTGCAACCTGTTTGTGACACTTGCATTACCCTTAAGGACCAGCTAGGCACTGTCAGAGAGCGAGCTGAAAACCTCATGTCCGAAAATGAATACCTTCTTTCGGTGGTGAACAAATGCACTGAGGGGAAGGGTAGGATGGATTTGCTCTTGGCCAAAACCAAGTTGTGTGCTGACAGAGCCGGGGTAGCTCTAGGTTTGGGTTTTGAGAGGATAGCTTCAGACAGTAAGACCAAAACTGTTTTTACCTCTCCCACCACCCTAGAGAAAGAGAGAGCTCTGTTGGACACCCCATCAGCCAAAAAGCCTACCCATCCACCAAAGAAAACCACTCCTCCTGCCAAGAAAAATCCTCCCAAGAAAGCCACTCAGAAGAAACCCAAGGAGCCTGTGAGAGTTGCTCCTATGACCCATGAGAGTGCCCCCAGGAGAGTGTTTCACTGTTCTTATTGTCAGAGGGCGGGTCATTTGGTTGGTTTCTGTTTCCGTCGCATCAAGGATGAGCGACGTGCACAGGCGATGAGCTATCAGAACATGCATTACCCATCTTTAGGTATGCATGAGTCTGAGTTCTACTCTCGTCCTGTTTTTGAGGCTCCTCGTGCTTCTCGGAGAGGTTTTGCTCCTCGAGGTGTTCATCATGTTCCATATGGTGGTAGACCTCGGGCGAGTAGCTTTGTACCTCGTCAGAGTAGGAGACCTCGACATGCTTTCTGTTCTTTGCATGTTGGTAGACCTCGCACTTTGCATCATTCTGATTTTTATGTGCGTAGACCATCTACTTCTACTGTGCCTACTACTCGTGTCACTCAGTGCTGGATGCCTCGTCATTTTTTTACTCACCCCAGCACTGAGCGATCGAGACGTTTTCATCATATGTAGGCGACAGGTCGAGGCTTGGAGGGCACGTGGATCATGGACTCCGGTTGTTCGCGCCACATGACCGGAGATGCAAATTGGTTCTCCAGCCTCACTACAACCAAGCAAAGGGAACATATCACCTTCGGAAACAATCGAAGGAGTAGAGTGAAAGGTAAAGGTGTGGTAAGAATTAATTCGAACTTCACTCTCAAAGATGTTGCTTTGGTTGAGAACCTGGGATACAATTTGTTGTCTGTATCTCAGTTGCTTGATGAGGGCTTCGAAGTGCGATTTCATCGCGATACTTCGCAAGTGCTCAATTCCGATGGCGTTGTGGTGTGTAAGATCTTTAGAGTTGGGAGAGTTTTTGGAGCTGATTTTTCAGAGTCGTCTGGTTCTTCTCATTGTCTTGTTGCACATTCGACTTCTGAGCTTTGGAAGTGGCATAGGAGACTAGGGCATATGAGCTTTGAGTTGCTCGCTCGTTTGAGCGCCCTAGGCTTGATCCGAGGATTGCCCAAGCTCAAGTTTGAGAAGAATTTAGTTTGCGCTCCTTGTCGACATGGAAAAATGATTGCCGCTTCGCATTCGCCAGTCACCATAGTGATGACTGAACAGCCTGGAGAACTTCTCCATATGGACACTGTAGGTCCTTCTCGGGTTAGTTCTTTAGGCGGCAAGTGGTATGTTTTAGTTATTGTCGACGATTACTCTCGCTACTCTTGGGTCTTCTTTCTTGCCAGCAAGGATGAAGTGTTTTCACACTTTCGGAGCTTGGCTTTGAGACTTTTCGCTGAACTCCCTGGTGCATTAAAATTCATTCGAAGCGATAATGGCACCGAGTTCAAAAATAGTCTCTTTGTTGATTTTTGCATGGAGCATGGCATAGAACATCAATTCTCTGCTCCGCGGGTCCTCAACAGAACGGTGTTGTTGAGAGGAAAAACCGCACTTTGGTTGAGATGGCTAGGACGATGCTTGATGAGCATAGGACTCCTAGAAAATTCTGGGCTGAGGCCATGAACACTGCTTGTTACATCTCAAACCGAATTTTCTTGCGCTCAATTTTAAATTTGACATCTTATGAGCTGCGTTTTGGGAGACAGCCCAAGGTTACTCATCTTCGAGTTTTTGGCTGTCGCTGCTTTATCCTAAAACGTGGTAACTTGGATAAATTTGAGTCGCGATCTTCTGACGGGATCTTTTTGGGTTATACTACTCATGGTCATTCTTATCGTGTTTATAACTTGGAAACTAACACTGTCATCGAGTCATGTGATGTGACTTTTGATGAATCAACCCCCTCTGTTAGTTCTGCTCTTGAACAGGCAAATGAACACGACATGGAACAGACCTTATTCGAAGACGAAGATCCCGGAGAATTCGAGGATGAACCCCTACTACCCTCGACGTCAACCCCCGAAGCTGACCCCGCTTCTACTACTTCGGCACGAGGTCCCGAAGCGACTACCTCAACATCGGTCATCTTGGACCGCTCCAACGCACAAGTTGAGGGGGAGACTGCATCCCGCCGTGAGGCTCCACATCATGTCCAAAGGATGCACCCTCCCGAGCAGATCATTGGTGAGCTTGATCAAAGGGTAACACGTTCTCACGCTCATTTCACTAATGCTGCTTTTGTTGCTTCTTTCGAGCCCTTAGATGTTAGTCATGCACTTTCTGATTCTAGTTGGATCAATGCCATGCATGAAGAGCTTGAGAATTTTGAAAGAAACCAAGTCTGGACTTTAGTTGATCCTCCACCAAATGTTCATTTCATTGGAACAAAATGGATTTTCAAAAATAAACAAGGGGAGGATGGGACAATTGTTAGAAATAAGGCTAGACTTGTAGCTCAGGGCTTTTCTCAACTAGAAGGGATTGATTTTACTGAAACTTTTGCACCTGTTGCATGCCTTGAGGCCATTAGGATTTTGCTTGCCTTTGCGACATCCCGGGGATTCAAACTCTATCAAATGGATGTCAAAAGTGCTTTTCTTAATGGCTTCATAGGCGAAGATGTTTATGTAAAACAACCCCCTGGTTTTGAAAACCCCAAGTACCCACATAAAGTCCTTAAACTTCATAAGGCTCTTTATGGACTCAAGCAGGCCCCTCGGGCGTGGTATGATAGACTTAAGTCTTTTCTGCTTGAGCGAGGGTATTTAATGGGCTCTGTTGATAAAACTTTGTTTACTCTCAAGCATGGCAAAGATTTCCTTCTAGTACAGATTTATGTGGATGATATCATCTTTGGTGGCTCTTCTCATGCTTTAGTTGCCGAGTTTGCAGATACCATGAGCAGGGAATTTGAAATGTCGATGATGGGTGAACTCACCTTTTTCCTTGGTTTGCAAATCAAGCAAAGCAAACAAGGTACTTTTGTCCACCAGACAAAGTACACCAAGGACCTGCTCAAGAAGTTCGACATGTCCGATGCGAAGCCCCTCGCCACTCCAATGGCTACATCTGTAGCATTGGACCCTGACGAAGATGGAGAAGCCGTAGATCAGAAGGAGTTCCGAAGCATGATCGGCTCCCTCCTCTACTTGACTGCCACGAGGCCGGACATACACTTCGCTGTGTGTCTGTGCGCTCGTTTTCAGGCTTCACCACGAACTTCGCACCGCCAAGCGGTTAAGCGCATTCTAAGGTATCTCAAACACACCCTTGAATTTGGCATATGGTATTCATCGTCTTCATCTTTATATCTTAGAGGTTATTCAGATGCGGATTTTGCTGGGTGTAGAATTGATAGGAAGAGTACCTCTGGTACTTGTCATTTTCTGGGTACATCTCTGGTTTGCTGGTCTTCCCGCAAACAGTCTAGTGTTGCACAATCGACGGCTGAGGCCGAATATGTTGCTGCAGCTAGCTGTTGCTCTCAGATTTTGTGGATGGTTTCCACTTTGCGGGATTTCGGGTTAGATTATAAGAGTGTTCCACTTTTCTGTGATAACACTAGTGCTATTTGTATTGCAAACAACCCGGTTCAGCACTCCAGAACCAAACACATTGATGTACGGTATCATTTTCTCAGAGATCACAATGAGAAGGGTGATATTGAACTTCAATATGTTGATACCCAACTCCAGCTTGCCGATATTTTTACAAAACCCCTCGATGCTTCTCGATTTGCTTACTTGCGTGGGGAACTTGGTATTTGTCATCCCTACGGCATTTTGTGAGGGGGAGCTGATTTTAATTATCTTGCATATGCTCATTATGTGTGGAATTGCACTTACATCTTTTGCTATTATATGCCTGCTTTTAATTCAAAGAAATCATGACAGCTCAGCTCTATGAAATATGTCTGGAACATTGATTGTGCATGATGTTTTATTTTCTAAAAATCAAAACTTGCTCACCGCATAATCTTGTATCTAGCTTGTTTAGGGTGGACTGCTTTTAGCTATCTTTTATCTACTTGACAGCAAGACACTGTTCCTTGGATGCTAAAATTTGCAACTTGAAAAATTGTGTTCTTTATTCATGGATATTCACCAAAATATTTCATTTATCTGAATCAAAATCAAAAATCCATGATTTGTCTGGTTTAAAGGAAAAGATCCAGGAGGGTTTGTTTGCAGCACTACTCTATTCTAGACTGCTTACCATTGCACTTTGGTTTGAACTGGGATAGTGTAGTGTATGCCAAAATCACCGCCTTAAGCTTCAGATGGCTTTCATGCCTAGGCTTGGCCTGATTGGAAAGTATAAGGTGGACAAACAAATAACCCCTGGCATTAAGAAAAAGAACAACAAAATTAATTGATCATCAAGTTTGCTTTGACAGCTCCTTTTGAACAAGACTTGTCTGTCTAGGGTAGAATTGTTAGCTTTGCGCAGTCCTTGCCTTCACATGTCTAGCTGCTTTGATTAAGTGGTGATGCTTTTATCTTAAAATGACAAAATCACATGCCATCATCTTGTTTCACAGATTGTTAAATTGAGCTGAGCACATGATCATTGATGCTACTGTTGGCATATTTTTGCATTATATGTCCTTGCAATTCTATTCATTTCGAAGCTTTGCATCTTTTGAATGCTCCTTGATGCTTGCATTGCCAAAGGGGGAGAAATTCCGGAGAGATTTGCTATGTTCTCTGCCGCAAGAAGGCATCATTTCGAAAAAGGGGAGAGTGTTTGACATAAAGGGGAAGAAATATTTGCTCAACTCAGGGGGAGTTTTTTATCCAAAGGGAGTTTTGCCGAAGGGGCTTTTACTCTTTTACAAAGGGGGAGAAAATTTCTTTTATCAAGTGACATGCTTTGGCTCTTTTTGAGTTTTTATGGTCACTTGTGTGCTGAAAATTTTTACATTTTCTTGAACTTCAATTTGGTTGTCAATGCACTCATCAAGGGGGAGATTGAGAAACCAAGGGTGGTTTCGGTGTATGTGATGAGTGATTGACAGGATTATTTACCCTCTGTTCGAAGGGTACCTCCGAAGGGGCTTCGGAGGTGGTACCTCCGAAGGGTGTTCGGAGGTGTGTCACCGGAGTATGTTCGGTGTTTGCTTGCTGCAGCTGTGCAGCGGAGTGTATCTGTCGGAGGGGTCCGACAGTACGCGATGACTGGGTTCGTACCGTAGGCTTCGGTACTTTGGGCGGTACACCGGAGTGTGTGCCGGAGGTTGCTAACCCGGAGAGGTCTCCGGAGTACTGGATACACTTGTCTGCTTGTCGGTGGTGCGCAGGGACTTCGGAGGCGGCGGACAGGGTTCGAGCCAGGTGAACCTGGGTCAAGCGGGTGGCTTGATGCCAGGGGAGCGGGGAGCTCCGTCACGGTGGCTGCGAAGGTGGTCCGGGTTGGTCCTCGGGTCGAGACGTGCCAGGTGAAGGCAGAGAGTGCGGAGCGTGGCTCCGGCTGAAGGTACTCCGAGACAAAGTCCTCGGAGGTGAGGCACTTCGAAGGTACTCCGGATGGAGTGACTTCGGAGTTGGTGGACCAAGTCCTCTGCGGAGGCAAGGAGTTCGAAGTGTGCTCCGGAGGGAGACACTCGAAGGTTACCCGACGAAGGTCTCAGAAGTCGAGGCGCATCGAAGGCATGGTCCTGGTGAGGCTCGTCGAGGAGTGTGCTCGGGAAGAGGCACTGCGACGGAGTGCTCATGGAATGCTTCATGCGGAGGCCTTGGACGAAGGAGGGACTTCGAAGGGTGGTACTCCGAAGGTGGGTCTTCGGAGTGAGGATGACTTGTGGTGCTTCGGCCATGCATGGCTTCGGTACACGGACGGACGGTGTTCGAGCTCGGAGTAGCTGCGAAGCCGTGGTGATCCACTCCGGAGGTGGTGGTGCGAAGGCCCAAGGGCTTTGACGGCTTCGGCTCAAAACCGTCACTGTATCGAAGGACTTCTTCGGCGGAGCGAAGGCCAACAGGCTGCAGGCTTCTCGCCGAAGCTTCCGCACCCTCCGGTGCGAAGGGAGGTTCCAGAAGTCAACACTGTAAAGGCTGACACTGTCTGTTCTGAAAAAGGCTGACACTGTCCCCTCTGCAGCTGACAGAGAAGCCTCCAAAATAAAGGTGGACTACCTTTTGTACCCCTTAGTTCTGTAGAGACAAAATGGATGTAAACCCTAGGGGTAAAGTAGTCACTTCCTTAGGATGAAGCCGTGGGCTATAAATATGGGGGCTCGGTAGGTAACATTTAACACTTTGAGCATTTACTGTTGAGCTCCTGTAGACAGACCCCGCTGTATTCATTCTGAGCTCATTTTATTCAGTGTTCCTTGTTCAAGCGGCGAAGCCCTGCTTCTTTGTGCTTTTGCTTGAGCTCGTATTGCATACCTCGCTAGTTTTTAGTTCACCGGAGCCTGTCTTGGCGAAGGGTGTTTGTATCGCGAAGTGTGCTTTACAGTGTGCTGTCGCTCTGTGTAACACGAGGCAAGACCTCGCTGATTACTAGCGAAGCCCTGTTCTGTCCCGTAGTGCTTCTTGTGTCGAAGCTCTTAGCGTAGTCCATTTGCGTGTGCGTGTAGACCTTCGGGTACGAAGCCCAGCACCCGTTGCTGTCGCCAAGTACTTGGTCGAAGTCCTCAGAGGGCTGTCCACTCTTGCGAAGAGTGAAGTGCGAAGCCTGCTCGAAGCACCCTGTGTGCGGAGCCTGCACTGACTTAGCAGAGTAGACTTTCGAGGGTTGTAAGTGGAGCGAAGTCTTCTTGGCTTCGAACTTTTGCTCCTCCGAAGCCTGTGTTCGAAGGTGTCGAAGTACCTCCGAACCAGACCTTCGAAGGTAGTGTTCGAAGCCTGTTCCGCAGAAGACAGAACAGAACCGAAGGCTAAGTTTTTAGCCCGAAATTTTAAAAGCTCCCATTCACCCCCCCTCTGGTCGCCGTTTCCGGTCCAACAGATTCTACGACATATGCATTACTCGGAGCGATTCCGACTACCTTAAAAGGTCCTTCCCAACTAGGTGACCATTTACCGAATTTTGAACTCCTAGTGCCTAGTGGCAAAATTATCTTCCACACCAAATCATTGATTTGAAACGATTTTGCCTTGACCTTCTTGTTGTAGGCCCTAGCTACTCTCCTAAATTATCCTTTAGAAGTGTCTCATATTCGTCGATCGATAAGCCAACTTGCTTAAGAAATCTAAGTGAGCCAAGATCCACCTCTACCGGTAGAATGTCTTCTTGTCCATATACTACCTCATAAGGACTGACTTTAGTGGCTCCATGCTTTGCAACTCTACTAGCCCATAGAGCTTCAGAAAGTACATCGTGCCACCTTTTTGGAAACTCCTCAATCTTTTTCTTGATCAATTTAATCACAGTTTTGTTACTAGACTCGGCCTGACCATTGGCCTGAGCATAATATGGGGAAGAGTTTACCAATTTGACCCCATAGTATTCGGCAAAGTCCCTCACCTCTTTAGCAACAAATGAAGTACCTTGTTCCGTAGTGAGAGTGTGGGGAATGCCGAATCTATGTATAATGTGTTTCAAGAAGAAATCAATTACCTCGTTGTGAGTCATGTTCTTGAGCGGCACGGCCTCGGTCCATTTGGTGAAGTAATATGTTGCCTTCAACACGAATCGATGCCATTTCGAAGACGGAGGATGAATTTGGCCGATGAAATCTAAACTCCAAACTTTTGACAAGATTCACATCCTCTACAGATTCTAAAACAGTCTTCAGTCATAGTCGCCCAGTAAAAACCTGCTCTTTTGAGCATCCAACTCATCTCCGGGGCCGACTGATGAGTACCGCAAAGCCCTTCGTGTACTTCGCGTGCAACAACTCTAGCTTTATCGGGGTCCAAACACTTCAAAAGCACTCCATCAATAGTTCGGTGATGCAACACATCGTCGAGCAAAACAAATTTGAAAGCCTGTCGCCGAACCTTCCGATCAACCTTTTGGCTTGGATTTCTCAAATATTGGATGATTGGGACCCTCCAATCGTCCTCACTAACCAAAGAAACAATGACCAAATTCCCACTAGAACTTGCCTCAAGGTTTTCTGTTTGCACCTGCCCCTCGAGCACTAATCCTTCCTGACAACGGTCGGTCGGACCGGCCATGTTGGCCCTATTCAACCGGCTATTGCCAGTTGTCTGGCACAATTCGGTCCGACCATGCTGACATTGTCGGTCAGACCGTGTACGCAAGGGCATTTGGACTGTGCTTACAAAGCGGTCAGACCAACAGTAGTATCCTTGGGTGTTACATCATCTTCAAACATCGGCTTTTCCTGCGCGCATAATTTACCTCTTCTGATTTGATAGCCTGATGCTTGTTGAGCCAAGTCATTCAATTGAGTTGGCCTCTCTAGACACATGAGTAATCTCAAAATCATTAAAAGTAGAAATTAAGTCTACACACTTGTCCAACTAGCTATTTATCAAACCGTTAAAACATTGGGCAAGCTTGGCGACTTGTTGCACGGCTAATAAAGAATCGCCGTATGCGTGAACATTTTTAACACCCATGGAGTTTAACAACTCAAGACCTAGCAATAGGGCCTCATATTCGGCTTGATTATTAGTTGAATGTAATTCCAAACGGGCCGAGGTTTCAAAGTGCATACCACTTGGTGATACGAGTACCACTCAAACACCTTGGCCATTTTTGCAAGCCGAACCATCGAAGTACAGTTTCCACGGTAATACTTCAATCAAAGCGACTTCATCGCCCCAATTGACATCTACGTGGTGATCCACTATAAAATTAGCAACGACTTGGCCTTTCATAGATTTCAATGGTTCATAAGCCAAATCATATTCGATTAACGCATATGCCCACTTGCCGATTCTACCACTTAGAATCGTCTTTTGCAACATGTATTTTATGACATCCGTTTGGAAAGTGACAATACATGTGCTAGGGAGAAGATAGTGACGTAGTTTGGTACACGCATAATATAGGGATAAACACAAACGCTCTAAAAACACGTACCTTGTCTCGGCGTTTAGAAGCCAACGACTAAAGAAGGTGATGATGTACTCTCTTCCTTCAATGTCTTGAGTCAACACGACTCCAATCACACTCTCCTCCGTGGCAATATAAAGCCGAAATGGAATCCCGGCCTTCGGCGCCCTTACCATTGGCGGCATTGATAAGCACTCTTTGATTGTCTCGAACGCGCATTGCTGACTTGCCCCCCAAGTGAACTCGGCTTCATTTTTTAGCTGGAGTATCGGGACGGAAGCATCAATTTTGCTAGACAAGTTAGATATAAAGCGTCGTAAATAATTAATCTTGCCTAGAAGTTTCTGCACATCTATCTTACATGTTGGCGCTACACATCTTCTAATTTTCTCAAGCCTCTTAGGATCAATTTCAATTCCTCTTTCGTGAATCATGAATCCCATGAACTTACCCGCCGACACACAAAAAGCACACTTGAGCGGGTTCATTTTTAAGCCATACTGGGGCATTCTTTCGAAAGAAACTCTCAAATCGGTGAGGTGGTTTTCCATAGCATCCGATTTGACCACAACATCATCTATATAAACTTCTAACATAACCCCTAGCAAGTCATGAAAGATTAAGTTCATGGCGCGTTGGTATGTGGCGCCAGCATTCTTTAAACCAAACGTCATTACTACCCACTCAAACAAGCCGACAAAACCTAGGCAGCGAAAAGCCATTCTAAAAACGTCTTCTTCGGCCATAAAGATTTGATTATACCCATCGTTGCCATCAAGAAAACTTAGTACCTTATGTCCCGAGGCATCGTTGATCAACATGTTGGCTATCGGCATGGAATATTCGTCTTTCGGAGTAGCCTTGTTCAAATCCCTAAAGTCGACGCAGATGCGGATCTTGCCACTCTCTTTCTTCTCGATAGGCACAATATTAGCAACCCATTTCGCGAACCTGCATGGCCTAATAAAACATGCTGCTAATAGATGTTCAACCTCCTCTTTAACTCGGTCATAGATGGCCGAATTGAAGTGGCGCGGCAGCTGTTTATACGGCCTAAACCCGGGTTTTATGGGGAGCCGATGCTCAACAAGCTCTCGACTTAGCCCGAGCATCTCGCTGTAATCCCACGCAAAGCAATCAACATACGATCGAAGCAATTTTATTACTTCGGCCTTTACATCATAATTCAGATTCTTACTTACAAACGTCGGCCTCAGAACATTACCATCTCCTATGTCTACTTGTTCCAAAGGGTCGGCCAACGAGAAGCCTTGACCTAGTTTTTCTACCTCGCTAAAATCTTCAATGGCTTCGGCGATACCATCTTGAGAAGACCGATATTACTCCACGCGAGATTTTAACCAATCGAGATTAGCGCTTGTCATTCTCTTATCTTAGACACAACTGATCCACACCGGCCAGCTTCACGTAAATAGGAACGAACCTTCCCTTTGATACACTGACAAAGTCGTAATCCGAGAGGTCCCGTCCCGACAAGCACTCTATCTCATCATGGGCGGCATGGCCGGACGCATTGACCAAACTAACATGGGCCGATGTATCGGCGTACACTATCTCGACTTCATCACCATCCCATTGTATTAGGTGTTGATGCAAGGTGGACGACACACACTTATTTGCGTGGATCCAGTCACGCCCAAGCAATACATTATAATTGCCTTGTACGTCGATGATGAAAAAAGCGGTGGGTAGCATCTTGTTTCCCACTATCAGTTCAAGGGACATTACCCCTTGGCTTCCGTCGTGTCGCTGGTGAAGCTGTTGAGGGTGACGTTGGTCTTCTTCATGTCATCGTCATCCTTGCCGAGCTTCCTTAGAAGGGAGTACGTGATGAGGACATCACTTCACATGATACACACATGGAGCCTCCACCTACAATTCAATTACAAGGACCAATCACACGCGCCCGTGCCTGTCGCTTGAACCATGAGGTTAATTCTTTCCTTAGCAACTATGTTAATATTTGTTTGGATGTGGTGCTACTGAATACTAGTGATATTTTATTGCTTAGGAACATGGGAGGTGGAATAGAAGAGTTGATCAGGACATCACTTCACATGATACACACATGGAGCCTCCACCTACAATTCAACTACAAGGACCAATCACACGTGCCCGTGCCCGTCGCTTGAACCATGAGGTTAATTCTTTCCTTAGCAACTATGTTAATATTTGTTTGGACGGGATGCTACTGAATACTAGTGATATTTTGTTGCTTAGGAACATGGGAGATGGAATAGAAGAGTTGGAGTTGAAGACGGAGTCGCACGGATGATTTGAAGTCAAGAATTCGCTGGTTCGGACTACATCGACCACCATGCACCAAAATGGACATAACTTCCTCATACGAAGTCCGATTGGCGCTTTCTTGGACTTTTTGGAAAGATGAGGAGAAGACGGATTGTTTGCCGTTGGTTTCGTCTCATTTGGAGTATCGAGTCGACCTGTGTGTTTGAAACAGTCTTGCATGACAGAATTGGGCCATGTTGGCCCATACTCCGAGTCTGTACGTCTTCTAGCCCACAGCCCAAGTCTGTACGCCTTCCACAAGCTGCCCACGCCTTATATACTCACGCCAGCTGCCTTTAGGGTTAGGTTTTGCTTTGTTTGCATCTACACTTGTGTTTAGATCCCGCCCCTTGCACCGGACCGATTGGTTGCTGCGTAGGCGTTTGTGAAACCTCACCTTTTCATCGTTTGTCTGTGATTTGGCATAAGACTTGTATCCTTCCTGTTCTTGCTTGTGTTCTTGGGTTTGCTTGCAGGAATTAGCCTTCGTGGCGAGGTTAATCGTGTCCTGCGTGGTTGATAACCAACGGAGACAGTGGTGTAACGATTGCAAGGTTTTGATCCGCCAGACCGGAGCCTTGGATCGCCAACGTCGAGATTCTCCACCAATCCAAGTTATCCTTTACCTAGCGGAAGATTGGGACCAATCCCCCATCAGTTGGTATCAGAGCGAAGGTTTCCCGTTAGGTAATCCCGATCTTTGTTTATTTCTACCTAGAATCCAGAAAACCCTCACAAAAAAATCCCCACCGAGAACCCCTTTGTGCCTTGCGATTTTAATTTCAGTTTTTAACCTTGTTGAGTTTGTGTTTTTGGTCGAGTCTTGGTGCTGGTTTAGTAATCTCTTTGTGTCGTTTGAGTAGTAGTTGGTCTTGTGTCTCAAAAATTCCCCACCCGAAAAACCCCCGCTCCACAACCCAACTCGTCTTCCACATCGAGTCTTTGTGACCCCCTTCGGTAAAACAGGCATAACTTTTCGCTCGTTTGTCAGAAAAATCTGAAATTTTTTGAGCGTCTTCCTGACCCAATTTGGGGGGGTACACTAAAATGGTTCCCCTGTTAGCCCTCACCAGAATCGCCAAAAAAATCAGGAAGATAAAGAAAAAAATTGGTCAAAGTTTTTGCCCGCCGTTCAGCGAACTTGTTAAATTTCTGTGAGCCACATCCCACCTCAGTTGCAGGTGCCAATTTTTGTGGTTGCATCTCTTGTCATCCTTGTTCAAAAAAAATAGAGTGAAAAAAAGGAGAAAAAAAAGAGAACTGGTCCTATCGATTGCTTGTCCGATCCCTTGTCCGATCCCTTATCCGATCTCTTGTCCGATCCCTTGTCTGATCAGCGGCAGCAGCAGATTCTGCTTGTCTGATCCCTTGTCTGATCTCTTGTCCGATCCCTTGTCCGATCTGCAGAGAGCTGAATTTGGCCTGTTATTGCTTCCATTTGAGTTTTGGGCACATAGTTTCCCTCTATTGCTTGAATTTTCACATTGGGAGCACTAAGGCCAGCAACTTTGACGAGTACTAGGGAATACTTATTGAACTTGGTTTAACTGTTATTACTATCGCTAATCCTTGCTACTCACTTTGCCTTCCAAGCTACACCTTTCTCTTGGTCAGGACAGATTCATTTCTTGCAATTGCACACCACCCTCCACTTGGTTCATCACCTGTCGGCCGGTGACCTCACTGCGGCGTGGTAAGAAAATTTGCAAGCGTGGGTAAGGCGCTTGACGGATTGCTTCCACCACACACCACCACCCCACCTAGTTGTTTTCCATAGGGATTATATATTCTTTGTTGTTTTGTCTTTTCACTAACATGGCAGCACTTATTGTACAACGTGTCTGGAGCACTCACATGGAGCAAGACGATCGGGCACAACGGATTAATCTGTTTCAGACCTTCTTCCTCGTCAATGACCGTCGTGTACGTGTCATCATCGACAGCGGTAGTTGCAACAATTTGGTGAGCCACGACATGGTAACGAAGCTTCAACTTCCCACATGTGCGCATCCACATCCTTACCATGTGCAATGGTTCAACAATAGCGGTAAGGTCAAGGTAACACAAACTGCTCACATCGAATTTTCCATTAGTACATACTTCGGAGTTGCTGATTTTGATGTAGTACCAATGCAAGCATGTTCTCTCTTGCTTTGTAGACCTTGAAAGTATGATACTGATGCTACACACCATGGTAGGAGCAATAAGTACACATTTATGTATAAAGGAAAGAAAGTTACATTGCTTCCTATAACGCCTGTTGAAATTGTGAAATTTGAACAAGAAAAACATGCTAGGGACGCACAAACGAGCAAACAACCTTCTGAAAATCAGCAAGTAGCTAAAACACCTTCGAGGCAACAAAAATATAAAGTTGCTTCTCCTTCTTCATCACAAGTCATTAATCTGAAAGGACGTGTCATGCTTGCAACTAAAACTAACCTTGCAGTACGTAGTTTTCTTGGTCTTGCAGGTTTCTACCGCCGTTTTGTGAAAGATTTCAGCACCATAGCCAGTCCTTTGCATGAGTAGACCAAGAAGGGAGTCACTTTTACTTGGGAACCAACACAAGAACAAGATTTTGCCACACTCAAAGATCGTCTTACACATGCACCTCTACTTCAGCTACCCGACTTCACTAAGCCTTTTGAGTTAGAATGTGATGCTAGTGGTTTTGGAATAGGAGGTGTGCTGCTACAAGGAGGTAAACCCGTGGCCTATTTTAGTGAGAAATTACATGGTCCACAGTTTAATTATTGTACCTGTGATAAGGAATTATATGCCTTAGTGCGTGTGCTTGAAACTTGGCAACATTACCTTTTGCCTAAGGAGTTTATTATTCATTCGGATCATGAAGCATTGAAGCATATGCGTAGTCAAGCAAATCTGAATAAACGACATGCTAAATGGGTAGAATTTATTGAGACTTTTCCATATATCATTAAGCATAAGAAAGGGAAAGATAATGTGATTGCTGATGCTTTATCTAGACGTTATACATTGCTTTCTCAACTTGATTATAAGATCTTTGGTTTAGAAACATTGAAGGACATGTATGCTACTGATTTGGACTTCAAAGATGCTTTTGCAAATTGTACAGATGACCGTGCTTGGAACAAATATGTGCTGAATAATGGATATCTTTTTCGTGCTAACAAGTTATGTGTGCCGGCTAGCTCTCTTCGCTTGTTGTTATTGCAGGAAGCACATGGTGGTGGTTTGATGGGTCATTTCGGATCAAAGAAAACCGAAGATGTGCTGTCCACACACTTCTATTGGCCTAGGATGAGACGAGATGTTGAGCGCTATGTGGCACGATGCACTACATGCAATAAAGCTAAGTCCCGTCTAAACGCACATGGTCTTTATATGCCTCTGCCCGTTCCTAGTGTACCTTGGGAGGATATTTCTATGGATTTTGTCTGAGGATTACCTAGAACTAGGAGGGGGAGGGATAGTATTTTTGTGGTGGTAGATCGGTTCTCTAAAATGGCGCATTTTATACCTTGTCACAAGAGCGACGACGCTACAAATGTTGCTGATTTGTTTTTCAGAGAGGTCGTACGCTTGCATGGAGTTCCCAATACCATCGTTTCAGATCGTGATGCTAAATTCTTAAGTCATTTTTGGAGGACGTTGTGGCATAAGTTGGGGACGAAGCTGCTGTTTTCTACTACTTGTCACCCCCAAACGGATGGGCAAACGGAGGTCGTCAACCGTACATTGTCCACCATGCTGAGGGCTGTTTTGAAGACCAACTTGAAGCTTTGGGAAGAGTGTCTACCTCATACTGAGTTTGCATATAATAGGTCAGTACACTCCACTACTAAGGTAAGTCTGTTTCAAGTGGTCTATGGCTTTAATCCGCGTGCTCCTATTGATTTTCTACCATTACCACCATCTGAAAACTTGAATTTTGATGCTACTACATGTGCTGGATTATTACTTAAGATGCATGAAACTACTAAAGCAAACATAGAGAAAATGAATGAGAAATATCGTGCTTATGGTAGTAAGGGTAGAAAAGAGATAACATTTGAACCGGGTGATCTTGTTTGGTTGCACTTGCGTAAGGATCATTTTCCTGATTTGAGAAAGTTTAAATTGATGCCCCGTGCTGATGGTCCTTTCCGTGTGCTTGATAAGATAAATGATAATGCATATAAACTTGAGTTGCCTGCAGCTTTTGGGGTTAGTCCCACATTTAACATTTCAAATTTAAAGCCCTATTTGGGAAATGACGATGAGCTTGAGTCGAGGACGACTCCAATTCAAGAGGGGGAGGATGATGAGGACATGACTTCACATGATACACACATGGAGCCTCCACCTACAATTCAACTACAAGGACCAATCACACGCGCCCGTGCCCGTCGCTTGAACCATGAGGTTAATTCTTTCCTTAGCAACTATGTTAATATTTGTTTGGACGGGATGCTACTGAATAATAGTGATATTTTGTTGCTTAGGAACATGGGAGATGGAATAGAAGAGTTGGAGTTGAAGACGGAGTCGCACGGATGATTTAAGTCAAGAATTCGCTGGTTCGGACTACATCGACCACCATGCACCAAAATGGGCATAACATCCTCATACGAAGTCCGATTGGCGCGTTCTTGGACTTTTTGGAAAGCTGAGGAGAAGACGGATCATTTGCCATTGGTTTCGTCTCATTTGGATTCTCGAGTCGACCTGTATGTTTGAAACAGTCCTGCGTGACAGAATTGGGCCGTGTTGGCCCATACTCCGAGTCTGTATGTCTTCTAGCCCACAGCCCAAGTCTGTACGCCTTCCACAAGCTGCCCACGCCTTATATACTCACGCCAGTCACCTTTAGGGTTAGGTTTTGCTTTCTTTGCACATACACTTGTGTGTTTAGATCCCGACCCTTGCACCGGACCGATTGGCTGCTGCATAGGCATTTGTGAAACCTCACCTTTTCATCATTTGTCTGTGATTTGGCATTCGCCTTGTATCCTTCCTGTTCTTGCTTGTGTTCTTCAGTTCGCTTGCAGGAATTAGCCTTCGTGGCGAGGTCAATCGTGTCCTGCATTGTTGATAACCAAGGGAGACAGTGGTGTAACGATTGCAAGGTTTTGATCCGCCGGACCGGAGCCTTGGATCGCCAACGTCGAGATTCTCCACCAATCCAAGTTATCCTTTACCTAGCGGAAGATCGGGACCAATCCCCCATCAAGAGTTGGAGTTGAAGACGGAGTCGCACGGATGATTTGAAGTCAAGAATTCGCTGGTTCGGACTACATCGACCACCATGCACCAAAATGGACATAACTTCCTCATACGAAGTCCGATTGGCGCTTTCTTGGACTTTTTGGAAAGCTGAGGAGAAGACGGATCGTTTGCCGTTGGTTTCGTCTCATTTGGAGTCTCGAGTCTACCTGTGTGTTTGAAACAGTCCTGCGTGACAGAATTGGGCCGTGTTGGCCCATAGTCCGAGTCTGTACGTCTTCTAGCCCATAAGTCCGAGTCTGTACGTCTTCTACAGGCTGCCCACGCCTTATATACTCACGCCAGCTGCCTTTAGGGTTAGGTTTTGCTTTGTTTGCATCTACACTTGTGTGTTTAGATCCCGCCCCTTGCACCGGACCGATTGGCTGCTGCACCGGCGTATGTGAAACCTCACCTTTTCATCGTTTGTCTGTGATTTGGCATTCGACTTGTATCCTTCTTGTTCTTGCTTGTGTTCTTGGGTTCGCTTGCAGGAATTAGCCTTCGTGGCGAGTTCAATCGCGTCCTTCGTGGTTGATAACCAACGTTGACAGTGGTGTAACGATTGCAAGGTTTTGATCCGCCGGACCGGAGCCTTGGATTGCCAACGTTGAGATTCTCCACCAATCCAAGTTATCCTTACCTAACGGAAGATCGGGACCAATCCCCCATCAGTTGGTATCAGAGCTCAGATTTTCCCGTTAGGTAATCTCGATCTTCTTTTATTTTACCTAGAGTCCAGAAAAACCGCACCAAAAAAAATCCCACTGAGAACCCCTTTGTGCCTTGCGATTTTAATTTCAGTTTTTAACCTTGTTGAGTTTGTGTTCTTGGTCGCATCTTGTTGCTGGTTTAGTAATCCCTTTGTGTCGTTTGAGTAGTAGTTGGTCTTGTGTCTCAAAAAATTCCCCACCCAAAACCCCCCCTCCACAACCCTACTCGTTTTCCACATCGAGTCATTGTGACCCCCTTCGGTAAAATAGGCATAACTTTTCGCTCGTTTGGCAGAAAAATCTGAAAGTTTTTGAGCGTCTTCGTGACCCAATTTGGGGGGGTACCCTAAAATGGTTCCCCTGTTAGCCCTCACCAGAATCGCCAAAAAAAATCAGGAAGATAAAGAAAAAAATTGGTCAAAGTTTTTGCCAGCCGTTCAGCGAACTTGTTGAATTTCTGTGAACCATATCCAACCTCAGTTGCTGGTGCCAATTTTTGTGGTTGCATCTCTTGTCATCCTTGTTCAAAAAAATAGAGTAAAAAAAAGAGAACCGGTCCTGTCGATTGCTTGTCCGATCTCTTGTCCGATCCCTTGTCCGATCTCTTGTCTGATCCATTGTCCGATCAGCGGCAGCGACAGATTCTGCTTGTCCGATCCCTTGTCCGATCTCTTGTCCGAATCCTTGTCCGATCAGCGGCAGCGGCAAAGAGCTGAATTTGGCCTATTATTGCCTCCACTTGTGTTTTGGGCACATAGTTTCCCTCTATTTCTTGAATTTTCACATTGGGAGCACTAAGGCAAGCAACTTTGACGAGTACCAGGGAACACTTATTGAACTTGGTTTAACTGTTATTACTATCGCTAATCCTTACTACTCACTTTGCCTTCCAAGCTACACCTTCTCTTGGTCAGGACAGGTTCACATCTTGCAATCGCCACCACCCTCCACTTGGTTCATCACCTGTAGGCCAGTTGACGGATTGCTTCCACCACACACCACCACCCCACCTAGTTGTTTTCCATAGGGATTATTCTTTGTTGTTTTGTCTTTTCACTAACATGGCAGCACTTATTGTACAACGTGTCTTGAGCACTCACATGGACCAGGACGACCGGGCACAACGGAACAATCTGTTTCAGACCTTCTTCGTCGTCAATGACCGCCGTGTACATGTCATCATAGACAGCGGTAGTTACAACAATTTGGTGAGCCACGACATGGTAACTGTTGGGGGAAATTACTCCATTTCCAGGGCTTAAAGATTAATCCTTCAAAGGCTGAAGCATGCTCCGAAGCCAGTGAGCAGTGGTTCGAAGGGTGAGTTACCATGCCGGAGGGTGTAGCGATGCGAAGCCTTGGTGAACCCTCCGAATGGAAGACAGAGGCCCCGAAGCCGAAGGACAAGAATGATGGGATGTCCAGCTTATCCATCTAACTTGTAGTATTTTACCTTATATAACCTTGTTTATGGTACCGGATAGTTTCCACTATGTCGGTTGTAATCTAGGGGTAAATAGGTCTTTTCCTTATGCTTTTTCACCTGTAAATACCCCCCTTTGTACCCTGTAAAAGGGGATCCAGAACAAGTTATTTCATTACACCCATTCTGGCTACTCGAGTTATTATCCAATTCGGAGGCTCGAGATAGTCCTACAGCGCAAACTCCTTGTTTGTCAGTTCTTGATTTCAGAGAACCTGTTGGCGTAACATTTGCGCCAACAGTTGGCGCCGTCCGTGGGGAACCAAGTTCTAAAAGCTTGTTCTCTGCTGCTGACTGCACTTCGAAGAGCACTTACGGAGGGAGCCTCGGAGTCTCAAGATTCCGCGCACCCTTTAGTTAAGGGCTTCCTAGTGCAGCCCGAAGGCCTTCACTCGACCCCTCGAGTCGTTCGAAGTCCTCCGTCTCCATGACCTCTTCGTGGCTAGCTATGCCTCCGAAGCGAAGTCAGGCTTCGGATCCTCTCCGAAGGTCCCCTAGGACCACAGGAGCCGGACCTTCGGCTACTCCGGCGATTCCCACCGAGGCTGCTGGGCGTCGAGCACCCCGGGGCCCACGAGCTCCTCCTACGGTGCTTCAGACCGATTACGTCAGCTCCCAAGACCCGGAGGTGCCCTCTGACGAAGACGAAGACCTTCCTGAAACCGAGGCTACGCAACTAGCTAGGCTTCAGGAGGAAGTATCCAGGTGGAGGCAAGAGGCCGCCGATCGCCTCCGCACTCAAGCTTCCACCGAAACTCTAGAAGGGCCTCAAGACGGTGGTACCCATAATCTCCCAGAAGTTATCCAAGTCCCGGAGGAAGCCGAGAATGCATCCTTCGATAACGAGTCTCCATTACATTCGGATTTACAAAGAGTGCCTTTCGACCCCAGGTTCAAGGCCTCGAAACTGCACAATTACTCTGGGGGGTCGGATCCCGGAGAGTTCGCCCGCTCATATGCCCTGGCAATAGAAGCAAGCGGAGGGGTGCGAAGCACTATGGCAAAATGCTTCCCCGTCACCCTCGAAGGCGTGGCACTTCGCTAGTTCTGGTCCCTGATGCCAGGATCGATCAGTTCCTAGGAGCAGCTGAAGAAGAAATTTGTGAGCAACTTCCAAGGCACCTTCGTGGCCCCGATGTCCACAGGAAGTTTGTTCCAGGTAAAGCAGTGGGTGGGAGAAACACTCCGAGAGTACTTCACGCGGTTCGCCCACACCAAATCACAGATTAAGGGCCTGTCTACCTCTTCGGTAGTCGACGCTGCCCGCGAAGGGGTGCTAAACCCCGACCTCCTCAGCAAACTCCATCGGAAGCCGGTGACGTCTGTGGCGCAGCTAATGGCATACTTCGAACAGTATGCCAAGGCGGAGGAAGGCTGTCTTCGGCGAGCTGAAGCACCATCGCCCACCCTCTGAGAAGTCAAAAGGGAGCCCGAAGCCTCCGCTCCCCTACAACCTCCACAAGACAACCGCTTCAACGAGTACAAGCGGGGGAAGAAGCATTTCCGTTCGGAGGTGCTAAGCATTGCACCTTCCATCCCAAAGGCACCTGCCAATTTCCAGTAGGCGCAGAACTTTAGGGCTGGAGCACCGAAGCCTCAAGAGAGAGCGCCTCGCAGGCGCCAGAGTTTTTTCTGCTGCGTGCATGGCGATAATAGGAGCCATGACACAAAGGACTGCAAGTCGGTGTTAACCCTTCGGGGTGAATACCTAGGACGAAGTGCGGGGCGGGGTGCTTCGGATCGAGCCCCACCATCGGCACGGTCGGAGCCTGTACAAGCTGTGGCCCGAGCAGGTGCCCTTGAAGCCCCCATGCGGCTGCCGGTGGCCAACATTATGCCACCACCAAAGCAGGAAGACCCACAGGACCGCGGCAAGAGAGTGGTCCTGCCCATCTCCGGAGGGGGGACCCTCGGAAGCATGTCCAAGAGGCAGCGTCGTGAGTACGTCCGCGAGGTCGGACACATTGGGACCTCGAGTTCCACCGAAGGGATGCCAGAGTGGTCCCACATGCCCATCTCGTTTACAGCCAGTGATGCTGGGGGGGTGAAGTTCCCCCATGCTGACCCATTGGTCATTTCTACTGATATAGCAGGAGTAGAAGTCCAAAGGATCCTGGTAGATGGTGGGAGCTCTGCAGACCTACTCTTTGTCCAGGCCTTTGATCAGATGTGCATACCTCGGAAGCATCTACTTCCAGCAGCCCAACCGCTTCAAGGGTTCTCAGGACCGCCTCTCAATGCCCTCGGCCAAATAGGCCTCGAGGTTGCCTTTGGAGAGGGGCCTTTGGCCCGAGTAGAAGAGGTGATCTTCGACGTGGTCGACGCCCCATATGCTTACAACGCTATCTTCGGCCGGGGAATGCTAAACCAGTTCGGGGCCATAGCGCATCACAACTATCTTTGTCTCAAAATGCCCACGCAAGGTGGAGTGCTTACCATTTCAGGAGACCAAGCTGTAGCCCGAAGGACAGAGTATGGCCATGGACAACCGTTGGATCCCCAGCAAGTGCATAATGTGGCGGAAAGCATCGAAGAAGTGGCGGAGGCCTCAAACCCTTCGAAGGGATCCTCGCTCAAGCCAAGCCCAGAGGGTGATGTCGAAACAAGAATAATTTCAAGAGATGGCAAAGAGTATCCAGTGCAGTTCGGCAGAGGGCTATCCCCGGAGATAGCTACTTCGTTAGAAGAAGTCGTGAGGAGAAATCTGGATGTCTTTGCTTGGACCGACGAAGACATCACTGGGGTCGATCGAAGCATCATCGAGCATAGTCTTCTCGTCAACCCGAAGGCCAGGCCAGTACGCCAGGGGCTCCGCAAGCTGTCAGCAGAAAGAGCAAGCCTCGCCAAAACCGAAGTAGAAAAATTGTTAAGAGCTGGCATCATCAGGGAGGTAGCCCATACCGAGTGGTTAGCTAACCCTGTTTTTGTAAGGAAGAAGGACTCGCACAAGTGGCGCATGTGTATTGACTTCACTTCATTAAATAAAGCATGCCCACGAGACCCCTACCCGATGCCCTGAATAGATCAGCTGGTAGATTCCACAGCCGGCTCCGAATTGCTAAGCTTCCTCGACGCTTACTCCGGATATCATCAAGTATGGCTGAAACGCGAAGACGAAGCCAAGACAAGCTTTATAACTCCTTCCGGAGTATTTTGTTATGTAAGAATGCCTTTTGGGCTGCGGAATGCCGGAGCCACCTTTTCTCGTTTAATAGCTAAAGCTCTAGGTCATCAGATAGGCCGGAATGTCGAGGCCTATATGGATGATATTGTAATAAAAAGTGCTCTAAAGCACCAGCATAGCCTAGATCTAGCTGAAACATTTGAGAGCCTCCGAGCATGTGGAGTACGCCTCAATCCGGAAAAATGTATATTCGGAGCACAAGTAGGAAAACTGCTAGGGTACTTAGTTTCGAGCAGGGGAATCGAAGATAGCCCGACACAGATAAGCGCGCTACAAAGGATGGCTCGCCAGAAAATTTGAAGCAAGTTCAGAAGCTAGCAGGAAGGCTCGCAGCTCTTAGCAGGTTCTTGGCCAGGTCAGCAGAGCGGAGCCTCCCAATTTTCAAAGCACTAAAGGGGTCCGAAATCTTTCAGTGGACACCGGAGTGCCAGGAGAGCTTCGATGATATAAAGGCATACCTCGGAAGATTATCAATTCTGACTGTTCCACTTCCAGAAGAAATGCTGCTCCTTTATCTTGCAGCAACAAGTTCAGCGGTGAGCGCAGTATTGGTCCGGGAAGTCGAGCTTAAGGAAAAGCTAGTCCAGAACCCAGTTTATTTTGTCTCGGAGGCATTATCCGGAGCTAAAGTGAGATACTCCGAGCTCGAGAAGTTTGCTTATGCCCTAGTAATGGCCTCGCGAAAGCTAAGGCATTATTTCTTGGCGCATAACCTGATCGTCCCTACATCGTATCCTCTTGGAGATATGCTCCGAAACAAAGATTCTACGGGCAGGATTGGATAATGGGCGGTCGAGCTGGCACCCTTCAGAATCTCCTTCACGGCGAGAACAGCTATTAAATCTCAAATTATAGCCGATTTTGTAGCAGAATGGACTCCATCTGTGATTTGGGCCCTGGAAGAACCCTCCGAAGGCTTTTGGACAATATTTTCTGATGGAGCTTATCAAGCATCCGGTGCCGGAGCAGGGGCCGTCATCATATCACCGTCGGGGCAGAAGGCCATGTATTCTGCGAGGCTCACCTTCAGAACCACTAATAACATTACCGGGTATGAAGGAGTCTTGCTAGGCCTCTGAAAGGCTAAAGCGCTCGGAGCTGCAAGAATAGTGATTAAGACAGACTCCCAAGTCGTCGCAGGGCATGTTGATAAAAGTTTTCAAGCAAAGAATCCACATCTCGCACAATACCTTGAAGAAATCCGCAAGGCCGAAGCAGCATTCAAAGGATTTACAGTTCGATGTATCCCTCGGGCAGAGAACCAACTTGCAGATATTCTTGCAAAGGCTGCAGCAGGGGCGGTGGACCTCCCGGAGGGTGCTTTCTACGGAGAGCTAGCGCAAACAAGAGTTGTTCAAATACCCTCTTCGGAGGTACTGTGCATCCCAATGACAGATTGGTGGGCTCCGATAATGAACAGACTTTAAAAAAACAGACTTTCGGCCTCCAGGTGCGAAGTATCTGTAAAAGAGCCGAAGGTGGCCACCCTACGGATTCCAGGCTCCGTCCTATTATGATCCATAGAAGAGTCTAAGGACTTTAAAGAAAAACAGACTTTCGGCCTCCGGGTTCGAAGCATCTGTAAAAAAGCCGAAGGTGGCCAACCTACGGATTCCAGGCTCCGGCTTGTTAGGATCCATACAAGAGTCTAAAAGCTTTAAAAGCGAACAGATTTTTTCCTCGAGCGCGAGCTATCTATAAAAGAGCCGAGGGTGGCCAAAGTATGGATTCCATGCTCCGACTTTGTCAAGATCCGTGTAAAAAAAATTATTTTTAATAAGAGGAGAGCCGCGAAGTGGTACTGCTAAAAGTACAAATGACAAGTGTAAATTCGAAGCGTTCGGTTGTTCGGAGCATTATTGTGCCTAGCGAACCCTTTTCTATAGTAAAGGCTCCACCACCCACAAGGGGGGTCGGAGGATAGGAGTCACACAACATACTTTCAAAGCATTTTTCATTAAATCATTATACTTTTACATCAAGAAAAGTTTTGGTCCAAGCCTAGGAAAAATCGAAGACCCTGTCGACATCTAGAGCTACTCCTCCGGCTACTCTGCCATTCGGAGATCGAAGCTGTCGGCTTGGCCCTCTTCGTTCGAACACTTCTTTTCTTCTTGGAGGCTCATAGTTTCTTTTGCTCTTCTTGAAGCTCCGCCCATGTCAGGAGCCTTTCGGAGTCAGCCTCCGCAGGGTCTTCGGCCCGGTACTCTGAGTCGGACCAGTCAATAGGTTCGGAAGACGAAGATCCCTCTGCCTTCTCATCCTCTTTAATATAAGCTAAGACATCTCGACAAACTTTGAGGGTGATTTCTCCTCCATCTCCGCGAGGAACAGAAAAGCGGGAGCGGCGGTAAGGCCTCAAGCCCTCGAGGTTTGCCCACTCCCTTCGGAGCTCGTCGGTAATTTCCAAAAGTACGAAGTCAGGGCTTGAAGGGCATGACAAAACCTAAAAAAGAGCAGAACACCCAAGACAAGTTTTGTTTATGGCTTTTTCATTAATAAAAAGAGGCTTTACAAAGATTCGTGTACATAATAACCCTAAGTGGCTAGACCTGTGGGTCGGTTGGCGGAGCTGGAACCGAAGGGGCTGGCGAAGCAGGAAGTGGTGGCCTTGTATGCGCCTGCTTCTGCCGACGGGCCTCGTCAATCCAAGCTTTAGCTGCGACCTTGTGGTCCGTCTTCTAGGTTGACCGGAAGGCTTCCCAGGCCGAAGCCACTTCCGGATATGGCCGCAGCAAGTCATCGGATGCGAAGCCTCCAGGGGTCGAACCCCCGACTGAGCCGAGGAGGATCCGAAGAGACTCAAGGTGATGAAGAACCCCAATGCCGGCACACTGTCCGGAGATCTCTCCGTACCGAATGTCGGAATTCATCATCAGCGACGAAGCCACTTGGATCCTCGTCAGCTTTTGGTCAAGTGGCTCGTGGGTCGCAGCAGAAGACAAAGGGCACAGAGTGCCGAAGTACTCCAAGGTACCCTGAAGAGCCTCCAAGGTACGGTCCGCAATGTTGGAGTTCTTCTTCTCCACTGTTTCCAGCCCTGCAGCAGTCGCAGACACTTCGGCCACCTGGAGCATTAAAGAGCTCTTGAGGGCCATCGCCTGGCTAAGAGCCCCCTGGAGCTCCACCAACTGCGCGCTCGAAGTAGCAGCCTCTTGGCGGAGTCTTTCAACTTCCGCCCGAAGGACGACGCGCTCAGCCTCGACCTCTTGGGCAGACGAGCGAAGGGCATCGCTGTCTTGTCGCGCCACCCAGAGGGCTTCGTCAGATGCTGCCCTAGCCCTCCGTTCCTCTAGGACCTCTTCCTCCAGCCTGAGGGATCTCTCGGTGGAGGCGTTAAGGGTCGTCTGGAGGGTGGTGACCTTCCGGTTAAGTCGATTAACCTCGACCTCGTTGGAAGTCGCTGCCGCTCTAGCAAGGACAAATTGCTGCAAAAAGAACAAGTAAGTACTAAAGTATTTATGGTCACTAATGCGAAGCAGCTATGGTGTCTTTTTATACCTGAAGGGCAGCCCTTTCGAGGGCTGAGTTGAGTGACGAAGCCCTGGCCTCGCTCAAGATGGAGACCAAGTCCGAATTGGCGATGTCCTGGCTTCTCTCCGCCAGGGGCTCCATGAGGTTTCGGAGGCCACTCCTATGCTCCAAGAACGGAGCCAGCAGAGGAAGCCAAGACAAAGCCTGGAGATCATCCGCTGCGGCCTCGTCCTCTGAATTGCCGGCGGAGGTCACGGCCTGGCCAGGAAGGAGGCCGAGGCTAGATATGCTCTTGCCCCTCCCCGGCACGAAGGAGGCCGAAGCAGGGACACTCCGATCGTTGGCAGCTACCACTTCGACCAGAACCGCAGCAGCAGAAGCAACCTCCGTGGTCGGGGCCGCCGCTGCAGGGATGACCTCCGACGCCAAGTTCGTCTCGGCAGGCGCATCATCCGCTCCGACGGACGCGTTCTCCACCGTCAAGCTCGGAGCGTCTGAAGGCACGGGAGGGTCCGCTCGAGCAGCAGCCTCCGAAGGTGCAGGAGTTTCGGACGTCACCGAAACATCGACACCCGTAGAGGTACCTACTTCAATAACAAAATTAATAAGCATATTTCTAGAGATAGTGTGCAGGTATTAATTAAAAAAGGTGGAGGCTCGGAAAGTACCTCCGGGAGCCTCGTGGGGTAGGATCGCTGGATCCTCCAGGACCTCGTACATCTGAAGGATGTCGGCGAAGTCATCCCCCGAGGTCCTACCCCCAACATTTCCTGCTGGAGCCGCGTCTTCCTCCGTAACCGCCTTGGGTGTAGGCAATTTGGGAGTGTTGGAGCCCGACTCCACTTGCACGATGACGAGAGTAGGGGGACCGCCCCTAGGTCTTCGTCATCGTTCAGGAGGTAGCTCTCGAAGGCCGCCGCCGTTTGGGCGTCGGAGTCCTCTATCTCTTCGGAGGCCGAGCTCTGATCACCCGGAGACGAGGCAGATGAGGCAGGCGTCAACTGCGAAGGGGGTTCGCTACTTTCTTCTTCCTGGGCGGCTGCTTGCCGGTTTTCTTGGATGGTTCGGAAGTGGCTTTCCTTTTGCGAGCAGCTGCTCCGGTCGGGGCGAAGTCAGGCAAAGGGGGGCTCCATCCCGAGAGCTCTCCACACTCTGTTGGATCGCTCCTAGTATCCCACCATCTCTAGCCTTTTTTGCCTCTCGGTCACCGAAGGGGCTCTGAGAACTCGTTCGGTGGCCCGAACTATGTCCTCCGGAGCCAATGCCAGAGGCGCCGCTGAAAAAAAAAGGTATGAAATTATGAATATGATTGTTTCCTTCATCTAATATGATGCTGCAGGGAATAGTCTTACCTAAGTTTCGGAGGTCCCCCTCCGAGGCCTGTGGAAACAAGATCGTCCAGTTAGCTCCGAGGGGAGGGATCCGGAGGGCAATGAACTCTTCGGCCAGGTCGCGCATACTCATGCGGCGAGCCACCGAAGTAAGCAGCCCTAGCCTCATCGAGAGCAGGCTAGGGTTCGGAGAGATGTCCGCCTCCTTCCGGAACCAGATCTCCTGGAGAGGACCAGCGAGGGGGGAGTCCTCTCCGACTTTAGCGTAAAACCACCAAAGTATCCAGTTTGTATACCACCTGTCATTTATGGCTTTTGCAGGGAAATGATGGGCATGCTCCTTCCGTAGCTGGAAGTTGACGCTGTCGAAGGCTATGGTCACGTTGGAGTCCCCAGGTCCGTCTTGGGGCTTCGGCTAGCATATAGCTTCATGGGTCACGGCGAAGATCTCGGAGCGTCCTTCGCATACCTCTACCCGGAGCGCCCATTCGAAGATGGCTAAGCGCGCTATGGTGTTGGGGGATAGCTGAGGCAAAGTTATGTGGAACAAGTCCAGTACCTCTGCCAAGAAGTCCACGGCTGGCAGCCCCAAGCCTGTTCGAAGAACGCTTCGAAGACCACTACCTCCCCGCTTCGCGGCCTCGGAGTTGATTCTGGCCCGGGGACTCGAGTCCTTAGTCCAGCGCCCAGCTTTCCATCCACGACTTCTTCAATAGATTTGGCGGTGCTCACGGATTGACCGATGAGGAAGCTTTGGGCAATCTTCTTCTTGGAGGGCAGACGGAGCGCCCGAGGATTCTTGGGCCAAGCGCCGCTCGAAGTCCCCGCCATTGCCGCTGCCGCCGAGGCAGCCCACGCTTGCCTCTGCGCTAGGGTGTTGGCTGCTGCCAGGGTGGTGTGGCTAGTTCTCGCCATCGCGCTTGGGTGCTCAAAAGGTTGGAAGATTGGGGGGAGAGTGAGTCACGAGTAATGGATGCGGTAAAAATCCTCGGTTAATCCCTGTCTTTCCCTTTTATAACCGCACGTCCAGTGCTACTCTTCGATTGGTTTCACACTGCAGGTTCGGCTTCTGTCGCCGACAAGTGGGTCCGGTAATTGGAACGGCGAGCAACCGCCGTAAAAATCGACCGTTACCTTTTTTGCAGAGTGTAACGACTACTTGCGCTATAACGGCTACAATCAAACGGCGCTCCACGACGTTCACACTCCGAAACCGTTCCCTTCCTAATGTGCGTTCCCATTGTATCAGGAACCCGAAGGGGGAGGTTCGAATGCGTTGGGCTCGAAGTCCTCGGCTATGTTGCAACATGCCCAAATCCTCTTTAAGCTTCAGAAAATAGAAATGTTCCTTCCGTATACTGCCTTCTTTCTAAACAGGTTAACCACAGAGAGGCGTATTCGAGGGGCTACTATTGGGGGAAATTACTCCATTTCCAGGGCTTAAAGATTAATCCTTCAAAGGGTGAAGCATGCTCCGAAGCCAGTGAGCAGTGGTTCGAAGGGTGAGTTACCATGCCGGAGGGTGTAGCGATGCGAAGCCTTGTTGAACCCTCCAAATGGAAGACAGGCCCCAAAGCCGAAGGACAAGATTGATGGGATGTCCAGCTTATCCATCTACCTTGTAGTATTTTACCTTATATAACCTTGTTTATGGTACCAGATAGTTTCCACTATGTCGGTTGTAATCTAGGGGTAAATAGGTCTTTTTCTTATGCTTTTTCACCTATAAATACCCCCCTTTGTACCCTGTAAAAGGGGATCCAGAACAAGTTATTTCATTACACCCATTCGGGCTACTCGAGTTATTATCCAATTCGGAGGCTCGAGATAGTCCTACAGCGCAAACTCCTTGTTTGTCAGTTCTTGATTTCAGAGAACCTGTTGGCGTAACATTTGCGCCAACAGTTGGCGCCGTCCGTGGGGAACCAAGTTCTAAAAGCTTGTTCTCTGCTGCTGACTGCACTTCGAAGAGCACTTACGGAGGGAGCCTCGGAGTGTCAAGATTCCGCGCACCCTTCAGTTAAGGGCTTCCTAGTGCAGCCCGAAGGCCTTCACTCGACCCCTCGAGTCGTTCGAAGTCCTCCGTCTCAAAGACCTCTTCGTTGCTAGCTATGCCTCCGAAGCGAAGTCAGGCTTCGGGTCATCATGGAATAATCTGTTTCAGACCTTCTTCCTCGTCAATGACCGTCGTGTATGTGTCATCATCGATAGCGGTAGTTGCAACAATTTGGTGAGCCACGACATGGTAACGAAGCTTCAACATCCCACACGTGCACATACACACCCTTACCATGTGCAATGGTTCAACAATAGCGGTAAGGTCAAGGTAACACAAACTGCTCACATCGAATTTTCCATTGGTACATACTTCGGAGTTGCTGATTTTGATGTAGTACCAATGCAAGCATGTTCTCTATTACTTGGTAGACCTTGGGAGTATGATACTGATGCTACACACCATGGTAGGAGCAATAAGTACACATTTATGTATAAAGGAAAGAAAGTCACATTACTTCCTATGACTCCTGCTGAAATTGTGAAATTTGAACAAAAAAACATGCTAAGGACGCACACACGAGCAAACAACCTTCTGAAAATCAGCAAGTAGCTAAAACACTTTCGAGGCAACAAAAAGATAAAGTTGCTTCTCCTTCTTCATCACAAGTTATTAATCTGAAAGGACGTGTCATGCTTGCAACTAACACTAACCTTGCAGTACGTAGTTTTCTTGGTCTTGCAGGTTTCTACCGGCGTTTTGTGAAAGATTTCAGCACCATAGCCGGTCCTTTGCATGAGTCGACCAAGAAGAGAGTTACTTTTAGTTGGGAACCAGCACAAGAACAAGCTTTTGCCACACTCAAGGATCGTCTTACACATGCACCTCTACTTCAGCTACCTGACTTCAGTAAGCCTTTTGAGTTAGAATGTGATGCTAGTGGTTTTGGAATAGGAGGTGTGCTGTTACAAGGAGGTAAACTCGTGGCCTATTTTAGTGAGAAATTACATGGTCCACAGTTGAATTATTCTACCTATGATAAGGAATTATATGCCTTAGTGCATGTGCTTGAAACTTGGCAACATTACCTTTTGCCTAAGGAGTTTATTATTCATTCGGATCATGAAGCATTGAAGCATATACATGGTCAAGCAAATCTGAATAAACGACATGCTAAATGGGTAGAATTTATTGAGACTTTTACATATATCATTAAGCATAAGAAAGGGAAAGATAATGTGATTGCCGATGCTTTATCTAGACGTTATACATTGCTTTCTCAACTTGATTATAAGATCTTTGGTTTAGAAACATTGAAGGACATGTATGCTACTTATTTGGACTTCAAAGATGCTTTTGCAAATTGTACAGATGACCGTGCTTGGAACAAATATGTGCTGAATAATGGATATCTTTTTCGTGCTAACAAGTTATGTGTGCCGGCTAGCTCTCTTCGCTTGTTGTTATTGCAGGAAGCACATGGTGGTGGTTTGATGGGTCATTTTGGATCAAAGAAAACCGAAGATGTGCTGTCCACACACTTCTATTAGCCTAGGATGAGACGAGATGTTGAGCGCTATGTGGCACGATGCACTACTTGCAATAAAGCTAAGTCCCGTCTAAACCCACATGGTCTTTATATGCCTCTGCCCGTTCCTAGTGTACCTTGGGAGGATATTTCTATGGATTTTGTGTTAGGATTACCTAGAACTAGGAGGGGGGAGATAGTATTTTTGTGGTGGTAGATCGGTTCTCTAAAATGGTGCATTTTATACCTTGTCACAAGAGCGACGACGCTACCAATGTTGCTGATTTGTTTTTCAGAGAGGTCGTACGCTTGCATGGAGTTCCCAATACCATCGTTTCAGATCGTGATGCTAAATTCTTAAGTCATTTTTGGAGGATGTTGTGGCATAAGTTGGGAATGAAGATGCTGTTTTCTACTACTTGTCACCCCCAAACGGATGGGAAAAAGGAGGTCGTCAACCGTACATTGTCCACCATGTTGAGGGATGTTTTGAAGACCAACTTGAAGCTCTGGGAAGAGTGTCTACCTCATATTGAGTTTGCATGTAATAGGTCAGTACACTCCACTACTAAGGTAAGTCCGTTTCAAGTGGTCTATGGCTTTAATCCGCGTGCTCCTATTGATTTGCTACCATTGCCACCCTCTGAAAAATTGAATTTTGATGCTACTACACGTGCTGAATTATTGCTTAAGATGCATGAAACTACTAAAGCAAACATAGAGAATGAATGAGAAATATCTTGCTTATGGAAGTAAGGGTAGAAAAGAGATAACATTTGAACTGGGTGATCTGGTTTGGTTGCACTTGCGCAAGGATCATTTTCTTGATTTGAGAAAGTCTAAATTGATGCCCCATGATGATGGTCCTTTCCGTGTGCTTGAGAAGATAAATGATAATGCATATAAACTTGAGTTGCCTGTAGCTTTTGGGGTTAGTCCCACATTTAACATTTCAAATTTAAAGCCCTATTTGGGAGATGACGATGAGCTTGAGTCGAGGACGACTCCAATTCAAGAGGGGGAGGATGATGAGGACATCACTTCACATGATACACACATGGAGCCTCCACCTACAATTCAATTACAAGGACCAATCACACGCGCCCGTGCCCGTCGCTTGAACCATGAGGTTAATTCTTTCCTTAGCAACTATGTTAATATTTGTTTGGACGGGATGCTACTGAATACTAGTGATATTTTGTTGCTTAGGAACATGGGAGATGGAATAGAAGAGTTGGAGTTGAAGACGGAGTCGCACGGATGATTTGAAGTCAAGAATTCGCTGGTTCGGACTACATCGACCACCATGCACCAAAATGGACATAACTTCCTCATACGAAGTCCGATTGGCGCGTTCTTGGACTTTTTGGAACGCTGAGGAGAAGACGGATCGTTTGCCGTTGGTTTCGTCTCATTTGGAGTCTCGAGTCAACCTGTGTGTTTGAAACAGTCCGGCGTTACAGAATTGGGCCGTGTTGGCCCATAGTCCGAGTCTGTACGTCTTTTAGCCCATAAGTCCGAGTCTGTACGTCTTCTACAGGCTGCCCATGCCTTATATACTCACGCCAGATGCCTTTAGGGTTAGGTTTTGCTTTGTTTGCATCTACACTTGTGTGTTTAGATCCCGCCCCTTGCATCGGACCGATTGGCTGCTGCATCGGCGTATGTGAAACCTCACCTTTTTATCGTTTGTCTGTGATTTGGCATTCGACTTGTATCCTTCTTGTTCTTGCTTGTGTTCTTGGGTTCGCTTGTAGGAATTAGCCTTCGTGGCGAGGTCAATCGCGTCCTGCGTGGTTGATAACCAACGGAGACAGTGGTGTAACGATTGCAAGGTTTTGATCCGCCGGACCGGAGCCTTGGATCGCCAACGTCGAGATTCTCCACCAATCCAAGTTATCCTTACCTAACGGAAGATCGAGACCAATCCCCCATCAGTACGACATTAGGTTTACAGTGGCGCCGCCATCGACAAGCATCCTTGAGATAGGCTTCCCGTCGATGTGCCCCCTTATGTAGAGGGGTCTCAGGTGACGGCTCGTGTCTCTGGGCTACTCGAATACGGCGTCCCGTGAGCCAAGGTCTAGCTGAGTGACTCTAGCCTCCTCCTATAGTGGAGCGAACTCGAAAGGTAACATGACGACGGCAACGTCCATCGCCTGAGGAGCAGGCCCCTCAGAGATGGGAGTGTAATCATCGTCGAGCAAATCATCTTCGTTAGAGCTACCAACAGGGGCCGAGTCATCGACTATGACCGGCCTGGGTCTCCAGACTTTCTTCACGGTGGGCCGAGGACGGATTTCCTCAAAAAGTGCGTCTCGTGCCTCCTCAGCCTTCTCTTCTCGCATCTCCTGAGGCCGCAAGCGCTGCAACCTCCTCTTTTGTGACTTAGACATCCGCGAGGGTGCCTAGGATGGCTGAGGATGGGTGCCGGGTGCCACGGTCTTGCTTCTAACACTCTTGGCTGAAGGTGTCCTGTTTGTATCGGCCTCGGATATCTTGCGCTTGCTATGAGTGGCCTCCTGCTCCTAGTCGGTCGGACTAGCCGTAGCGGGCCGATCGGACCGGTCTGTGCCGAAAACCATCGTAAGGCCGGTCGGACCAGCCACAGTAGGCCAGTCAGATCGAGCTTCGGCCGAGTCTTCGCGTAGTCCCATCGGGGCATCCTTCGGGATTGGGACCTCTTGGGATCCAACCCTGATGACTATAACCTCCGAGGCGTCTCCACGTTCATCTCCTCCGGTGGCATCTCATAGAGTCTGATTCTAAGGCACTATGGACAGGCGGTGAACAATATTGTTATCCTACGCCGACCCCTGATCCCGCCACTCGGAGACACTAGGAGTGTAAGTGTTAGTAGATGAACATTGCATGAAGTTCTCCAGTGGCGGAGGCCAAGTCGGAGCCATCAACCCGTAGTAGGGCGGCGGTATCAGAGGCTCCAGTGGCCCCGCCCACTGAGTGTCGAACCCATTGGCCTGTTGGAAGCCCGGCCACGTTGATGATACCTCAGACCAGACCAGTGAAGGGTTTTGCCAAGCCGGAGGCAGGTTAGCCCATGGCAGAGGTGGGTTCGGCCACTAAGGCTCGAAGCTTCCTGAAAATAGGGGCCAAGCCGGCGGAGGGTTTGGCCAATGAGGTCCGAACCCTGCCGGAGGTTGGGACCAACCCGGAGGGGGGTTCGGCCACTGAGGCCCGAACCCTACCGGATGCTGGATCCACTTTGAAGGGGTGTTCGGACCTTGAGTTCTGAACCCATCACTCACGAGGCTCGCCCTCCTAGGGAGCATCGACCGTCCCAGAGTTCGTGGGTGAAAACCTCTTCTTTCGGACCTTCGCTAGTGCTTGGCCAAAAGCATTTTGTACGTCACCTTCGGCCTCCTGTGATGTTTGGCCGAAGAGGATGACTTAACATTTTCTTTCCACACCCCTACCTCCGGATTCTTTGGTACAAGTGTGCGCGTGCGAATCAACACCTTCTTCCCTTCTAGCTGAACGTTGTTCGTGGGAAAATGGTCTCTGTCTAATTTCATCTTTGGATTTGCTTCTATTTTCAATCATCCTTCCTCTATGGGCAATTGCACCTGCCGACGAAAAACGTTGCAATAGTTAGTGTAGTGAGAATGTGAATCATGCCACATGCAGTAGGGACGCTTTTTTAATTCTTTAGTGGATGGCATGGCTTGCCCTCTCGGCAGCCGTAGGAGTTGATTTTTTAATAGGAAATCAAATATCTTATCACATTTAGCTACGTCGAATGAATATCTAACTTCATTAGACCGACTTTTAGAGGGAGATGGTCCCAATTCAGAGCAGGTGACGGGCTTGTACTTCGTGCTCCAAGTCCATTCGGCCATGTACGTATCGGTCAGAACCTCTTCCTCTTCGGATTCTTACTCTTTAGAGTGCTCCATAGTATGGACTTCAGCCCTTGGTTTACAAAAAGTCCTAACGAGTTTTCTATCTTTGGCCTGACCTTCCTGGACCAGAGCCTGTTGCAATACTTGGCTAACATCCAAGAGGTTTTGATTATCCATACGCTCCTTAATTTCTGTATTTAGGCCATTGAATGCTAGATCTGCTAGGTCCCTTTCCGATACGTTTAGGCTAAAACATTTATTCCTAGTGACTCCAAAGCGTTTAACATACTCAAAAACACCTTCGCTAGATTTTTGCTTAATCGTCGTGAGGTATGATAGCCTAAGCTCGGTCTCGCCTGTGTAGAAATAATCATGAAACGTTTGCTCTAGTTGAGCCCACGTCTGCACGGAGTTCGGTGGAAGCGCCGAAAACTAAGTGAATGCAGTGACGGACAACGATAGGGAAAATAGCCTGAGTTTTAATGCATCTGATCCGCTGGCTTCGCCACATTGTGCTATGAATTGGCTAATGTGTTCTAACGTGGATTTACTACACTCGCCATCAAATTTCGTGAAATCTGGGACCCTATAACCGCGAGGGTATGGAATGGTGTCAAAGTGGTCGGGATATTGTTTTCAATAAACCCTAGCTCTATCTCGAGGTGCAAACCGGTGCATTCCCTAAATAGCGCGTGAATACGTTCCTCGATATCGTCGTGATCTAATGCTTGCGCGCATCTTTCATGTGGTGGTGAGACGCATGGTGGTATATCGACATGCTCTGGCCTATGCTGTGGTGTGGGAGTGTGCAGTGCGAGCGGCGGTGGCAGAGCAGGTACGGGCACAGGCGGTGGTGGCATTTGATAAGATGGGTTTGCCTGGCAATAAGCGTAGTTATGTATTTCGGCTGTGGATGAAGTAGCCGGAAACATGATGGTTTTTCCAGTATTGCCATCGGTTCTGCTATAAATATGCTGTGCTGGCGGAAAACTAGTAATTGGTGCTGGTGAATCGGCCTCAGTAAAACCAAATCTTCTAAACACTGCCGCCAGTTGCGAGACAACTGCGGGTTCTAGTTTATTGGCTAGTGAGGCACTAACTGCTTGATCAACGGACGCAGCTATCCTACGGTCGACTTGTGAGGCAGATAAAGGGGGTGATGACGGACATACCTGAGTGAAGTTGAGGTTGTCGCACATGACGAAGCCCGAGCGCATCTTTATGCAATCTCTGAGCATCATCTCTTCGAGTTCCCTCTTTTTTGCTTCGATCTTTGCTTGGTCTTCCTCAGATATGTCCGCCATGGTGGGTGTCATAACGTTGTGGCCGTTGATGTCCGCACTTCCCATAGTTCATCGGCGATGTAGTGGATGTATACGTAGTAGAGGTACCCACTGCCGATGTAGAGGTAGTAGTCATGGTTGGCATTGTCCCCAGCGGAGTCGCCAGAAAGTGTGCTGACGCAGAAATGCGCCCCCGCACTTGGGCCGGTCCGACGTCCAAAAGTATCGCAATGATACCGACGTCGCGTTCCGACTTCCCTAGATAGTGACAAGGGATTTGGAATTGCCAGGCAATCAGATAAATAAATAATATTTTAATCCAATTGGCCAAAAAGTATTAGTAAAAATGTGAACAGTAACAAAACTGACCAAAATACCTGGAATCAGCAAATTCAGAGGCCGATTCGGAGTTACAGCAGATACTGGCCCGAAGGGTCCTTGGGACACCTTAGGCCTAGATCCTAGTCAGACTGGAGGCACAACGTCACTCAGATCGGAGGTCACGAAGGGGCTCCGAGCGATGTCCCAAAGGTCACTGCGAGGTGGCTCTAGCACGGTGCGGAGAGCTCCGGTCGGACCAATGAAGCCTCCCGGGCAGACCGACGAAGTAGACTTCGAAGGGAACGGGTTCCGCCGTGTAAGGCTTTGGCAAAGGACTTCGACGAAGGGCTTCGGTGCAGTGCGAAGTATCCCGATCAGACCGTTGTGTTTCCCTCGGTCTGACCAGCTGTTGACGACAACAGCCTGACAAAGGGCTCCGGTCAGACCGGTACCTCAACGCCGGTTGGACCGAAGTAACAGATCCAATCTATTAAACCCGGTAACCTTAGCAAATAATCCCCAATCACCTCCAAACTTTGTAGAGATGTTTAGGACGACAATTGATATGCAGAAACAATAAGAGATCAAACACAATTCGGCCGGAGGGCCGAATTGCTAGTTAGGAGAATAAAAACTGATAAAAATGATAGCAATCTGTTACGTGGATTAACGGGAGGTTCACAAGCGAACCAGCAAAGGTTACTGTGATTACGGGCGCGGCAGACGGAGGGCTTTCAAGCAAACTCACGAAGATGTGGAAAAGTAAAGAAAATAAATACGATTCAAAGCTAGGGCTTTGGATTGGTGTGTTGGAGCGAGCCCTTGAATCGGCCTTGCCCCTAGTATTTATAGGGGGTGAGCTAGTTATCCCTGTTTAGAGATAGAGTTAAATGCGTCCAAAACCCTGTTGTGATAAGTTTTGGGCGAAAATACCTCGAATCCTACTCGGATCCGTAATCTGGACCCTGGCCGGTCTGACCGAGCCCATGGGTCCGGTCTGACCGGACCTGGCCGGTTAGACCGGCCTTTGCCAGGTTGACATATTTTCTGTCAAAAATACTATTTTTCAGTATCTGCCTAGTTCGACCATTAATGCCATTTTTTGCTATAAACAGAAGTGTATACTACCATGATCAATGTCTTAAGCTTCCGATGGTTTATTCTAGGCTTGGCTTGATCAGTTAGCATAAGGTTGACTTGCAAATAACCCCTGACATTAAAAAAATAATAAAAAGTTTTATTTTCTCGCATATCAAGTTTGTTGCAGCTCCTTGTAGTGGGATGTGCTTTTTGAGTTTGTTTTTGACTAACTTTTGTATCTCTTACCTTGCCATGTCTAGTATGCTAGTCTAGGTAGTGATGCTTTTATTTGCTTAAACTTCAAAATACTTGCTCATACGGATATTTAGATTGTGTACATTCAAGCTTGTCATCCAGTTTAGCTAGGACAGTTTGTGAGGCACAAGAAGTGTTTATACTGTAATTGGACTTAATCATATTCTGGAAGCATTGCATGTACACTTTACTCTCTCAACTCATGGGACTATCTTTATTTCTGCATTGCCAAAGGGGGAGAGTTCATGAGTTTTTGCTGAATTTGTTGATATTTTGAGCTTTTGAAGTAGTTAGTGCTCTATCATCTTATCAAGTGACATGTTTCTTAGTTTTGCTCTCTTTAGAGCATTCATGGTCACTTGTGTGCTCATTTTTGCTTTACATTTTTTGATCTTGAGTTTTCAATGAACTCATCAAGCGGGAGATTGAGGAACCTAGTGAGGGTCGTCATTATGGTTCAAGGTTATGATGAGTGATTGACGGGATATTTGTCATGAGTTTGTGTCTGGATGTCTGGAAATGTGTTTGTGTCTGTGTTTGTCTCGTGTGTGCAGGCTTGAGTTATTCATCAACTGTCGATGGCAAGGGATCAGTGTTAGACGGGGAGTCTAATGCCAGATGGTCGAGGGTGTCAGTTGAAGTCGAGAGTGGACTCAGATGTACGCATGGAGATCGAACAGGACGTGAGTTGAAGGTTGATCAAGACGAAGTGTCGATCGAGTTAGCGAAAGGAAATCCAGTTCAAGTGAAAAGGCGGCTCGAGGGATCGAGAGCGGGAGAGACTTGCTGGCGGTCGAGTTCGTGGACTGACAACGGTCATCGATGAACAGGCAATGCTTTGTCGGTTTTTGCTGAAAACCATCGATTCATTAAATGTTTCCTTTTAATATAATAAATAGGAGTTCATTTTATTTGAGTAATTCAGTTTTATATTGTAAACTTTTGGTATATTTTTAGAATTGTCAAGTTCTGAAAATATATTAAAAAGTGGTGTCAAGTTGTATTTCTTTTTGAGTCAAGTAGGATAGTTATTTTCAGTCTTCCTTTTTTCTGAAATTGTGTCTTGACCTTATGTATAAATCTGAAAAGTAGGTGGACTTATGTGTAAAGTTAGCTCTTAGGGTATGGCTATATAATGGGCCTTATACCTAAAGAGTTGGCTGCCCTTTTGATGAAAGAAAATCAGAAAACACTATGTGCTGAGAGCTTTGATTATTATAAGATCTTTTTATTCTCAAATTTGCCCTTCATCTCCTTTAATCTATGTTTTTGCTGTTCTTTTGTTCTTTACCCTTGTGCTGGTACTGTTTTTCATCCGAAATTCCTGTAGCTCGCCCAGTTCTTTAGTTGTGTCTGTGCTACACCGCCAAGATTATTTTGATGAGGATTGCTCCATGAGTTCTAGCTTATGTACAAAATTTTTGGAGAGTTTGGAGGACATCTTCTGGTTGAGTTTTCTGTGATTCTTGTGCTGTTTTAACAACTATTTCATCATCTAAAAGAAGCTTTGAAGAAAACCTGTTGTTGTATACCCAGAAACATGTTGTGATGAAAATTGATTAGTAGAACTTGTGATCTGGTTTCTCCTGGTTTCTGGTACTGATTTTGAGTGTGGTATTTCAATCAAGTCATTCTATCAAGGATTCATTAGACCGACTTTTAGAGGGAGACGGTCGCAATTCAGAGCAGGTGACGCGCTTGGACTTCGTGCTCCAAGTCCATTCGGCCATGTACGTATCGGCCAGAACCTCTTCCTCTTCGGATTCTTACTCGTTAGAGTGCTCCATAGTATGGACTTCAGCCCTTGGTTTACTAAAAGTCCTAACAAATTTTCTATCTTTGGCCCGACCTTCCTAGACTAGAGCCTGTTGCAATACTTGGCTAACGTCCAAGAGGTTTTGATTATCCATACGGTCCTTAATTTCTGTATGTAGACCATTGAATGCTAGATCTGCTAGGTTCCTTACCGATACGTTTAGGCTAAAACATTTATTTGTAGTGTCTCTAAAGCATTTAACATACTCAAAAAAACTTTCGCTAGATTTTTTGCTTAATCGTCGTGAGGTATGAGTATGATAGCCTAAGCTCGGTCTCGCCTGTGTAGAAATAATCATGAAACTTTTGCTCTTGTTGAGCCCACGTCTGCACGGAGTTCGGCGGAAGCACCGAAAACCAAGTGAATGCGGTGACGGACAACGATAGGGAAAATAGCCTGAGTTTTAATGCATCCGATCCGCTGGCTTTCGCCACATTGTGCTAGGAATTGGCTAATGTGTTCTAACGTGGATTTACTACTCTCGCCATCAAATTTCGTGAAATCTGGGACCCTATAACCGCGAGGGTACGGGATGGTGTCAAAGTGGTCGGGATATTGTTTTCAATAAACCCTAGCTCTATCTCGAGGTGCAAAGCCGGTGCATTCCCTAAATAGCGCGCGAATACGTTCCTCGATATCATCGTGATCTAATGCTTGCGCGCGTCATTCATGTGGTGGCGAGACGCGTGGTGGTATATCGACATGCTCTGGCCTATGCTGTGGTGTGGGATTGTGCAGTGCGAGCGGCGGTGGCAGAGCAGGTACGGACACATGCGGTGGTGGCATTTGATAAGATGGCTTTTCCTGGCCATAAGCGTAGTTATGTGTTTCGTCTGAGGATGAAGTAGCCGGAAACGTGATGGTTTTTCCAGTATTGCCGTCGGTGCTGCTATAAATATGTTGTGCTGGCGGAATACTAGTAATTGGTGCTGGTGAATCGGCCTCAGTAAAACCAAATCTTCTAAACACTGCCGCCACTTGCGAGACAACTGCGGGTTCTAGTTTATTGGCTAGTGAGGCACTAACCGCTTGATCAACGGACGCAGCTATCCTACGGTCGACTTGTGAGGCAGATAAAGGGGGTGATGACGGCATACCTGAGTCAAGTTGAGGTTGTCGCACATGACGAAGCCCGAGCGTGTCTTTATGCAACCTCTGAGCATCATCTCTTCGAGTTCCCTCTTTTTTGCTTCGATCTTTGCTTGGTCTTCCTCAGATGTGTCCGCCATGGTGGGTGTCATAACGTTGCGGCCGTTGATGTCCATGCTTCCCATAGTGTTCATCGACGATGTAGTGGATGTAGACGTAGTAGAGGTACCCGCTGCCGATGTAGAGGTAGTAGTCATGGTTGGCGTTGTCCCCAGTGGAGTCGCCAGAAAGTGTGTTGATGCAGAAATGTGCCCCCGCACTTGGGCCGGTCTGACGTCCAAAAGTATCACAACAATATCGACGTCGCGTTCCGACTACCCTAGATAGTGACAAGTGATTTGGAATCGCCAGGCAATCAGATAAATAATTAATATTTTAATCCAGTTGGCCAAAAAGTATTAGTAACAATGTGAACAGTAACAAAACTGACCAAAATACCTGGAATCAGCAAATTCAGAGGCCGATTCGGAGTTACAGCAGATACTGGCCCAAAGGGTCCTTGGGACACCTTAGGCCTAGATCCTGGTCAGACTGGAGGCACAACGTCGGTCAGACCGGAGGTCGCAAAGGGGCTCTGAGCGACGTCCCGAAGGTCACTGCGAGGTGGCTACAACACGGTGTGGAGAGCTCCGGTCAGAACGATGAAGCCTCCCCGGCAGACCGACGAAGTAGACTTCGAAGGGCACGGGCTCCGGCGTGTAAGGCTTTGGCAAAGGACTTCGGCGAAGGGCTTCGGTGCAGTGCGAACTATCCCGGTCAGACCGGTTGTTGATTACAATAGCCTGACGAAGGGCTCCGGTCAGACCGATACCTCAACGCCGGTTGGACCGAAGTAACAGATCCAATCTATTAAACCCGGTAACCTTAGCAAATAATACCCAATCGCCTCCAAACATTGTAGAGATGTTTAGGACGACAATTGATCTGCAGAAACAATAAGAGATCAAACACAATTCGGCCAGAGGGCCGAATTGCTAGTTAGTAGAATAAAAACTGATAAAAAGGATAGTAATCTATTACGTGGATTAACGGGAGGTTCACAAGCGAACCAGCAAGGGTTACCGTGATTACGAGCGCGGCAGACGGAGGGCTTTCAAGCAAACCCACGAAGATGTGGAAAAGTAGAGAAAATAAATATGATTCAAAGCTAGGTCTTCGGATTGGTCTGTTGTAGCGAGCCCTTGAATCGGCCTTGCCCCTAGTATTTATAGGGGGGTGAGCTAGTTATCCCTGGCTAGAGATAGAGTTAGATGCGTCCAAAACCCTGTTGAGATAAGTTTTGGGCGAAAATACCTCGAATTCTACTCGGATCCGTAATCTGGACCCTGGCCGGTCTGACCGAGCCCATCGGTCCGGTCTAACCGGACCTGGCCGGTTAGACCGGCCTACCATAGCCGGTCAGACCGGCCTTTGCCCGGTTGACATATTTTCAGTCAAAAATACTATTTTTTAGTATCTGCCTAGTTTGACCATTGATGCCATTTTTTGCTATAAACAGAAGTGTATACCATGATCAATGTGTGAAGCTTCCGATGGTTTATTCTAGGCTTGGCTTGATCGGTTAGCATAAGGTTGACTTGCAAATAACCCCTGGCATTAAAAAATAATAAAAAGTTTTATTTTGTTGCATATCAAGTTTGTTGCAGCTCCTTGTAGTGGGATGTGCTTTTTGAGTTTGTTTTTGACTAACTTTTGTATCTCTTACCTTGCTCATACGGATATTTAGATTGTGTACATTCAAGCTTGTCATCCAGTTTAGCTAGGACAGTTTGTGAGGCACAAGAAGTGTTTATACTGTAATTGGACTTAATCATATTCTGGAAGCATTGCATGTACACTTTACTCTCTCAACTCATGGGGCTATCTTGATTTCTGCATTGCCAAAGGGGGAGAGTTCATGTGTTTTTGGTGAATTTGTTGATATTTTGAGCTTTTGAAGTAGTTAGTGCTCTATCATCTTATCAAGTGACATGTTTCTTAGTTTTGCTCTCTTTAGAGCATTCATGGTCACTTGTGTGCTGAATTTTTGCTTTACATTTTTTGATCTTGAGTTTTCAATGAACTCATCAAGCGGGAGATTGAGGAACCTAGTGAGGGTCGTCACTATGGTTCAAGGTTATGATGAGTGATTGACGGGATATTTGTCATGAGTTTGTGTCTGGATGTCTGGATATGTGTGTGTGTCTGTGTTTGTATCGTGTGTGCAGGCTTGAGTTATTCATCAATTGTCGATGGCAAGGGATCAGGGTTAGATGGGGAGTCTAATGCCAGATGGTCGAGGGTGTCAGTTGAAGTCGAGAGTGGACTCAGATGTACGCATGGAGATCGAACAGGACGAGAGTTGAAGGTTTATCAAGATGAAGTGTCGATCGAGTTAGCGAAAGGGAAGCCAGTTCAAGTGAAAAGGCGGCTCGAGGGATCGAGAGCGGGAGAGACATGCCGACAGTCGAGTTCGTGGACTGGCGACGGTCATCGACGATCAAGCGATGCTTTGTTGGTTTTTGCTGAAAACCATTGATTCATTAAATGTTTCCTTTTAATACAATAAATAGGAGTTTATTTTATTTGAGTAATTCAGTTTTATATTGTAAACTTTTGGTATATTTTTAGAATTGTCAAGTTCTGAAAATATATTAAAAAGTGGTGTCAAGTTGTATTTCTTTTTGAGTCAAGTAGAATAGTTATTTTCAGTCTTCCTTTTTCTGAAATTGTGTCTTGACCTTATGCATAAATCTGAAAAGTAGGTGGACTTATGTGTAAAGTTAGCTCTTCGAGTATGGCTATATAATGGGCCTTATACCTAAAGAGTTGGCTGCCCTTTTGATGAAAGAAAATCAGAAAACACTATGTGCTGAGAGCTTTGATTATTATAAGATCTTTTTATTCTCAAATTTGCCCTTCATCTCCTTTAATCTATGTTTTTGCTGTTCTTTTGTTCTTTACCCTTGTGCTGGTACTGTTGTTCATCCGAAATTCCTGTAGCTCGCCCAGTTCTTCAGTTGTGTCTCTGCTACACCGCCAAGATTATTTTGATGAGGATTGCTCCATGAGTTCTAGCTTATGTACAGAATTTTTGGAGAGTTTGGAGGACATCTTCTGGTTGAGTTTTCTGTGATTCTTGTGCTGTTTTAACAACTATTTCATCATCTAAAAGAAGCTTTGAAGAAAACCTGTTGTTGTATACTCAGAAACATGCTGTGATGAAAATTGATTGGTAGAACTTGTGATCTGTTTTCTCCTGGTTTCTGGTACTGATTTTGAGTGTGGTTCTTCAATCAAGTCATTCTATCAAGGATTCATCTGAGGAAGAGAAGGTTCTAATTAGGACAAGTATTAGAGAACAAGGAAGGAGTGCTGAAGTTTCATCAGGTATTCTTCTCTTCATAATCAGTTTTGTTTGAACAAATAGCTGGTCTATTCTTGTGATTGTACTGTTTTAGAATGAAGAGAATCTGATCTAGGAATTCATGTCTGCTGTTGATTTTTCAGATCTGAAAATATTGTTTAGTTTGTTTGAGTGTTGATAAATTTCTCAGTAAAGTGTGATCTGAATACTAGTCTGTTCTAAGTTTTTCAGTGAATCTCATCTTTAGCAATTCCGTTTTATTCAGTTTCTAGGTTTCAGTTTTGTGTCAAGAATTTACATCACTTTGTTTGATTGTTTGGTACTAATTAAATCAGTTTATATGAAGTATTCTGAACCTGTTTGAATATTTTTACTTCCTTGGCTTGGTTTGGTTGATGTGTTATAATTAAGTGTTGCATCTTAAAATCAAAAATACCAATTCAAGGTTCAGATCTGAAATCTGTTTAGAAATTCAGAATGTGTGAACTGTATCATGATTCATGTCTGAACTTTTGAACTAGTTTGAAAACCTTATTTCATCAGACACTCAATTTGATGAATTTTGAATTGATTTTGTGATGTATTGAATCCAAAGTTGAGATATTATTTGTTTTCAAAATCTGTTTCATTTTCAGTTCCCTATTTCAAACTGAATTCTATGTGGAAGTAAAATAAACTGAATTGACTATTTGCTTTGAAATACAATCTTCAGAACTGAATATTAGTGATCTGTAAATTTGGCCTTGAGGACTTCGCTCAGCATCCCCACCGCAGGCAGTCCGAGGCCGGCCTCGAAGAAGGCTTCGAACACCACCACTTCATCAGCACGGGGCTTCGTTACGGCCTCCGACTTCTCTGGGACCCTTAACTGGATTTTCGCTGCAATCTTCCCCTCGCAGGCTCTCCGGACAAACTCCTCCGTAGAAATCGAAGCCCTCATCTCCAGGGTCTGCTCAAACCTGTCGGAGGGCGTCCGAAGGTCCCTCGGCCCCAGTCGCCTAGCTGCGGGCTTCGCTGCCGCGGCCGCTGCCGCCGCCGCCTGCACTTGGGCGGAGCCCGAGCTCGAGCCCAAAACCAGGGGCTTCGCCACTCCCTTCTTCGGCATTCTGATCGGACTTCGGCTCGAAGGGCTAAAGGATGGCGAAGGGCTAGAAGCTCGCGAAGGTCGCTCTGCGAGGCTAGGAGGAAGAAGAGAGCGAAGGTGGTAAGGCGGTAAGAAAGAAGTGGATGAAAGTGTGCCGGGGCCGCACGCGGTAAGTCTCTATTTATAGGCGCGGTAAGAATTCCAACCGTCATGGGCCGGGCTCACCGCCAGATGGGCCTCCGGCGAAAGCAAATCAAGCCCAAGCAGGGTAACGGTAACTTTTCCGACCGTTGCGGAGCCGCTCGGGCTCCCCGAGGCCGCTCTGGCACGAGCATTTATTACCCCCAGGAATCGAGGTCCTCTTCGGTCCTGGCTCCGGAGGTGCGTTCCCTCCGAAGTGTTTTCAGGTCATTTGTCCTAAGGGCGCGTGCACCCCTTCGTTCCGAAGGCCTACACGCGAGGGGCTACTGTTGGGGAAATATGCTTCCCTTAAACAGGGGTCAAATGACGTCAGCCTCTGGCAGCCTCCGGCCCAGAGTCAGGTACTGTCGGAGCCTGCTTTCTCCCTAAGTATTGTTTGCAGGTCCCAGTGAACCCTCCGGGAGCCAAGTCCGGAGGCCACCCTCCGGGAGTCAAGCCCGGAGGCCACCCTCCGGAGTCCAGTCCGGAGACCGCCCTCCGGGAGCCCAGTTCGGAGGTCGCCCTCCGGAGCCAAGTCCGGAGGCCACCCTCCGAGAGCCAAGCCCAGAGGCCACCCTCCGGAGTCCTGTTCGGAGGCCATCCTCCGAGAGTCAAGCCCGGAGGCCACCCTCCGGAGTCCAGTCCGGAGGCCGCCCTCCGGAGCCAAGTCCATACCGGGGGCCCCCGCCTCTGGTATGTCGTTTAGCCAGTCAAAGCCTGGCGCAGCCTGACACGCCAGTAAAGTTGTAAAGTTGTCTGGCACCTTTTGTACTGCAGCTAAGCTCCTTTTCCCCTCTCTGCCCCTATGAACCAAGGGCTCATAGGGGGGCATTCCAGTCTTTTCCTCTGGCCTGCGTGCCTATAAAAGCAGGGCCAAGCCCTTGTAACGGGACACATGCTCCAGGGGGCCATGAGACCCTGGAGTTATCCTCTCCACATCAAGGCACACCATGCCAAATCCACTACAAACTGGACGTAGGGTTATTATCCCCTAGGGGAGGCCCGAACCAGTATAAACCCTATCTCTCCCTGTGGGAACCCATCGAGGTTCATTCTCCATATCATACTCCACCACAGAAAAACCTACTGGAACTAATGCAATTGTTCCAACATTGCCTAACCTGATGCTGTTCAGACATGTCATTTAAATTTTCAGTACTTCTTCTCATCTAATGTGTGCCATTACATCAAATGTTGTTGTTAAGTCTGAAATCTGAAACTCCTATTTTGAAGTAAACTATACTCAGATCTGAACAACATTGTTTCAGTCTAGTTTTGTTTTTTGAAATCTCAAACTTGGTTCAGTTCATAAGTAATTTTGAAGTTACTGTTTCATATCAGAAATATATTTTCAGTGTCTGTTTATAGGTTGAGTACTTCTCCGAATGTGTTTCATGTTTGTGTAGATATTTGATCATGTTTACTTTTGAGTGAATTTTCTGATATTAGACATCAAACAGCAAGGTTGCTTATAATTCTTGTTCTTGACTCTTTTGAGTTAAGTTGTTGTGTCATGAGTATCAAGTTCAAGTGTAAATCAAGTTTTGTGAATAGAAAAGATACTATTACTCTGATTCATTTTGGTTGGTTTAAATTTGAAATCTGAATTTTTGGAGGTGCGTTGGGTGATCTGAACAGGCCGTCACATTCGCGAGAAAGTTTCGAGGTGCCTATTCACCCCACCTCTAGTTGCCATTCCGATCCCACATCAAGCCTCTTAGGATAAATCTTTATGCCTCTTTCGTGAATCATGAATTCTAAGAACTTGCCCGCTGACACACCAAAACCACATTTGAGCGGGTTCATATTTAAGCCATACTGTTGCATCCTATCAAAAACAACTTTCAAATCGACTAAATGGTTTCTCATACCGTCCGATTTGACTACAACATCATATATGTAACTTCTAATATAACTCCTAGCAAGTCATGAAAGATCAAGTTCATGGCACATTAATATGTAGCGCCATCATTCTTTAAACCAAAAGTCATAACGACCTACTCAAATAAAGCGATAAAACTAGGGTATCGAAAGACTGTCTTGTAGATGTCCTCTTCGGCCATAAAGATTTGATTATAACCAGCATTGCCATCAAGAAAACGTAGTACCTTGTGTACTGAAGCATCGTTGATTAGCATGTCGGCTATTGCCATTGGATACTCGTCCTTCGGAGTGGCCTTGTTTAGATGCCTAAAATCAATACAAACTCGTATTTTGCTGCTCCCCTTCTTTTCTACAGGCACAATGTTAGCGACCCATTCAGCATACCTGCATGGCGTAATAAACCTAGCTTTGAGTAGTCGCTCCACCTCTTCCTTAACTCGGTCATAGACGGCCGAATTAAAGCGGCGAGGAGGCTGTTTATAAGGCCTAAACCCGGATTTGATAGGTAGCCGATGCTCCATGAGCTCGTGGCTTAATCAAAGAATTTTGGTATACTCCGATGCGAAACAATCGACGTACGACCGAAGCAACATTATTACTTCGGCTTTTTCATCAGGCTGTAAATGTTGGTTTACAAAATTCAGCCTTGGGATGCTACCATCGCCTATGACAATTTCTTCTGAAGGATCGGCTGACGCAAAACCTTGTCCTAATTTCTCTACTTCACTAAAGTCTTCGATGGCCTCGGCAATACAATCCTTAGTGGACTGATATTGCTCTACACGAGACTTTAGCCAATCTAGCTTACTCTTGCTAGACATGACTACTAATTTAGAAACAGCTGTGCTACACCAGCTGACTTTACAGACACTGGTACAAAACATCCTCCGAACACGCTAACAAAATCGTAATCCGAAAGATCTCTACCTGATAGACATTCTACTTTGTTGTGGATGGTGTCAATGGACAAATCAGCCAATGCTACCTAGGTCGAAGTATCTCTGTGTATGACCTCCACCTCATCGCTGTCCCATTGAATTAGGCAGTGGTGCAAAGTAGAAGGAATGCAGCAGTTCACGTGAATCTAGTCACGCCCGAGCAGCACACTATAGTTACCTTGCACATCGACAACGAAGAAGCCTGTTGGCAACGTCTTGTTGCCCACTGTTAACTCCATGGAGAGCAAGCCTTTGGCCTCAAAACTCTCGCCGTTGAAGTCGTTGAGCATTAAGTTGGTCTTCTTCAGGTCCTCCTCGTCTCTGCAAAGCTTCTTTAATAGCGAGTAAGGCATTAGGTTAAAAGTGGCGACACCATCAACAAGCATCCTGGAGATCGACTTGCCGTCAATATGACCCCTGACGTAGAGAGGCTTTAGATGGCGAGCAGAATCCTCGGGTTTTTCAAAAATAGCATTGCGTGGGCTGAGGTTCAACTGAGCGACCTTAGCCTCATCTTGTGGTAGGGCAAACTCAGCGGGCAGCATGACAACGTTGATGTCCATCGCCTGGGGTGCGGGTCCTTTAGAGACAAGTGAGTAGTCGTTGTCGAGCATGTCGTCATCATTGTCGCTCGGACTAGAAGCTGGGTTGGTTATCTCAACCGGCTTAATCCTCCATACCTGTCTCATTCTTGGCCGAGGGCAGATTTCTTCAAAGATGGTGTCTCGCTCATCCTCGGCTTTCTTCTCGCGCATCTCCTATGCCCGTAGGCATTGCAGACGCCTCTTCTATGATTTGGACATACCTGGAGTTGCCCAAGATGGCTGTGGCGTGGTACTAGGTGCCACTACCTTGATCTTGTTGTTTTTGGCCGAAGGGGTACTACCTAGCTCGGCCTCGAATGTTTCATAATCAGAGGGGCCTTCGCTGCGGATCCTGTCAATCGGACCGGCCTCGTTTGGCTGATCGGACCAGGCTCCGGTGCTGGCTTCGGCCGGAGTAGGAGACTTACCTCTGTCATGCTTCGGCGAAGGGGCCTTTGGGATTGGGACTTCTTGAGACCCTATTCTGACTGTGATAGCTTCGGACTCCCTATCTTCCGCCTCTTCGCTTTCATCTCCCTTGGCTCCGTCATGCGCGAGTCAATTCGGAGGTACCACAGACAACATGTGGATGATGCCTCCCTCCGATGCGTCTGTTTGTCCCTTCCAGTTATAATACTTTGACAGAAAACAATGAATGGTGTTATATCGCTGTTGGCGTAAAAGATTACGCTAACAGGTTTCTGTAGAAAAGAAACTAACAAACGAAGTGTTTGCGAAGCAAACTGTTCTAAGCCTCCGAAAGGATAATAACTTAGAATAGTTCGAAAGTGTGTATTGATTCACTTGTAATCGGTCCCTATTACAGGGTGAAATGGGGGGTATTTATAGGTCCAAACATTAAGGAAAAGACCTATTTACCCCTCTATTACAACCGACATTAAGGAAACTATTTGGTTTCCTTAATAGGGCTAAATGGTAAAAGACTAATCTAATAGGATAGAAGATAAGTCTTCCATCTTAGCTGGCAGAAAAGATCCTGGAAGGCTTTGGTTCGAAGACATACTTCGAACCAATGCCTGCCTTCGGGCTTCGAACCAGGTTCCATGCACCTTCGAAGATGGCCTTCGGACAATCTTCGAACTGGCTGGCTGTCTTCATGCTGCTTTGGCAATAACCCTGAAGATGAGATATTTTCCCCCAACAGTAGCCCCTCGAATACGCTTCTCCGTTCGGCCTGTAACGTTAGGAGAGCAGTATACGGAAAGAAAAGATAACCAATCATAGGGGTTATTGATTTTTGTTTTATCTCCGAAATACATGAAGATATGAACTTCGAATCAGTCATAAAGTAATTACTTTTCGAACTATCTTAGAACTGACTCAGGAAGTTCGAAAGTCTTTTTAGACTTAGAAAATATAGCCGTTAGTTTCTGTTTCTAACGGAGTTATATGAAGCGTTATTTTCGGAGGAAAATAACATGCGGGAATGCGAAAGGGCAGAGCCCAAACGGTAACAAACGGAAAGTTTTAGGTTATAAATAAAGAACTCTGGAACTTACTCGATTACCTTTTCACCGCTCGCTCCCAGTCAAAAGCCTTTTGAGTTCTTGAGTTCTTGAGTTCTTGAGCCCTAACTTTCGAGTTCTTGAGCCCTAGTTCCCATTCTCTGAGTAATCCGGCAATCGCGATGGTGAAGACCAAAGGATCTGCGCCGCCTTCGATCTTGGCTCGGCAGCAGGCAGCCGCAGCAGCAGCGGCGGCAACATTGGCGACGGCACCTTCGAGGCAGGCGGCAATGTCCATGGCGGCAGGGGGGAGAAATCCCCAAATCCCCGATGACCAAGGTTTGTGCCCTCCATCGACCAAGTATTTGGATCAGTCCTTTGAATTGGGACCTTCGACCTGCAAAAGAGAGTCCTTGGCAATCACAGCAGGGGGTAAGATTAGCAATGGGGTAATGATTCGGAAGCCGGGCAAAGAATCAATTCCATCACCGAGACCCGGAGAAGTTGTGGTGTTCGAAGCTTTTTTCGAAGCGGGCTTGGGCCTCCCTGCTGTAGATTTCTTGACCGAAGTCCTTGACTTGTTTCATGTAACCCTCCCCCAGCTGTCTCCGAATGCTGTAGCTAGATTAGCTATCTTCGAATGGGCTCTGAGAGCCGAAGGTTGTGAGGGGAGGGCTGAAGTCTTCGCAGCACTGCATAGAGCAACTTGTCAGCCGAAAACTTCCGTAGGCTCCGGAGGTGAAAAAGTATTGGTTGCCTTCGGAAGCATCAATTTTAGGCTTCGTGATGAATATGCACTGCAATTCCCTGCCAAGGCCATCAATGCTAGATGGTACACCGATTGGGTTCTGAGGTGGTTTTATGCTGAAGTTGGAGTGGGTAGTCCTCTGGCTGGTCCCCTCAAGGAAATCCAATTCCGGAAGGAAGCCTTAGTGCAACCTGACGAAGGTCAACTCGAAGCTCGCCTCAACTTGCTTCAGAAAATCAGCAAAAGGTTGAGCATGCGGGACTTAGCCGAAGAGTTCATCGGACTTCAAATTCCTCCGTTGATGGCCAACTGGCCTATCGCCTTCGAAGATGACTCGGAAGGCGGTCTTCGCAAGATAAACTATACTTCGAGCCCTGCAGGTAACTTCGAAACCTACATGCATAATATATATTTACTTCGAAGAAAGATTAACTTGAGTTATTTTTTAGCTTCTTCAGCCCCTATTACTTCAGAGCAAATTATAAGGGCTTCGGAGAAGATCTTGGGTGCTCCAACTCCGTCAGAAAAGGAATGGCGAATCAAATTAGTCGGAAGTTGGGAGCGATCTAACAGAGTATGGGGAATGTTGGAGTTAACTCCGCCCCCTCTGATGGACTGGGTGCCTCAAGAGAAAGGACCCAAGAAGAGAGTAGCCGAAGCTGGAGCATCCAGCTCCGCAAGGACTCCGACGAAGAAGGTGGCTCGGAAGCCGAAAAACCTCGCACCCTCGAGCTCAAGAGCTTCGGCTTCTAGCTTTAAAGAAGACGAAGGTATTTTACTAGTAAGATTAATTGACGAAGATGCAGCTCAACGAAGTATTCTCATTGAAGACACTGCAGGTATTCCGGAGCCTCAAACCAACATCGAAGAAGTAAGAGCTCCGGATATCCAAGGAGAACAAATCGAAGCCCCTATGGGTGTGAATGAGGCCGAAGTGCCTGCGAACATACCGGAGTCTGGGGACAATGTTGATCAACCAATGACTTCGGTAGTTCAGGAAGACACAACTCAGGCCGGAGTTTCAGTGGATGAAGGGGGAGTCGAAGTCACTATGGCTTCGATCCTTGAAGAAGTAACGAGGGCTCTTCAGGACGATGCTCCTGTAGTCCAAGATTTAACGGCTGATTCGGATGAGGACTACACTTATGATCCTCCGATCAGCCCGGTGCTCGATATTCCAGAGAATATCGAAGGTAAATTTTGCTTAATTCTTATCAATTTTTGCAAAATTATACAATGTGTAATATTTTTGGTTTTTCAGAGCCTCCTGTTGTCGAAGTATCCCTCGAAGATACAACTCTAAGACCTTCGACAACTTCGGGGCCGCAACCGGGAGTTGCTCTACCGGGGCCTGGAAGAGGAAAAAGACACATCGAGCCCCTCCCAGCTCAAGGATCGACTTCATCTGAGTCAACGGACGAAAGTGAATCGACTGAGGGGGGGCCATCTTCTGAAGTTCCAAGGGCCTCGGAAGAAACCTCCGGACCTTCGCTAAGCAGGGCTGACCAGAAAGCTTCGAAACTGCTTCCTCTCATAACTCCTTTTTTGGAGGAGAAAACCGGACTTGGGACTTTGGTTAAACCTTTGGGTGAAGCCAGTCGCCAAGTCGGGGAAACAGAACTGGTAGCTCGTTTAAGCAGAGTGAAGGGTTCGGAGCTTAACCTTGCTGTGGAAAGAGCAGCTTATCAGGTATAAAGCATCTTCGAACCAAATAATGAATTATATATGAATAATTTCTTATTCTAGTTTTTCTTTTTCTTAGCAAGCAGTCTTAGCCCGCGCTGCAGCTTTGTCGAATGAAAACGAAATTGCTCAACTTCGGGAAGAGAACGAAACTCTTCAAAGAAATCTTAACTTCTCCGAAGGTCGAGTATCTCAAATGGACAATGTGATAATAGCAGAGCGAAGGGCTAGGCAAAGTTTGGAAGCTGCAAGGAAAGAGCTCGAAGCAGAAAGAGTTGTGCTTCGAGCGGAGATTGAAAGACTGCGGACGGAGGATGCTGCGAAGGACTCCGCACTTGTAAGGCTACAAGAAGAGGCTGGCCAACTCCGAACTCAAAAGAATGCTTTGACTACGGAGAACGCTCGAATCTCCGGAGTTTTAGCTGAAACAACTTCGGCCAAGGATATGCTTATTGAAGAAAAGGTTAAGTCCGAGAAGGTGGCTTCGGAGGTCATCGAACAAATGTTAGGTGTCTTGGAGTACTTCGGTACTACTGGATCACTACCTTCGGATGACAATGTAACTCTGCTGCGCCGGCTAAAGAGGATCCAAGGAGCAGCGAAGCAAATGAAGACGGCAGGCATACGTTATGGAGAACTCTCCGGACAAGTGTCTGCCCTTGGAATACTTCGCTACTACGAGGATTTGGGCCGATCAATCACTCCGAGCGCACAGGACTCCATCATCTTCGACGACGACCGACTTTTAAAACCTTCCGAAGGTGTAGCTGTTGCTTGGCGAGCCTTCCAGACTTCATGGAGAGCCGAAGGTCGATCTGCGATCAAGGCTTGGATTGACGAAGGCCAACGCCAAAAGCAAGTTCGGAGCCAAGCTTCGAGCAGTCAGCCTCCTCCGAACCCGCAGGTTTAGGATTATTTAGGATTTTTTGATTATGTAAAGCTGATGCTTGTAAATATTTATCAATGAAAATCTTGTTTGTCATATTTTTAGGCTTTGCCTCTTATGGAAGATATCGAAGTGTTAGAGCTTAACAGCGAACTTCGCTCACTGTGGAACACCTTCGAACTTCTAAAGAGTTATAAGCGTCCTCGATTTCTTATCCCTCGAGATGACTCCGGCGTTATTGCGCCCGAAGTAATCAAAGACATATTGTCTTATATTAAAGAGGAAAATAAAGAAAGCGACGCAAACACCTCGTCTTCTGAAGACACTAATTGGTCCGAAGACGAAGGTGAAGCCCAAAATAAAAGATCTGAAGATCTTAGAAGCTGGGAGAGAAGCCCCGAGCGGCTTCGAACTTGGGCCGAACTTCAACAAGAGCAGAAGGATTTTAGAGCTTCGAAGGGGAGGAAGAGAGTTAAACGTAAAGTTCTTAGAACTTCCGATGTTGGAACTAGTCGTTCCACCCCTAGCTCTCGGGACCGAAGAGGTCTCCGATTCCTTCTTGGTATAGATACCAATTTTTCATAATGTAATTTGTAAATACATTTGTTTTGATAATGAATGCCGATTTAAAATTGTCTCCATATTTACTAGCCCCTCTTTGGGTATAAGCAACTTCGAACTGTATTCGAAGATGGTTATGCGCAAAGAAAAAACTCCGGAGTACAATTTTTTTGGGGGTTCGGAGCCCCTCTGTCATTTAAAGATCTTTTGAAATCTTATGAAATGTCTTCGACTATCTGTAGTCAGAAGAATGGTAACTTGATACCTTTGTTTATTTCATGAAAGAGATCAATTGAGATAACTTCCAGGACACTTTAATGTCTTAAAAAATTTTGTCACTTTGGACGCATATGAACAATCATTCGAAGCTCATGACTTAAATGCTGCTTTGCTTTAGCCACCTTCGGCTGTTTTTTGCGGAAATCTACCAGCCAGAGCTTGGATTTCGCAGAAATTGTAGCCACCTTCGGCTATTTTTGCAGAAGTCTACCAGCCGGAGCTTGGACTTCGCAGAATTTGGCCACTTGGGCTCTTTTTTGCAGAAGTCTACCAGCCGGAGCTTGGACTTCGCAGAATTTGGCCACCTACGGCTCTTTTTACGGAAGTCTGACAAGCTGCAGCTTGGACTCCGCAGATTTTGGCCACCTTCGGCTCTTTTTACGGAAGTCTACCAGCCGAAGCTTGGACTCCGTAGAGTGTGGTTTTGGGCTCTTTTACGGATGCCTACAAGCCGGTGGCCTGGGCTCCGGATTATGTCAGCCCCCACGCCGGAGGCTTCGACTTTATGGGTACGAAGTCCGGAAATACAACCCAGCTTAATGACACTTCCCTCTCGGTCGACCCCGCGGTTCCAGTGCGTCCACTCGGAAGCTGGAAGTCTATGAGGGGAAGGCAACTATCAGGGTCATATGCTTTATTAATTTAGAAGATGATTACAAGCGAATTACATGGAGCCCTTATGCGAAGAATCGCTTTAGGTGCTCCGCATGCCAAGTATGTGCTAACTCTTCACCTTCTAAATTAGCTAATTTAAATGAACCAGGGCGCCCTGAGCGGACAATTAGGTATGGACCTTCCCATTTATTGCCTAACTTCCCTGGTGCTATAATGCTTCGTAGAACAAGATGACCCGGTCTTAACTCGCTGAGCTTAACCTTCGGGTCATACCAAGTCTTCGTCTGCTGATGATACTTTGATAAGTTAGCTACAGCTCGAAGCCTTGTCTCTTCTGACAAATCTAACGAAGCTTGTCTTTCTTCTTCTATGTCTGGTTCGGTGCTGCGAAGTGATCCTCCTTTGAGCTCCGTTGGAGTCATAGCTTCATCTCCGAATAGTAATCTGAACGGAGTAAAACCTGTGGACCTTGTTTGCGTAGTCCGAATGGACCACAGAATCTTCGGAAGCTCTTCGGTCCACAGTCCCTTTGATAATCCTACTATTCTTCGATTTAGCCCTGATAAGATATTTCCATTGGCTCGCTCAACTGCTCCATTTGACTGAGGATGTCTCACTGCAGCAAAACATAGTTGAATGCCTAAGTCTTCGCAAAACTTCCTGAAGGGTTCTGCGTCGAACTGTGTTCCATTATCAACTGTGAGATATCTAGGCACTCCGAACCTGCAAATAATGTTTTTCCAGAAGAATTTCTGTACATTATTCGAAGTGATAGCTGTTAAGGGTTCTGCTTCCACCCACTTAGAGAAATATTCAATAGCTACCACTGCGAACTTCAGATTTCCCTTTGCTAACGGAAAGGGACCAATTAGATCCATACCCCATCTGGCCATAGGCCATACCGGAGCAATGACTTGAAGAGCTGTTGGTGGGCGATGACTCCGTCGACCCATCCACTGGCATCCTTGGCAAGTGCGGACCAAGCTCTCCGCATCAGCTGTTATTGTGGGCCAATAAAGCCCCTGGCGAAGTGTTTTTCCTGCCAGAGCTCTAGGGGCTAAATGACTTCCACAAAGGCCTTCGTGAATTTCTCGAAGAATTTCTTGGCCTTCGGCTTGAGATATACATCGGAGTAGAGGGGAACATACTCCGGCCTTGTATAATACACCGTTGATTAGCTGATAGTTTCTTGCTCTGAGTTTTAATCTTGACAATTGGGGTTCTTCGGGCAAATTTGTTCCTCCTTGCAAGAGTTCTATGATTGAATCCTTCCAATCTGCACTAGGAATGCAGAGAATCTCTGCAGAAGCAACTTGTGGCACCGAAGGTATATTGAGCTCCTCATAGAAAGCTTCGTCAGGCACATCCACAGCTCCGGCAGCAGCCTTCGCTAAAATGTCCGCTTGCACGTTTTCAGCTCTTGGTATACTCCGAATGGAAATACCCTTGAAATGTGCTTCGATCTTGCGAATTTCTTCTAAGTACTTTGCAAGCTGTGGATGTCGGACTTGAAAACTTTTGTCTACGTGCCCTGCTACTATCTGAGAATCTGTTTTTATAATTATCCTTGTAGCCCCTAGAGCACGTGCTTTCCGGAGTCCCAATAATATTCCTTCGTACTCCGCTATATTATTGGTAGACTTAAAGTTGAGTCTTGCGGAGCCTGTGGCTGCAAGATACAGAAGTAGGGTTTCGTCCGCAATAGGCACCGTAAGTGTAGCAAGATTGCTGAGATAATCTTTAATATCTTCGAAGCTTTTCTGACACTCCGGTGTCCATGCAAAATCTTCGGACCCTTTCAAGGCTTTAAAGATTGGCAAGCTCCTCTCCGCAGATCTTGATAAAAACCTGCTAAGTGCGGCTAGACGTCCAGTCAGCTTTTGCACTTGCTTTAAATTCTCCGGAGGAGCCATCTTCTGCAGCGCAGTTATTTGAGTAGGGCTAGCTTCAATTCCCCTGCTTGAAACTAAGTACCCTAACAACTTTCCAGCCTTAGCTCCGAATATACATTTTTCGGGGTTAAGGCGGATCCCACATGCCCGAAGGCTATTGAATGTTTCTGCTAAGTCTAGGCTATGTTGGTGCTTTAAGGCACTCTTTATTACAATATCATCCATATAGGCCTCCACATTGCGACCTAATTGATGACCTAGAGCCTTAGCAACTAATCTTGAAAAGGTAGCTCCGGCATTTCTTAGGCCGAAGGGCATTCTTACATAACAGAAGACTCCCGAAGGAGTTACAAAGCTCGTCTTGATTTCATCTTCGCGCTTCAACCATATTTGATGATATCCGGAATACGCGTCGAGGAAGCTTAGTAACTCCGAACCTGCAGTAGAGTCAACTAGTTGATCAATTCGGGGCATGGGGTAGGGGTCACGTGGGCACGCTTTATTCAAAGATGTGAAATCAATGCACATGCGCCACTTTCCGGAAGACTTCTTCCTGACGAAGACTGGGTTGGCTAGCCATTCTGTATGGGCCACTTCTCTGATAATCCCAGCCTTCAACAGTTTTTCAACTTCGTCCTTAGCTAGAGCAGCTCTCTCTGCGGACATCTTCCGGAGCCCTTGTCGAACAGGCCGGGCCTTCGGGTTTACAAGCAAGCTGTGCTCAATAATATCCCGATCGACTCCGGTGATATCTTCGTCAGACCAGGCGAAGACATCCAAATTTTCTCCTACAACCTTTTCCAAGGAAGTTGTAACTTCAGGAGGTAAATCTTTACCAAACTGAAAAGTGTATTCTTTACCATCTTTGACAATGATCTTCGTTGCAATCTCTCCTTCGGGACTTGGTCTTGGAAACGATTTCTTCGAAGCTTCGGAGGAGGCTGAAAAAATTTCTCCATTTTCTTGGACACTGTTTACTTGCCTCGGATCAAGAGGAGGACCATGACCATATTCTGCTCTCCGAGCTATGGCTTGATCTCCGAAGACTGTCAGAACTCCTGATTGTGTGGGCATCTTCATGCACAAGTAATTGTGATGCGCCACAGCTCCGAACTGATTCAACATGCCTCGGCCAAAGATAACATTATAAGCATACGGGGCATCCACCACATCAAAGATAACTTCTTCAGTTCGGGCTAGTAAACCTTCTCCGAAGGTTACTTCCAGGCCTATCTGGCCAAGTGCATCTAGCGGAGGTCCTGCAAAGCCTTGCAGAGGACGAGCCGCTGGGAGAAGATGCTTCCGGGAAATGCATAACTGATCGAAGGCTTGTACGAATATGATATCTGCCGAGCTACCTCCGTCGATTAGCACCCTTCGGACTTCAGTTCCGGCAATATCAGCAGTGATAACCAATGGATCTGCATGCGGGAACTTGATACCAGCTGCATCCTCCGCAGAGAAAGATATTGGAACATGAGACCACTCCGGCATTGCAGCTGCAGATGACGAAGTCCCAATGTGGCCTACTTCTCGGACGTACTCTCTTCGCTGTCTCTTGGACATGCTTCCGAGGGTACCTCCTCCGGAGATAGGGAGAACTACTCTCTTCCCTCTATCTTGCCCTTCTTCTTGCTTCGGAGGTGGCATAACATTGGCCACCGGAGGATGTCTTGCAGCATCAAAATTTTCTATTCGCGCTACAGCCTGGACCGGCTCCGAGCGCACTGCTGCTGCTGGACTTCGGTCGGTACTACCTCGACCCGAAGTTCTCTCCAAGTATTCTCCTCGAAGGGTAAGAATAGCCTTGCAGGTGTCAGTTGCATGGCTTCGGTTCTCTCCATGAATACAGCAAAAAAGGGTCTGGCCTTTGCCAGCCGTTTTCCCTGGCGGCCTCCAGCCGCTGGACTTGTTCCCCGCAGGCTGTGGAGCTCTTGGTGCAAACTTCTGCGGGGGTGCAATGTTTAAGACCTCAGAACGAGGGTGCTTTTGCCCTCTTCTTCTATCATGTTGCACTTCGGGGACTGGCTCTTGCGGCGGAGCCGAAGTCTTCACTTCTGCTTTAACTTCTGTCAACACTGTCGAAGTGGCAGTAGTTCTCCGAAGCCAACCTTCTTCCGACTTCGAGTACTCCTCGAAGTACGACATCAACTGTGATACTGTGGTGATGCTTTTCCGATGTAATTTATCCAGAAGGCCTTTATGACTGACGCCTTCCCGAGCCGCATCAACCACCGAGGATGTGGACAGCCCCCGAATCTGCGACTTCGTGTGAGCGAAGCGCTTGAAGTACTGCCTCAATGTTTCTCCGGGGAGCTGTTTCACTTGGAAAAGGCTTCCTGTCGACATGGGGGGCACGAAGGTACCCTGGAAGTTACTTATGAACTTCTTCTTCAACTGTAACCATGTCGTGATTGATCCTGGTTTTAAAGACCAGAACCATCTCAACGCCACTCCTTCAAGGGCTAACGGGAAGCACTTCGCCATTGTTTCTCTGTCTCCGCCACTAGCCTCGATTGCTAGGGCATAAGAACGCGCAAACTCACTGGGATCTTCGTCTCCGGCATACTTGCTAAGCTTCGAAGCTTTGAACCTTGGATCGAAGCGAACCTTCTGAAGCTCGGGATGCAACGGAGATTCATTGTCGTAAGAGGCGTTCTCCGGGGCTTCGGGATAGTCAAGATCGTCGTCTTCGTGTACTTCGGGGATAGCTGGGGTGGCTTGAGGGCGAAGCCTGTTCGCAGCCTCCTGTCGCCACCTCGCTACCTCGGCTTGAAGATTGGCCATTTGAGTGGCCATGTCTCCAAGGCTATCTTCATCTCCTCCGGAAGGACCTTCCGGGTCTTGAGAACTGGTATGATCAGTTCCGATCGGAATGGAGGGTGGCAGAGTAGCTCCGGGCGGTCGGAGTGTAGAAGGGGTTGGTGGAGAGGTTTCGTATCCTCGAGGGATAGAAGCCCCTTGCGGAGTTTGAGTTGGAGGGATAGTCGAAGACCCTCCGACTTCAACTGTGTCGAAGGGTATCTCTCCGGAGATCCGAGAGGACCTCCGAGTGGGATTGCGAGGTGCACTCCGCTTAGGAGGCATGATGCAAGAGGTTGGTAGAGAACGAAGTTTTTTGGACTAGGTTCCCCACGGACGGCGCCAACTGTTGGCGTAAAAGATTACGCTAACAGGTTTCTGTAGAAAAGAAACTAACAAACGAAGTGTTTGCGAAGCAAACTGTTCTAAGCCTCCGAAAGGATAATAACTTAGAATAGTTCGAAAGTGTGTATTGATTCACTTGTAATCGGTCCCTATTACAGGGTGAAATGGGGGGTATTTATAGGTCCAAACATTAAGGAAAAGACCTATTTACCCCTCTATTACAACCGACATTAAGGAAACTATTTGGTTTCCTTAATAGGGCTAAATGGTAAAAGACTAATCTAATAGGATAGAAGATAAGTCTTCCATCTTAGCTGGCAGAAAAGATCCTGGAAGGCTTTGGTTCGAAGACATACTTCGAACCAATGCCTGCCTTCGGGCTTCGAACCAGGTTCCATGCACCTTCGAAGATGGCCTTCGGACAATCTTCGAACTGGCTGGCTGTCTTCATGCTGCTTTGGCAATAACCCTGAAGATGAGATATTTTCCCCCAACAATCGCGGAGGGTGGTCCAATTGTGATACGTATGGAGCCCACGGGGTCCCCGCCCAATTTTATGGCAGAGGCATCGATGGCTTGAGTGGCTTTGCCCACTATGAGCCAAACTCATTACCCGAAGGGGGGTTCAGCCAGGTTGACGGTACCTCGGACTATATCAGTGAGGGGTCCTACTAGGCCGGAGGTATGTTTGGCTAGTGTGGGCCGAAGCCTCCCACCGGAGGATTTGTCTAGAGCAGAGTTGGGTTCAGCCATTGGGGTTCAAACTCGATCTGTGCAGAGCTCGACCACTGGGGTTCAAGGTTATTGTACGCAGGGTTTGGCCACTAGGGTCCTAAGCCACCGTAGGGAGCATTAGGCCATTGTGGCCCGAAGTCACCATGCGGAGGGCTCGACCACTGCGGTTCGAAGCCACTATGTGGAGGGCTCGACCACTGTCGTCCGAAACCACCCTCCGAACACCTTGGTCCCTTCGGCTAACTTAGCTTTTTGTCGTGGGGGCCTGTTTCCTTACCTTTTCTTTGGTGTTTGTTCAACAACATCTGATATGTTACCTTCGTCTTCTTACGAGCCCTAGCCGAAGGAGATGTGTTAACATTATGCTTCCACACTCCTACATTAATTCTCCAATAACGACTACTTTCCCCTTAGTTGACTCGGCCTGCTGTGGCCGAATAAACACTCTCTTTTCGTTGAGATCAATGGTGTTGACGGGGAAGGGGTCTTTGTCCAGCTTCATCTTTGGATTGGTGTGTGTTGGCGTAAAAGATTACGCTAACAGGTTTCTGTAGAAAAGAAACTAACAAACGAAGTGTTTGTGAAGCAAACTGTTCTAAGCCTCCGAAAGGATAATAGCTTAGAATAGTTCGAAAGTGTGTATTGAATCACTTGTATTCGGTCCCTATTACAGGGTGAAATGGGGGGTATTTATAGGCCTAAACATTAAGGAAAAGACCTATTTACCCCTCTATTACAACCGACATTAAGGAAACTATTTGATTTCCTTAATAGGGCTAAAATGGTAAAAGACTAATCTAATGGGAAAGAAGATAAGTCTTCCATCTTAGCTGGCAGAAAAGATCCTGAAGGGCTTTAGTTCGAAGACATACTTCGAACGGGGTTCTGGGCAACTTCGAAGATGATCTTCGGAGAATCTTCGAACTGGTTGACTGTCTTTATGCTGCTTCGGCAATAACCCCGAAGATGAGATATTTTCCCCCAACAGTGTCTATCTTCAATGGTCCTTCTTCTATGGCCGATTGAACCTATCGACGAAAAACATTAAAATCATTAGTATAATGTGAATGCGAATCATGCCACATACAGTATGGGTGTTTCTTTAGCTCGTTGGTAGATGGAATGACTTGGCCCTTAGACAACCTGAGAAGCTGGTTCTTCGAGAGGAAATCAAATATTTTATCACACTTAGTTATATCAAACAAATACTTGACCTCGCTAGGCCGATTCTTGGTGGGAGACGGCCGTAACTCGGAGCAAGTAACAAGCTTACTCTTAGCGTTCCAAACCGATTCGGTCGCGTACATGTTGGTCGAATCTTCTTCCTCCTCCAATTCTTCATCGTCGGAGTGTTCCATGATGTGGATTTTAGCCCTAGGCTTGTTAAACATCTTAATAAACTTTTTATCGTTGGCTCGGCCTTCTTGGACCAGAGCCTGTTGCAAGACTTGGCTAACTTCTAAAAAGTGCTGGTTGTCTAGTCTCTCTTTAATCTCAGAACGTAATCCGCTAAAAGCAAGATCCGCCAAATCTCTTTCAAAAATATTAAGGCTGAAACATCGGTTTCTAGTATCTCAAAAACGCTTGATATACTCAGAGACGCTCTTGCTAGACTTCTGTCTGGCCGATGTAAAGTGTGAAATTCTAAGTTCCGTTTCACCCGTGTAAAAGTAGTCATGGAATTTTTGTTCTAATTCAGCCCATGTTTGGATAGAATTCGGCGGGAGAACCGAAAACCAAGTGAAAGCGGTCCCGCATAGTGAGAGAGAAAATAGTCTAAGTTTTAAAGCGTCCGACCCACTAGCTTCCCCACATTGCGCTAAAAATTGACTAACATGCTCTAGTGTGGTTTTGTTAGCCTCACTGTCGAACTTTGTGAATTCAGGGACTCTATAGCCTCTAGGGTAAGGTATTGTATCGAAATGATCGGGGTACGACTTCTGGTAAACCCTAGGTCGACCCCTAGGTACGAAGCCGGTGCACTCCCTAAACAGTGCGCGGATCCGCTCCTCAATGTCATCCTGATCTACTGCCTGCGCACGTCTCTCATGCGGGGGCGCGACGCACGATGGGATGTCGTTGTGTCGGCCATGGGTTTCCTCCTCATGTGCTAGATGTACGACGTGCTCGAGCCTATGTGCTTGTCCATGCGGTGCGGGCAGCGTGGGTAAGGCTAGTGTAACGCCCAGATTTAATAAATCCGGACCTTTGTTGAAATTCCATAGAAAATCAATAAATCAAGACGTTCATCAAAAGACCGGACATAATATGATAAGCATTCATGGTTCGTAGACCATATTAGTAGAAAAGTGTTAAAGTAAAAGAGAAACTAATAAAATAAGGGTCCTAGATAAACACCTCCTTCCAGTCTCGCCTTGACTAGGTCGCTACTCCAGACCTTCATCCTCCTCGTAGTAGATGAGCTCTGATGGTGTAAGTCAACAGGAGTGAGTACAATCGTACTCTGGAAGCCACCAGATGCAAATATAATGCAGAGTAATAACAAGGAAGGTAGTCGCTAATTTTGCGGAAAAGCATATTTGTAAAGCAATTAAATGTGATCAAGTCATTAATACAAAAATGTAAATATGTGTATGCATCATCTTCTAACTCGAGGGGTATAGTTAGCCCACCCTCGCTCAACAGTCCTTGCCATGAATAACACAAACATTCAAGCAATAGTAAACTAACTGCGAGAACTCACACAACCCGCCCATTACCGTGGGCTCGGCTTTTCGAAAAGATTTAAACTCTGATCAGAGGTGTACCACTGTACCCACAAGGCACGCACTCATCCCACACAACAAAGTGTAGCGAGATGACCCATACCACGGGAACTCATGCCAAAAACTTCCATATGGAACGCTCCAACCCGACAACACCCTCTTATGGGTTTCATATGGTGGCCCGACGCGTCGAGCCAACACCATACCCCCCTTAAGCCACGTTGGTACAAGTCACCCGCAGGTTGCCCCTTGCCCCCTCCACTATGGTGCATCGAGTCGGTTTGTTCCATACTTCCGATTAGGACTTGCCCATTAGACTTGTGGTTAGTACGGAAGTGCTTTGCAACAGATCCCGTAGACCGGTCCTTATAGTGCCCCGAGTTTGACCAACCAATGCCCTAGCTTGCACCCGGAACCCACAATACTTATAACATAGCCAACTCCAACAGAATCCAGAGACGAGAATAATGGGGAAATACATATAGTAGAATCCATCTATCTACGACACATTCTTTTATCCTATAGCAGTTGTGTCGGTACATTGGACACTAGCTAATATAATATTGTAGAGTGACAAGGAGTTTAGGCTCAATAAGCATGGCTTGGGTTTACACACAAGGATGGGGATCTAATAAATATAATTTAGGGCTTGATATTAGACTAATACAATTACTTCCTATGTGTTATAGCGATATTTAAATAAAACATGGGCTCAATTATGATCAAAATGGGGGATGTGACTTGCCTTGCTCAGCAAATGGTAACGGTGGAACTTCGCGGTAATACTCCGACTCCTTGATGGTCTCGTAGTCTTCTCGATACGGAAAAATTAAACACAACATTTAATAAACAATAAAAACATTACAACACATATACATACAAGTGTAGGGTCTTTAAATAATGAATAAACCCCTTAATATTATATAGTTATGGTGAATGTATTAAAGGTTAATTTCTTAGGAATTTTCCTGATTTATTTCTTGAAATATCAATTTATTCCTAAGGGGTTCTTATTCATTTAATTAATAAGAATATTTTGTGCCAAAGTAACATACTGTTAAAATGAGCAAGTTATGAATTTTTAAAGGTTAAATCAATTTTTTGAATTTTATTTTAAACATGAAATGGTTTCTGGTCCACAGTGAGCCAGGCCCACCGTGGACTTACGTACTGTGCGCATGAACCGGATCGATCTGGACCATCCAATCCAGATCGAGCGGTCAGGTGCAAGGCGGGAGGCGTTAAGTGGTAATCGACGGCTTTGAGGCCTCGATACCGCTTTGACCAGATTGAGGTCCAGGATTAAATCCCGAAGCGATTTAATCTCAGCCCTCCGATCGCGATCAGGCGGCCAGGTTTCCGTCTGGCATGGCACGCAGCGTCAGGGAACTTTACCCTTCGTCTCCGGCGATGGCGGGGCTCGGGCGCGGCCCTAGATCTCGGCTGAAATGGAAAGAGGAGAGGAAGGGGGTCCTGACTGTACCTGCGGCAGCGACGATGGGCGTCCGACGGTGACCGGCGGTGAGGATATTCGGCGGAGGCTGTTCGGTCGGGTGACGACAATGACGATCTGGTGGCGCTCACGGCCAACAGAGGGGATGCCGAGGAAGGGCGGGGGATGGCGGTCTCGAGGGTGGCGACGGCGTGGACGGCGGTGGCTCGAGGCGTCGGTGAGCGGTGGCCGGAGGCGAAGCAGAGCTAATGGCCAAAAAATAGGCGGCGATGCTCTGGAGTGCTCTGGCTAGGGCGGTAATGGCATGAGCGGAGTGCGGCGAGGGGAGGGGTTTAAATAGGGGCTCGCCGACGTCCAAATGGAAGGGAACCAAGGGGTTTCCTTTTCCCCTCCGGTGAGCTTCCATGTGCAGGGCTAGGCTTCCATAACGGCGAAAACACTTTGTCTTTCGAAGGAAGGTGGTCACCGGCGATCGGGGAAGGGAGTCCGGGGCGAATCCGGGCGGATAGGGGCGGTAGGCGGCGAGAATTGGAAAGGTGGACGACAGGAAAGGAAAGGGGGGATCCCCTTCCATCGGAGAAGATGGAACTGACAGGTGGGGGCCACCTGTCAGTGGGTAAAGGCGAGACAGAGCGCTCCGACTGGTGGACCAGGGCTGCCAGCGGCTGAGGGGCGCAGGGCGAGGATTGACGGGTGGGGCCGGCCGGGCGAGGCGCGCGGGAAAGAGAGTGCGGGCGCGCCGACAGGGCGGTCCCAATTGGCAGCGGCGCGGAGCTGTGTTGGGCCGGGCTTGAGGCAGATTGGGGGTTTGCGGCCTAATAGGATTTTAAATGCAATTTCCAATTAAAATAATTCCAGTGATTCATTTATTTGCTTAGAGGTTGAATCACTGTTGATAAAAATTTGTAAAAATTCCTAAAAATATTTCTTGGCCTCTAGATCCTACCATAAATTTCTTTGGTTGGAATTTGAAGTATTCCTACCATAAATAGGGTTTTTTAGTCTTTTCTTTAATTAAATAAATCCTTTAAATTCCTGAAAATCCATTTTCTTCATTTTATTTATTTTTAATTATTGGGATGTTACAGCTGGCGCTAGTGTAGGTGGAGGCGGTGCATGGTGAGCAGTGCTAGCTTGGCCATAAGTATAATGATTGGTCTCGGCCATGGATACCGAGGCCGGAGACGTGATGGTTTTGCCAGTACTACTGTCAGTTCTTCTGTAAATGTGATTCATCAGAGGTATACTAGCAACAGGAGCTAGTGGTACGGCCTCGGTAAAGCTGAACCTTCTTAGCATCGCCTCTCCTTGAGAGCTAACTACCGAATCTAAACAGTTGTCTAGCAAAGCAATAACAGCTTGAGCTACTGAGGCGGCTATCTTCTGCTCAATTTCTAAAGAAGATAAATGAGGCGATACAGGTGTTACCTAGATCCGAGCGAGGTCATGGACATTGATGTCTTGAAATAGCTCCCAAGCATGAGGTCTTGGAGTGCCTTCATCTTTGCCTCGATCTCTGCTCGGTCTTCCACGGGAATATCTTAAAGGGTAGGAGTCATGATGTTGCGGTTGTCGATAATCGTGCCTCCCATAGGATCCATCGGTGATGTAGACGTAGTAGTCGTTGTAGACGTGCAAGCGGCCGATGTAGACGTACCCGACATGTTGGTGTAGCCTTCCACAGCGGAGTCACCAAAAAGTGTGTTGACACGAAAACGTGTCCCCGCACTTGGGTCAGTTCGACGATCCCAAAGTGTACGGATACTTAGGGACAAGCCTAAGCGTAACACAACACCGACGTCGCGTTCTGACTACCCTTAACCATCGTAAGGGAAGTGGAGTCGCCAGGTAATCAGATCACACAGAAATAATCCAATTAGCCGAAAGAAATATATTAAATAGAACAAATCAGCAAACCGAGTGGAGCCTTACAGATCCGAAGTGTATAGTGCGAAGGGTCCCGCCGAAGGGTGCCTTCGGCGTTCGGACTGATCTGGCCGAAGATGGACTCCGAACAAATCTTGACGCGACAATCACCTCTAAACAGTGGGGTTCGACGCGAAGTCTCTGACACGATAAAATAACTCGAACGCAACGCGCTGGCATGACCTCATCTAACGCGGGATATAAACGTGGCGAAGCCTGTCATGACGAAGCCTGTTGTGAGGCATGTTGGCGTGCGGGACTCGGTCAAACCGACAATAGCGTGAAGGTCTGGCACGGGTAGTCGAAGCAGTATTTTCGCCGAGGCATGCTTTGGCAGCCTCCGAAACCAATCTCTTGGCTCTGGACACCTCCGGCAAAGTGGCTCCGAATGTGGGAACCAGCAACAGAATAGATATCAAGTACTGTTGGCGTAAAATATTACGCTAACAGGTTCTCTAAGATTAAGAACTAACAAATAATGAGTTTGTGAAATAAACTAGCTCAAGCCTCTGAATAGGATAATAGCTCAAAGTAGTTTGAAGTTGTGTATTGAATATATGAGTATTCGATGCCTATTACAAGGTAGAAAGGGGGTATTTATAGGTAAAAACTCTAAGGAAAAGACCTTTTACCCCTCAATTACAATCGACGTAGTGGAAACTATTCGATACACCAAATAGGGTTAAAATAGTAAAATCTAGCTAGAGAGGATAGATAAGGCAGACGTCTCGTTAGTCTTGCTGTTTCCCACTATAGAGACGGAGCCTTCGGAGGATGTCTTCGAACTAGGATTCGATGTACCCTTCGGCTCAGAAACTTCATCAACTTGGAGATGATCTTCTATTTTGATGCTGATGAATTGTCTTTGCCTTTTGATCTTAAAAGCCCTGGGGATGAAGTATTTCCCCCCAATAGTAGCCCCTCGAATACGCTTCTCCAATTTAACTTGAGTAGAAGGAGAGCAGTATACACATGAAATATTTACATATTCAGGGACTTAGAAAAATTTGAAGGTATTACCACTATTCGAAGTGTCTTTGACATCGAAGTATGTCCGATGAAAGCTTCGAACCGGGACTCCTGTGTGAATGCTTCGCAGGGAAATGAACCGTTGTGAAGGCGAAACATCATGAAGAGCCATTAATTTTGAGCTGTTACCTTTCAAGTAGCCGTTAGGCTCTTGGAAAAAAGTAACTGTTGGGACGACGGATCGAACCGACAGGTTTTTGGAATGGGAGTAATGAAGTGTTGGGCTCAGATTGTATTCTCAGATCGTGTGTCCATTACAACTAGTGGACGGGAGTATTTATAGAGCAACCCGGCCCAAAGGTGTCTAATACTTCCAAAACCCCTTAACCGTTACTCGGCCTGCCACAGGCTTGTAATACAGACAAGAATAGCTGCTACACAGTACAGACAGAAAGTGCAGCCCTGACAACGTATTGATTGTGCCGGGCGTTGTAGCGATCACCCGACACAGTGCAGGTGATCATGATCCTGTCCCCGGACCACCTTGAATGGGTCGTCTCCTGGTCTTCTATCGTGCCCTGGAGCCTTCGCACCTGCCGGAGGCTTGCCTCCAGCATCCCGCTGGGCGTCTGTCTAAGGGCCCCTTCCGTCCGCTTCGGGGCTTCTGGAGGTCGCTAGGCTTCCCTTCCTCAGGGCCCGCAGGTACCTCCGGAATAGGGCGTCGGGCCTTCACCGGACATGGCCTCCCCCCGCACCGTACTGCTCTTTGTGCTTCCAACTACCATCGGGATTATCTCCCCAACAGTAGCCCCTCGCTTCTTTCCACTCTAGAGTCCTGCACGGAAGAAAGGTGTTGGGGGAAATAATCCCGATGGCCAGGGGGCCCACCGTCGGGAGATTTGAAGCCGAGAACACCGGAGTTCACCCCCCAGGAGAAGTCTGCTGGAGGCCGCCCTCCGGAAGCAGGTTGCCGGAGGCCGCCCTCCGGAAGAAGGCTGCCGGAGGCCGCCCTCCGGAAGCAGGTTGCCGGAGGCTGCCCTCCGGAAGAAGGCTGCCGGAGGCCGCCCTCCGGAAGCAGGTTGCCGGAGGCCGCCCTCCGGAAGAAGGCTGCTGGAGGTCACCCTCCGGAAGCAGGTTGCCGGAGACCGTCTCCCGGAAGAAGGTTACCGGAGGCTGCCTTCCGAGGAGAAATTGCCGAGGGCCTCTCCCTCGGCCGCAGTAGCGAACCCGAAGAAAGCATTGGTGGGAAAAGGATGAGGCTGACGTACAGGGGAACAGGATCGTGATTCTCTAACCCGTGTCGGGCGGCCCGGCCGCGTCCGACACGGCTGATACGCTATCAGAGTCGAATCTTCTTGTCTGTACTGTATAGTCCGTTTTGTCTGTACTGTTAACCGGGGTCGGCCGGGTAGTCGTTGGCGTTCCAGGGGCGCTTGGACTCTAGACGGGGCGCCTTATAAATACCCCTTCCCAACCACAGTTGTGGGGGCAGGCTAAAAAGGCCATTGAATACACTACTCTCATTTTCCACTAAGAAAACCTGCTGGTCCGATCCGTCGTCCCAACAGTTGGCGCCGTCCGTGGGGACTCTAGTCCGAAAAGCTAGCGTCCTCTGCATTCATCCATCCAAGCATGTCGAGCCGGAAGGGAGCGAGCGCGGCCCCTCTGCGCAGGTCAGCTCGTACCGCCGGGGCCGAGCCCGCTTCGGCCACCGACCCCGACCCTCTGGTCCCCACCGTTACGCCCGTCGGAACGGCGTTCTCGGTGGAGCCCCCAGGCGCCGGAAGAAGCTCATGAAGCTCGGGGCGCCGACGGTCTGCCCGAAGCGACCTCCGCCAACCTGGTAGGATCGCCGGGTGGGCCGCTGGAGCAGCGTCCACCGAGCGGACCTCCAGTAGTGTCTCTCCGGACAGACTACGTCCGCTCGCGGGATCCCGATACCACTTCCGGCGGAAGCGGAAGTCAAGCCGATGCCCTGGCCGCCGAGAACGCTAGGCTAAAGGCGGAACTAGCCTTGTGGTGCCAGGAAGCGTCACTCCGACCCCCGGCCCCTCCGGAGCCCTTTCGCGCCGCGAAAGCCGTGGTCACGGAGTTAAGCGACGACGAGAATCCTCTGGACGAAGAAAACGCGTCTTACGTCGAGGATTCTCCTCTGCACCCGGATCTCCAGAAGGTGCGCTTCGGCTCGAACTTTCGCGTCGCCAAGCTCCCTAAATACTCCGGAGACTCCGACCCCGGCGAGTTCTCTCGCTCATACGCCCTGGCGATAGAGGCGTCTGGGGGCAGCTGGGACACCATGGCCAAATGCTTCCCCTTGGCGCTCGAAGGGATCGCCCTCCGGTGGTTCTGGTCCCTCCGGCCAGGGACTATCCACTCGTGGGAGCAGCTGAAGAAGAAGTTCGTCAACAACTTCCAAGGGACCTTCGTGGCCCCCATGTCCACCGGGAGCCTTTTTCAAGTAAAGCAGCAGCCCGGGGAAACCTTGCGGCAGTACTCCCAACGCTTCGCACACAACAAGGCTCAGATCAAGGGGCTCTCGGCTTCCTCCATCATCGACGCGGCCCGAGAAGGCGTCACCCACCCCGGCCTCCTTGATAAGCTCCACCGGAAGCCCATCTCTTCCGTGGCGCAACTTATGACGTACTTTGAAGAATACGCTCGGTCCGAGGAGGGCCAGATACGCCGACAAGCAATGGTAGTCCCCGTATGGGCCCCGAGCGCCAGGACATTCGAGGCGCCCCCGGATTCCGGCCGGGGCGAACGTCATGCTCCCGACTTCCACCGCCCGGAGCTCGCTCGGCGGGACCTCGCCCACCGGGACTCTCGGAGGAACCGAAAGCACCTTCGGGGGGAGGTCCTCAATATAACCCCCCAAGCGCCCGCCAAGCACCTTCACACGCCCTGCAGCAATCGCCAGGTCGGACCCAAGCCTCCGGCGCCCTCCAAAGGAACCCTTTACTGCAGCGTCCACGGCGCGAACCGGAGCCACGACACCGACTCTTGCCGGACCATACTCGCCCTTCGCAGCGACTACCTCGAGCGTAGTACCGGTCGCGGCTTCTCCGACCGGGGAAACCCTGCCCCTCGGCCAGAAGCAGTCCAAGTAGTCGGGCGTCGCGAAGATCCGGACGCCGTGACCCCGGTCGCGGAGTTCGGCGGGGTACCGGCCCTCAAGCTAGAAGCCGCCCCGGACCGGGGCAAGCGAATAGTCCTCCCCATATCCGGAGGGGGGGCCCTGGGAGCTCTGTCCAAGCGGCAGCGTTGAGACTACGTTCGGGAAATCGGGCATATCGGCACGTCCGGTCCCTCAGTCCTCCCAGAGTGGTCCCATGTCCCCATCACCTTCACCGCCGAAGACGCCGACGGAGTCAAGTTCCCGCATGCTGATCCACTCGTCATTTCAGCAGACGTCGCCGGAGTCGAGGTGCGTCGCATTTTGGTCGACGGGGGGAGTTCCGCTGATATCATCTTCGTGCAGGCCTTCGATCAGTTGTGCTTATCACGCAAGCACCTATTACCGGCTTCGCGCCCGCTCCAAGGCTTCGCAGGCCCCCCGCTCGACGGCCTCGGCCAGGTCCTGTTGGAGGTGGCCTTCGGCAGCGCACCCCTCCAGTGCCGCGAGGAAATCCTGTTCGATGTCGTTGACGCTCCGTACGCCTACAACGCCATCTTCGAGCGAGGGATACTCAACCGCTTCGGCGCCATCGCCCACCACAACTATCTCTGCCTCAAGATGCCGACTCCCGGAGGGGTCTTATCCGTCCTGGGCGATCAAGCCACAGCGCGCCGGGTCGAGTACGGCCATTTAGCGCCGCTCGAGCCACGGCAGGTCCACAGTGTCCGCGGTGGTGCCGATGAGGCAGACCTCGCAGGCAACCCCGATCCTGGTCAGAAGGGGCGCCAAGCCAAACCTCTTCCGGAAGGGGAAATCATCACCAGGACCTTGATCCAGGGAGGAAAGGAGTACCCGATCAAGTTCGGAGGGGGCTTGGAGCCGGAGGTTTCAGAGCAGCTCGAGGCCATCATCCGCGGCAACCTCGACATCTTCGCGTGGTCTGACAGGGACATTCCCGGCGTCGACCGCTCGATCATCGAGCACTCACTGGCCGTCGATCCGAAGGTACGGCCGGTTCACCAGGGGCTCCGGAGGTTGTCCTCCGAACGGGCCGAGCTCGCCAAAGCGGAGACCGACAAGCTGCTCCAAGCGGGGGTCATCCGAGAAGTGAGTCATACCGAGTGGTTGTCCAACCCTGTCTTTGTCCAGAAGAAAACATCTGGCAAATGGCGCATGTGTGTCTACTTTACCTCTCTGAATAAAGCTTGCCCCCGTGACCCCTACCCCCTGCCTCGCATCGACCAGCTCGTTGATTCCACGGACGGAGCTGAACTCCTCAGCTTCCTCGATGCTTATTCAGGATACCACCAGATTTGGTTGAAACCCGAAGACCAAGTAAAGACCAGTTTTGTCACTCCGTCCGGAGTATTCTGTTACCTCCGAATGCCATTCGGCCTTCGTAATGCCGGCGCCACCTTTTCAAGGTTAATTTCCAAAGCCTTAGGACATCAGCTAGGGCGAAATGCAGAAGCCTACATGGACGACATTGTCATCAAAAGCACCTCCAAGAGTCACCATGGCTCGGACATAGCTGAGACCTTCGACAGTCTCCGGCGGTGCGGCATCCGGCTCAATCCAGACAAGTGCGTCTTTGGAGCACGCGCAGGCAAGCTGCTCGGGTACCTCGTCTCCAGCCGGGGCATCGAGGCCAGTCCAACGCAAATCCAAGCACTGCAGAACATGGCCCCACCCCAGAATCTAAAGCAAGCGCAAAAGCTGGCCGGGCGGTTGGCCGCGCTCGGTCGATTTCTCGCCAAATCAGCAGAACGAAATCTGCCCATCTTCGAGGCGCTCCGAGGTTCCAAGCATTTCGAATGGACCCTTGAGTGCCACGATTGTTTCCAGCACATCAAAGATTACCTCTCCAGCCTCGTAGCCCTTGCCACACCCCGGGCCGACAGCCCTCTGCTGGTTTACCTCGCCGCCTCTGGCAATGCGGCGAGCGCGGCTTTGGTTCAAGAGGAGGAGCTCGCCGGGAAACTGATCCAGCGCCCCATCTACTTCGTTTCCGAGGCTCTGACAGAAGCTAAGGCTCGGTATTCCGAGCTCGAGAAGGTGGCTTACGCCCTCGTCATGGCCTCTCGGAAGCTTCGGCACTACTTCCTGGCCCACGACATCATCATCCCGACCGCCTACCCGCTCGGCGACATGTTCCGGAACAAGGATGCCACCGGCCGCATCGGGAAATGGGCGGTAGAATTAGCCCCGTTTGGGATCTCTTTCGTCGCCCGGACAGCTATCAAGTCCCAAATCCTCGCCGACTTCGTCGCGGAGTGGACGAGAACCCGGGAGCACGCGAGCACCGACACAGGCGAGGGGATCTGGACCGTCTTTTCGGATGGTGCCTACCAAGCCTCCGGGGCTGGGGCCGGAGCAGTCATCGTCTCCCCCTCCAGCCAGCAAGCCCTGTATTCCGCCCGGCTCAGTTTCAAGGCCACCAACAATATCGCCGAGTATGAAGGAGTCCTCTTGGGACTTCGCAAGGCACTCGCATTGGGAGCCGCCCGCGTGGTCGTAAAGACCAATTCCCAAGTGGTCGCCGGACACATCGACAAGAGTTTCCGGGCAAAGCACCCGGACCTCGCTTCCTACCTCGACTCCATCCGCAAGTTCGAAGCATCCTTCAAGGGAATATCCGTCCAGAACATCCCGCGAGGCGACAACGCCCAAGCGGACGCCCTCGCCAAGGCCGGGGCCGACGCCCAAGCCCTACCACCAGGGGCTTTTTTCGAAGAACTCGCTCAGCCTTTGGCAGCCCCCCGCAGTGAGACGTCCATCACCGTCACCCCAGAGGAACCCGAACCGTCGTCACGGCCGGCCCCAGTACTATGTACGACCAGCACCGATTGGCGCGAGCCTATCCTGCGCACGCTCGCAGGCGGCGACGACGTCCATCCTAGCGCAGAGCAAGCTCGCCTGCGGCTCCGCGCGAGGTCATTCGACGTTATCAACGGAATTCTGTACAAATCCAGAGTATGCTCCCCCTCCTTCGTTGCGTCTCGCACTCGGACGGCGTCGCCATGCTCCGAGAAATCCACGAGGGGCTGTGTGGTAGCCACTTAGCTCCGCGGGCCCTCGCGGGCAAAGCTCTCCGGCAAGGCGTGTACTGGCCCACTGTCGTTGCCGACGCTGAAGAACTTGTCCGCACCTGCCAAGGTTGCCAATGGAAGGGCCGCCGCAGTCACCGCCCTCCAGCAAGCTTGCTACCTATCACCCCCGTTTGGCCTTTGGCCCGATGGGGCATGGACCTCATTGGTCCACTCCCCAGAGCAAGGGGAAACCTGCGCTTCGCCGTGGTCGCCGTTGAATACTTCTCTAAGTGGGTTGAAGCGGAGCGACTGACTACCATCACATCCCGCAACGTCCAAAAATTTTTTTGGCAAAATATCGTGTGCCGTTTCGGAGTACCCAAGCAGCTCACCTTGGACAACGGCACGCAATTTGATGCAGGCACCTTCAGGGCGTTCTGCGAGGAGCTGGGAGTTCAGCTTTGCTTCGCAGCTGTGCGACATCCCCAGTCTAACGGAGCCGTAGAGCGAGCTAATGGGCACATCCTGTCAGGCCTCAACAAGCGCATCGTCGGTTTGGCCCAAGGAGTATGGCCCGATGAGCTACCCAAGATCTTATGGTCCATCCGGACGACCGTGTCTCGGGCCACCGGCTTCACCCCGTGCCGCCTCTTGTTTGGCGACGAAGCAATGACCCCAACGGAGCTCCGCGCCGGTTCACTGCGCGTCGTGGCACCCGAAGCCGAAGATGAGCGCGCCGTCTCCCTCGACCTGGCCGAAGAGACGCGGCTGCGCGCCGTCGCCAACCTATCCCACTATCAGAAAGAGACCAAGGGGTGGTATGACACCAAGGTTAAGACTAACGAGTTCCAGCCAGGGCACCTTGTCCTCCACGCAGTGGTCGCCCCCAACAAGTTGGGCAACAAGTGGGAAGGACCATACATCATCACAAAGTCCGGGCGGCCAGGATCCTACCGGCTCGCTACCCTGGAAGGCGAAGAGCTGAAGCATACATGGCATGCCGAGCACCTGAAGCGCTATTTTCCATAACACCGCCAATGTACTTTACTAGCCGCTGTCGCTTGTTTTGTCTCCCGATTGTATAATAAAATATTCAGCCGAACGTTTCGCCCAAGCAGACGGCGCAGTGACTCCAGGCCCCTCGCATTTAGGCTCCGAGCTATGACTCGACGCGTCCTCACTTTTGGCTTCTGAGCTATGACTCGACGCGCCCTCACCTTCGGGTTCCGAGCTCCGGCTCGATGCACCCTAGCTTTTGGGTTCCGAGCTCCGGCTCGACGCACCCTAACTCTCGGGTTCCGAGCTATGACTCGATGCGCCCTCACCTTCGGGTTCCGAGCTCCGGCTCGATGCACCCTAGCTTTTGGGTTCCGAGCTCCGGCTCGACGCACCCTAACTCTCGGGTTCCAAGCTATGACTCGACGCGCCCTCGCATTTAGGCTCCGAGCTATGACTCGACGCGCCCTCACTTTCGGCTTCCGATCTATGACTCAACGCGCCCTCGCATTTAGGCTCCGAGCTATGACTCGACGCGCCCTCACTTTCGGCTTCCGAGCTATGACTCGACGCGCCCTCACTTTCGGGTTCCGGGCTCCGGCTCGACGCACCCTAGCTTTCGGGTTCAGAGCTCCGGCTCGACGCACCCTAACTCTCGGGTTCCGAGCTATGACTCGAAGCACCCTCGCTTTCAGGCTCCAAGCTCCAGCTTGACGTGGCGTGCATTCTCCGCAATCTCTCTCCCGAACTGCTTAACGCCCAGCCGGTACACCAGTTGCCCGCTATGGGGGGATGGAGGAGAAGGAGCAAAGCGCAGACTGCAGCAAGCACGTAAAGCGTACAATGTTCGTTACAGATCAGAGAAGAAAATCAAGAAAAGTTCTTATCCAGGCCAAGCAAAAACCGCGGGCCCCTATGGTTGGAAGGGCCCGAAGTCGTGGGCACGCTCCGCCCGGACCTTTCTTTCCTCTTCCTGCGTTCCTCTTCCTTCTTCTGGGCGCGAAAAGCCCTTTGATCCGCTTGAAGCTGAGCCCAACTACGCAGACCGCCCTCCTCTTCACCCAGGCCAGCCTCCGTGTCAGACCAGTCAACCGGTTCGGGGGACGAGGACGGCGAGCGGGACCCCCTCTCTTCTTCCTTCACATGGTTCAGAACCCCTTGGAGGACGTCGGGGTCGGCGCGTCCGTCACTTGCCACGGGGAAGAACGAAGCGCGCAGGTCGGTTCGCTCGCATAGCTTTGAGGATAGCCCATCGATGTCGAAGAGCGTCATCGGAATCGAGCACCTCGACGTCGCGGTCGCAAATGCGAACACCCTGAGTAAGTCCCGGAAGAATACTCTTTATTAAACATATGACCAAATCCCCTAAGCTATTACAGGGTAAGACGAGGACAGGACTCTAAAGCTACACCTGCGGATCCGGCAAGCGGGCCGAGGTCAAGGGCTTTGAAGGAGCCGCGGGACTGCGTGCGCGGAGCGCCTCCTCCAGCCAGGCCTGGATCGCCGCAGGGCCCTCGGTCTGCAAAGCTGCCCGGAGCGCCCTCCAACTTTGAGTCACCGCAGGGCTCGGCGTCCGGAGGTGGTCCCCCTCGAAGGTAACCGGGTGCTGACTCGAAGACGAGGGGAGCGGGAGCCCAGACGCCTCGAGGTGCCGGAGAATCCCGTACGCGGCCACCAGGGCAGATACCTCGCCATACTGCGCCATGGCGAGATGTATCTGCCGAATGGCGGAACGGATGAACTTCACCCAGCGGACTAGGGGCTCCCGGGCGATATCGAACATGCCGCAGCCGGTGCCGTAGCGCGCCAGCATCTTCCGCAAGGACTCCGCGGCGTCGGCTGCCGTCTTCCCGGCCTCGGCGAGCTCCTCGGCGATCTCCCCATTCCGGGCGTTGAGGTCCACCTCGACCCCCTCCAGTTGGGTCACCCGGGCCTCGAGGGCTTCGACCTTGGCTGCCGCCTCCGAGGCCTGGGCCAGGAGCCGGGCTAGCTTCGATTTCTCTACTCGAAACTAAGTACCCTAGCAGTTTTCCTGCTTGCACCCCGAATATACATTTTTTAGGGTTGAGGCGAACTCCACATGCTCGGAGGCTCTCAAAGGTTTCAGCTAAGTCTAGGCTATGATGGTGCTTTACAACACTCTTTATTACAATGTCATCCATATAGGCTTCGACATGTCGGCATATCTGATGACCTAGAGCTTTAGCTATAAGACGTGAGAAGGAGGCTCCGGCATTCTGCAAGCCAAAAGGCATTCGAACATAACAAAATACTCCGGAGGAAGTTATAAAACTTGTCTTGGCTTCATCTTCATGCTTTAGCCAAACCTAATGATGACCGGAGTATGCATCTAGGAAGCTTAACAACTCATAGCCAGCCGTAGAATCCACAAGCTGGTCTATTCGGGGCATAGGGTAGGGGTCTTGCGGGCATGCTTTATTCAATGACGTGAAATCAATGCACATGCGCCACTTACTGGAGCCTTTTCTGGACAAAAAACAGGGTTAGCCAACCACTCCGTGTCGGCTATTTCCCTAATAATTCCGGCTCTTATCCTTTGGGTTGACAAGAAAACTGTGCTCAATGATGCTCCGGTCAACTCCAGGGATATCTTCATCAGTCCAGGCTAAGATATCTAAGTTTTCTTTAACTACTTCTTCCAGCGAAGTAACTATTGCTGAAGGTATCCCCTTGCCAAATTGTACTGGGTACTCCTTGCCATCTTTCAGGATCATCTTCATGATCACATCACCTTCCGGCCATGGCTTTAGGGAAGGGCCCTTCGAGGAGCTTGAGGACTCTGAAGCCTCGTCCATGTGCTCCGACACGTTATTCACCCTGCCGAGGGTCTAGAGGCAGACCATGGCCATACTCCTCTCTTTGGGCTATAGATTGGTCTCCTGAAATAGTGAGGACTCCACCATGCGTGGGCATTTTGAGACATAAATAGTTATGATGTTCTATAGCAACAAACTGGTTCAGCATTGCCCTCCCAGAGATTGCATTATAGGCCCCTGGCCAGGAGCCCCTCTCCGAAGGCAACCTCGAGGCCTATTTGGCTGAGTGCATCGAGAGTAGGACCTGCGAATCCTTGGAGTGGGTGAGCTGTCGGAAGTAGATGTCTTCGGGGAATGCACATCTAGTCGAAGGCCTGTACGAAGAGTATGTCTGTGGAGCTCTCGTCGTCCACCAGTATCCTCCAAACTTCAACTCCCGCTATATCGGCTAAAATAACAAGGGGGTCAGCATGAGGGAATTTCACCCCCACAACATCATTGGTAGTAAAAGAATTTCTGCCACCGAATTCAAGGTCCCTTTGTGCCCTACTTCACGGACATATTCTCTTCACTGCCATTTTGACATGTTACCGAGGGTCCCCTCTCCGGAGATAGGAAGGACCATGTAGCGCCCCGATTTATCAAAATCGAGGCATTATTGAATTTCCATAGAAAAACAATAATACAAGAGGTTCATCATGCGACAACGTACATACGATAAAATCCATGGTACGCAGACCATATTTATTACAACATTGTTTTAATAAAAACGGTAATAAGATAATTAAACAGCGGCATGACGAACGTCTTCTTCAGGATCTTTCTTCTCGACTGGGTCGCTACTCCAGACCGTCTTCAAGATAAGCATCCTCTGTGGGGTCCAACGGGTATGAGTACAAAAAGTACTCAACAAGCCACCGCAAATGCAAATAATAATGCAGGATAATAAACAAGGAAGGATAAAGGCTAACAATGTGGAATAAAGCAGTTGCAGTTATGGCATTTAGTGTAATCATATTTTTAATCATGCGGAAAGTAAATATGAACATCATCAACATCAACTAACTCGAGGAGTACGTTTTACCTCCTCGCACAATGGTCCTTACATGTCAATCCATCATGCACATACATATTCAAAGTAAACTAACTGGGGGATGTCACGCAACCCGCCCTTGACCGTGGGCTCGGCTTTTCGAAAAGATTTAAGACTCTGATCAGAGATGTACTACTGTACCCACAAGGCACGCACTCATCTCAACGAGATGACCCATTTCACGGGAACTCGTGCCAAAACCTCAATATGAGATGTTCCAAGCGATAACCACCCGCTCTAGGTTTCGCCGGTGCGCCGGGCCGCATCCCGGCTAACGTCGCACCCCCTTTTGCGCCACATTGGTACAAGTCACCCGCAGGTGCAACTTGACCCATCTCCAAATGGTGGCCTCGGTTTGGAACAACCCATACCTTAGTTAGGACTTACCCACTAGACTTGTGGTTAGTACGTAAGTGTATTGCAACGGATCCCTCAGACCGGTCCTTATAGTGCCCCGGGTGCGACTGACCAATGCCCTAGCTTGCACCCGGAACCCACCATGCAAACACTCACAACCATGACTCATCACCAACAGAATTTCCAAGGATAAGAAGCAACGGGGGATCTTATAATAGAACCATTTTTCTACGACTCATTTTTATCCTATAGCGGCCGTGTCAATACATTGGACACTAACTAATATCATAGTTCATATGGTGACAAGGAGGTTAGGCGAGATAGCATGGCTTGGGTTGCACATCAGGGTCGGGGGATCCTAAATAAATATAATGTAAGGGTTCATTTGACTAATGCATATACATAACCTATGTGTTTTAGCGATAGTCGATTCAGACATGGGTTCAATATGCTCAAAAGAATTGTTTGGTGACTTGCCTTGTTCAGCAAAGGGAGAGGGAGGGACTTCCGGGAAGTATTCCGGCTCCTCGGCGGCGTCGTAGTCTTTTTAATATCAAGATTAAAACAAAAAGAGCACAACATTCAATCAAACCATATAACATTACATTACAAGCATATAAGTTAAAGTTGGTTTGATTATAAATAAATAAACTCAAAGGTTAAGGTTCTAAATTTTATAAATAATTTTAAAGGGATTAAAATGAAGGGTTGTCCTTTTTAGAAAACAATGTTTAAATGTGATTATTGTCATACTAAATTCTCAAATAAGTGTGAAATGAAAAGTTCATGTCAACTTGGTGGTTTCCAGTGAATGGACAGAAAGGAAATTAATATAAATTTTTCTGAAGTTTAAATATTTTAATCCATATTTTAATCCTAAAGGCTTTTGAATAATTATTTGAATAAACATAAAAATGTCAAAATAAACCTACTGTTTTTATTGCATAAACATGTGGAGAATAATTTTATGAACTTTCTAAAATTGGAATGGTAATTTTTAGAGTCCAAATGCATTAGATATGAATTTTACAAGTTTAAAAGCATTTCTGGAATTTATTTTCAAATTTTAAACCTCTCGGGTCCACGGTGAGCCAGGCCCACGGTGAACCCGCGCACTGTGCGCGTGCGCCGGGTCGATCTGGACCGTCGGATCCAGATCCGACGCGCGAGGGCGAGGCGGGACGCGTAAGTCGCGATGGACGGCTAGGATTAAACGTTCGAACTGGTACCACGTGGACGCACGGGATTAAACGCGGGTTTTAAATACAGATGGACGCACGAGATCGCACCGTACCTCTTCGCTCAGATCCGACGGCCAGGATTAAATCGAACAGAAGATTTAATCCAAGCGTTGGATCTGAATCGCACGGCCAGGATTGAATCCGGCACAGTGCGTGTCGGGGGGTAAAGTACCCCTTCTTCCCCGACTCCGGTGGTACGACGGCGAGCGATTCCGGCGAGGTCGAGGGCTATCTAGTCTAGCTAGAGCTAAAAACGGAAAGGGGGTACCGAGGGGAACAAAAGGGTACCGTTGCGGTGGTCCGGGGTCGACGGAGCGAGGCCGGCGACGAGCGTAGGCGGTGGAGGCGTTCGGGTCCTTGGCGGCGACGGCGATCCGGCGGGGTTCGACGTCGGCGGAGGGGTGGCCGAGGTCGGGGTCGTTCTCGCGGTCAAGTTGGTGGCGGAGGCACGTGCGGAGGTGGTCCGGTGCGACGGCGAGCGGTGGCCGGAGGTGAATCAGAGGGTGTGCGCTAAAAAGCGAAATGCGAGTGCTCTGTTCGTTCTCGAGGCGATTAAGCGTGGGGGTCGGACGCGGCTCAGGCTGGGGGCCTTAAATAGGACGCCGGGGAGGGCTCGCATGCAGAAAACCGGCCGGGGCCTTAACGCCGCTGCG
>JAAALK010000079.1:17959507-18057854 GCA_019279435.1 Zizania palustris
TTCTTCTTTAACTCGGTCATAGATGGCCGAATTAAAGCGATGCGGAGGCTGTTTATAAGTCCTAAATCTGAGTTTAATAGGTAGACGATGCTCCACGAGCTCACGGCTTAATCTGGGCATTTTGTTATACTCCCATGCGAAACAATCGATGTACGGCCGAAGCAAATTTATTACTTTTGCCTTCTCATCAACCTGCAAATGTTGGTTTACAAAAGTCGGCTTTGGGATGCTTCCATTGCCTATGTCAATTTCTTCTAAAGGATCGACCGACGCAAAACCTTGTCCTATTTTTTCTACTTCGCTAAAGTCTTCGATGGCCTCAGCAATACCGTCTTTAGCAGACTGATATTGCTCAACACAAGACTTTAGCCAATCTAGTTTACTTTTGCTAGACATGACTACTAATTTTGAAATAGCAATGCTACACCAGCCGACTTTACAATCACTCGTACGAAACGTCCTCTGGACACACTAACGAAGTCGTAATCCAAAAGATCCATACCTGATAAACATTCTACTTTGTTGTTGATGGCATCAATGGACACATCGGCCAATGCTACCTGGGCCAAAGTATCTACTGGTATAACCTCTACCTCATCGCCGTCCCACTGAATCAGGCATTGGTGCAAAGTGGAAGGAATACAACAATTTGCATGAATCCAATCACGCCCGAGCCGTATGATGTAGTTACCTTGCACGTCAACGACGAAGAATGCTATCAGCAATATCTCGTTGCCTACTGTCAACTCCATGGAGAGTTCACCTTTGGCCTCAGAACTCACGCCAAGAAACCGTTAAGCATTAGGTTAGTTTTCTTCAAGTCTTCCTCATCCCTGCCAAGTTTCTTCAACATCGAGTAAGGCATTAGGTTAACAGGGGCACCACCGTCAACAAGCATCTTGGAGATCGGCTTGCCATCAATGTGACCTCTAACATAGAGTGGCTTTAGATGGTGAGCCATATCCTCGGGTTTCATCTGAGCCACCTCGGCCTCATCCTGTGGTTGGTCGAACTCGGCGGGCAGCATGATGACGTTGATATCCATCGCTTGAGGTGTAGGCCCCTCGGAGATGGGTCAGTAGTCCTCGTCGAGCGTGTCATCGTCATAGTTGCTTGAACTAGGAGCCGGGTTAGTTATCTCAACTGGCTTGATCCTCCATACTTGTCTTGTGGCTGGCCGGGGGCGGATCTCCTCAAAAATGGCGTCTCGTTTCTCCTCGGACTTCTTCTCGTGCATCTCCTGTGCCTGTAGGCATTGCAGATGCCTTTTCTGTGATTTGGACATGCCTGGAGGTACCCAAGATGGTTGTGGCTTGGTACCAAGTGCCACTGCCCTGTTTCTATAATTTTTGGCTGAAGGGGTACTACCCAAGTCAGCCTCACATATTTCGCAATTGTAGGGCCCTTCGCTACAGTCCCTGCCAAACAGACCAGCCTTGTTTGGCTAATCGGACAAGGCTCCGGCGTTGGCTTCGGCTGGAGTAGAGAACTTACCTCTGTCGGGCTTCGGCAAGGATGACCTTGGGATTGGGACTTCCTGAGACCCTACTCTGACTGTGATAGCTTCGGACCCCCTATCCTTCGCCTCTTCATGCTCATCTCCCCTTTCTCCGTGTTGTGCGAGTCGATTCGGAGCTACTACGAATAGCCTGTGGATGATGTCTCCCTTTGCTGCATCTATTTGTCCCCGCCAGTAATAATATTCCGAAGGAAAACAAGGGACAATGTTAAGTTGCGAAGGGCACTCTGGTTATGATGTGTACGGGGCCCATGGGGTCCCCGCCCAATTGTATGGCAGAGGCATCGGTGGCTCTAGTGGCTTCGCCCACTTTGACCCGAACCCATTACCTAGAGGGTGGTTTGGCCAGGTCGACAGTATTTCAAACCATATCAGTGAAGTGTCCTACCAGGCCAGAGGTATATTTGGCCATTGTGGGCCGAAGCCTCCCGTCGGAGGGTTCATCTAGAGCGGAGCTGGGTTCAGCCATTGGGGTCTGAACTCGTTCTGCATAGGGTTCGACCACTGGGGTCCGAAGCCACTGTACAGAGGTTTCAACCACTAGAATCCGAAGCCACTGTAGGGAGTGATCGGCCACTGCGGCTCGAAGTCACCGTGCGGAGGGTTCGACCACTGTGGTCTGAAGTCACCCTCCGATTGTTTTGGCCTCTTCGGTTGACTTAGCTTTTTTCTGCGTGGGTCTGTTTCCTTAGCTTTTCTTTGGTGCTTGTTTAACAACATCTAATATGTTTCCTTCGGCTTCTTGCGAGCCCTAGCCGAAGGAGACGTGTTAACATTCCATTTACACACTCATACTTCTGGGTTCTTATGTACGAGTGTGCGTGTACGTGATTATCCAATAACGACCGCTTTCCCTTTAGTCGACTCGGCCTGCTATGGCTGAATCAACAATTTCTTTTCATTGAGGTCGACGGTGTTCACAGGAAAGGTGTCTTTGTCTAGTTTCATCTTCGGACTAGGGTCTATCTTCAATCATCATTCACCTATGGCCGATTGAACCTATCGACAAAAAACATTGCAGTCACTAGTATAATGCAAATGCGAGTCATGCCACTTACAATATGGGCATTTCTTTAGCTCGTTGGCAGATGGAATGACTTGGCCTTTGGGCAACCTGAGAAGCTGGTTCTTCAAGAGTAAATCAAATATTTTATCCCACTTGGTTATATCAAGCGAGTACTTGACTTCGCTAGGCAGATTCTTGGTGGGAGACGGCCGTAACTCGGAGCAAGTAACAGGTTTGCTCTTAGCATTCCAAACCCATTCCGTCGCATACATGTCGGCTAAATATTCTTCCTCTGATTCTTCCTCATCGGAGTGATTCATCACATTGACTTCAGCCCTAGGCTTGTTAAACGTCTTAAGAAACCTTTTATCCTTGGCTCGGCCTTCCTAGACCAGAGCCTGTTGTAAGACTTGGCTAACTTCTAAGAAGTGTTGGTTGTCTAGTCTCTCTTTAATTTCAGAGCACAACCCACTAAAAGTTAGATCAGCCAAATCCCTTTCTGAAATATTAAGACTAAAAAACCGGTTTCTTGTATCTCGAAAGCGCTTGATATACTCAGAGATGCTCTTGCTAGATTTCTGTCTAACCGATGTCAAGTGTGAAAGCCTAAGTTATGTTTCACTAGTGTAAAAGTAGTCGTGGAATTTATGTTCTAATTCAGCCCACATTTGGATAGAGTTTGGCGGGAGCGCCAAAAACTAAGTGAAAGCGGTGCCAGATAGTGAGAGAGAAAATAGTCTAAGTTTTAAAGCATCCGACCGACTAGCATCTCCCCACTGTGCTAAAAATTGACTGACATCCTCTATTGTGGTTTTGTTACCCTCACCGTCAAACTTGTTGAATTCAGGAACTCTATATCCATGAGGGTAAGGTATTGTGTCGATGTGATCGGGGTACGGCTTCTGGTAGACCCTAGCTTGACCCCTAGCGACGAAGCCGGTGCACTCCCTAAATAGTGCATGGATCCACTCCTCAATGTCATCTTGACCTACTGCCTGCGTGTGTCTCTCATGTGAGGGCGCGACACATGGCGGTTTGTCGCCTTGTCGGCCGCGGGGTTCTTCCTCATGCGCTAGCTCGGGATGTATGATGTGTTCAGGCCTATGCGCTTGTGCATGTGGCGCGGGCAGCGTGGGAAAAACTAGCGCCGGTGTTTCTGGAGGCAGTACATGGTAGGCGGTGCTAGTCGGGCCATAAGCATGGTGACTGGTCTCGACCATGGATATCGAGGCTGAAGACACAATGGTTTTGCCGCTACTACCATCAGTTTTGCTGTAAATGTGATTTATCGGAGGTATGCTAGCAATCGGAGCTGGAGGTACGGCCTTGGTAAATAGGAATCTTCTAAGTGTCACCTCTACATGGGAGCTAACTGCCGAATCTAAATGGTTGGCTAGCGAAGCGCTAACAGCTTGGTCTACCGATGCGACTATTTATTGCTCGATCTCTAGAGAAGATAAACGAGGCGATACTAGTGTTACCTGGGTCTGAGCGAGGCGATACTGGTGTTACTTAGGGACAAGCCTAAGTGTAACACAACACTAGCATCTGATGCAAAGGGTCTCGCCGAAGGGTACCTTTGGCGTTCGGACTAATCTAGCCGAAGAAGGGCTCCGAACAGAGCTCGACGCGACAATCACCTCCGAACAGCGGGGTTCAGTGCGAAGTCTCTAACACGACCAAAATATTCCAACATGACGCACTGGCGTGACTTCGTCTGGCGTGCGGTGCAAACGTGGCGAAACCTGATGTGACGAAGTCTGGTGTGGAGCGCGTTGGCGTGCGGGACTCGGTCAGACCGACAACAGCGTGATGGTCCGACACGAGTAGTCGAAGCAGTGTTCCTGCCGAAGGGTGTTCTGGCAGCCTATGAAACCAGTCTCCTGGCTTCGGACACCTCCGGCGAAGTGGCTCAGAGTGTGAAAACCTGCAACAGAATAGAGATCAAGTGCCAATTCAGCCTAGGGACTAGATCTGCTAAGTGCTGCAGTAGAAGAACAAAGGTAGCAATCTGTTACGTAGATTAACGGGTACTTCACATGCGAAGTAACAAGGTGATAGCAATCTATTATGTAGATTAACGGTTACTTCACATGCGAAGTAACAAGGATTACCACTATTTCAACGTGGCCGGTGGATGGCTTCCAAGCAAACCCACGAAGGTTGTAGAAAAGTAAAGATAAAAGTAAAGGTACGGTTCAAAGCTAGGGCTTTGTGATTGATTTGTGTTGGGGGGGTTTAATGAACCGGTCTCACCACTATATTTATAGGGGCTAGTCTTATAATCGCTAAGATTAATCTATTAATATTCGGCCTAATCTTGAGTAGGGATAAAATTAACCAGAACCAGACTCAAACTCTATCTTTGGAAATCAGCCCAAAGGGGTCCTTCGGTAGGGCCCGCCGAAGCCTGCTCCTCGTGCCGAAGCTTCGGTGAGGCAGGCCTCCAAAAGCTTTTGGGTCGAAGCTAGAAGGCCTACTAGAAAGGCTTTCGAAGCCTAGAGCTCAATGGGCCTTTGGCCATGTAGGTCTTCAGCCCGATCCAGGACATGTGTATTTTTGACCCAAATTACCAAAATTGATATTTTGACAATCTTAACCATTTAATGTCATTTTTTGCTATCAACAAAAATCCTAAGAATAACACAACGCCGACTTCGCATTCCGACAATCCTTAAACAGTGGTAAGGAAATAACGAAGTCGCCAGGCAATCAAACAAGTATGGCTGGTCAGACTGCTGAGTGTTGGCACGACCCAGTTAGACAGAACACCCACCGTCGGTAAGACCGAACTGGCTAACAGTGGCTAATCTGCACTTGTCAGCACGGGGATGACAAATCCGACACACTCTGGTTAGACCGCCAAGTACATGTTGATGATAGCAAAAAATGGCATTAATGGTCAAGATTATCAAAATATCACTTTTTGGTAGTTTGACCGAAAATATGCCAGGACCTGGCACAGGCAGGTCCAACCGGCCATGTAGGCCCGGTGAGACCGGCCATATGGGCTCGGTCACACCAGCCCAACCCGAGTCCAACTCCAAATAACTAATTTTAGGTTATTTTATCTCTAATTAATTTTCGATTACTTGGAACCCATGACTAACTTAGATGAGACCCCAGGAACTCATGACCCACCACTATAAATAGAGGCAAGGCCGATTCAAGGCGACCCCCTCAAAAAACCCTAATAGATCCAATTTATTATCTACCTTGAATCACATTTACTTTCTTTGTCCTAGTTTTAGCCTAGCACGTACATCTTTGCTGGTTTGCGTTGTAAACCATCTGTCCGCTGTGTCATAATCATGGTAAGTCCTTGTCGGTTCGCTCATGAATCGTACGTTTCATCCATGTAACGGTTTTCTATCGGTTTTATCGGTTTTTATTTGTAATTTGGTCTCCTGGCCAAATTACATTGATCTCTTAGTATTTTTTGTATCATTTCATCACTTTCATCCCCTATGAGGAGTTTAGTTGTGATTCATCCACGGGAAGACGGTCGCAGGAGCCCGGAGGCCGCTTTCCAGGAGCAGTCGGTTTGACCAACGGTCACCCCTCGATCTGTCTGGCCCATGCCATGCCGCCACCTAACGCGCCAGCACGCTACGGTCCAACCGGCGGCACGAGGGCGGTCTGACCGAGTTTCGCAGAGGACTCTGGAAACCCCTCCACACCCAAGGTATTTTGCACCGATTATCACTTCTCATCAGAGGTACCCTCACGCCGGAGTACCCCGACCCCCTTCGGCCACCTACAATCTGACCGAAGGTATTACCTCACTTTTACCGGCCGAAGGGTAGAGGACCTCTTCGCATCCATGTGCCTAAGGCCCCTTTGGCGAGGGCTTCGCACTGCTGTTCAGACCAGCCGTGTGCCTTCGGTCTGACTGGACTCCCCTGGCAGGTTCGACCGCCCAGTAGACTTCGGTCCAACCGGCCCTGTTCTAGCCGGTTTGGTTTAATTAGGTTTTTATCATTTTTAGTTATTTTTCCAACACTTCGGTTAATTGGATAATTTTATAATTATTATTATTTGATTTCCTAGTGACTCTGTTATCCCTTACCACTGATTAAGGATTGTTGGAATGCAACGTCAATGTCTAGCAACGTTTTTGTATCGTCGAACCGGCCCAAGTGCGGGGGCACATTTTTGTGTCAACACACTTTTTGGCGACTCCACTTGGGAAAAACATGCCAAGCACATCTACATCGAGAACTGGTATACCTACTACCTCTACATCAATAGGACCCTCGACGCTGATGGATTCTGTGGGGAACTCACAGATTGACGATAGTGTTGATAGAAAAAATGGCATTAATGGTTAAGATTGTCAAAATACCAATTTTGGCCGAAAATGCATGTGTCCCACATTGCGCCGAATCCCTAAAGGGCCGAAGATCCAATGGGCTATGGGCTTCAGAAGCTTCCAGCCAGCTCACAGCCTTCGGCTCGGAGGCCTTCGGAGGCCCACTCCACCGAAGCTTCGGCCAGAGGAGCATGCTTCGGCGGGCCTGGCCGAAGGCCCACTTCGGGTAGAGTTAGAGATTGAGTCCAATTTTTGACTACGTTTTTTACGCGTGATCAAACAGAATTCCACTAGATTAGGCTTAGAGATTAGAAGTCTAGCCCCTATAAATATAGGGGTGAGGCCGGTTCAGAACACCCCCAACACAAATCAACCACAAAGTCCTAGCTTTGAACCGTACTTTACTTTATCTTTATTTTCTATATTCTTTGTGGGTTTGCCTAGAAGCCCTCTGATGACCACTTTGAAACACTGGTAAGCCTTGTTACTTCGCTTGTGAATTATCCGTTAATCTACGTAATAGATTTCTATCGCCTTGTTACTTCGCCTGTGAAATATCAGTTAATCTACGTAATAGATTGCTATCGCCTTGTTACTTTTCCTGTGAAGTATCCGCTAATCTGCGTAATAGATTTCTACCTTCGCCACTAGTGCAACACTTGGCAGAATTCGGTCCTCAGGCCGAATTGGTACTTCGAATCTACTCTGTTGCAGGTTTCCACATTCGGAGCTACTTCGTCAGAGGTGTCCGGAGCTGAGGGATTAGTTTCGGAGGTTGCCAGAACATCCTTCGGTGAAATTGCTGCTTCGACTGACCGTGCCGGACCGTCACACTGTTATCGGTTTGGCCAAGTCCCGCACGCTACGTGCTTCGCCGACAGACTTCGCCACGATAGGCTTCACCATGCCCGTACTCCGCTCTGGACGAAGTCGCGCTCATGTGTCGCACCTAAGTCATTTCCCTATACCTTATTGTATCTGAGACTTCTCGCCGAACCCCACTGTTTGGAGTTGATTGTCGCATCCTGATCGGTTCGGAGTTTATCTACGGCCAAATCAGTCCGAATGCCAAAGGCACCCTTCGGTGGGACACTTCGCATCAGATGCCGAAGGTACTCTTCAGCGACACCCTTTGCACCATACTTCGAATCAGTAAGGCTCCGTCTAGTTTGACTTGTTCTGTTTAATACCTTTCTTTCGGCTAATTGGATTATTTCTGTGCGATCTGATTACCTAGCGACTCCACCCCCCTAACCACGGCTAATGGTAGTCAGAACGCGGCGTTGATGTTGTGTTACGCTTAGGCTTGTCCCTAAGTATCTGCACACTTTTGGACCGTCGAACTGACCCAAGTACGGGGGCACATTTCTGTGTCAATACACTTTTTGGCGACTCCACCAGGGAAAAGCTATGCCAACATGACGGGTACATCTACACTGGCCGCCAGTACATATACAACGGCTACTACGTCTACACCACCGATGGAAATGATGGGAGGCACAGATATCGACAACTGCAACATCATGATGCCTACTCTTGAAGACATTCCCGCAGAAGACCGAGAAGAAATTGAGGCAAAGATGAAGGCACTCCGGGACATGATGCTTGGAGGGTACACGTGCTCGGGCTTCATCAAGCGCGACATCATCACCCCCGACATTTCTTGGATCCAGGTAACACCCGTATCACCTCATTAATCTTCCTTAGAGATTGAGCAAAAAATAGTTGCATTGGTAGATCAAGTCGTTAGCGCTTCGCTAGCCAACAATTTAGATTCGGAAGTTAACTCCTGTTGGCGTAAAAGATTACGCTAACAGGTTTCTGTAGAAAAGAAACTAACAAACGAAGTGTTTGCGAAGCAAACTGTTCTAAGCCTCCAAAAGGATAATAACTTAGAATAGTTCGAAAGTGTGTATTGATTCACTTGTAATCGGTCCGTATTACAGGGTAAAATGGGGGGTATTTATAGGCCCAAACATTAAGGAAAAGACCTATTTACCCCTCTATTACAACCGACATTAAGGAAACTATTTGGTTTCCTTAATAGGGCTAAAATGGTAAAAGACTAATCTAATAGGATAGAAGATAAGTCTTCCATCTTAGCTGGCAGAAAAGATCCTGGAAGGCTTTGGTTCGAAAATATACTTCGAACCAATGCCAGTCTTGGGACTCCGAACGAAGTTCCAAGCCACCTTCGAAGATGATCTTCGGACTATCTTCGAACTGGTTGACTGTCTTCATGTTGCTTTGGCAATAACCCCGAAGATGGGATATTTTCCCCCAACAGTAGCCCCTCGAATACGCTTCTCCGTTCGACCTGTAACGTTAGGAGAGCAGTATACGGAAAGAAAAGATAACCAATCATAGGGGTTATTGATTTTTGTTTTATCTCCGAAATACATGAAGATATGAACTTCGAATCAGTCATAAGGTAATTACTTTTCGAACTATCTTAGAACTGACTCAGGAAGTTCGAAAGTCTTTTTAGACTTAGAAAATGTAGCCGTTAGTTTCTGTTTCTAACGGAGTTATATGAGGCGTTATTTTCGGAGGAAAATAACAGGCGGGAATGCGAAAAGGCAGAGCCCAAACGGTAACAAACGGAAAGTTTTAGGCTATAAATAAATAACTCTGGAACTTACTCGATTACCTTTTCACCGCTCGCTCCCAGTCAAAAGCCTTTTGAGTTCTTGAGTTCTTGAGTTCTTGAGCCCTAACTTTCGAGTTCTTGAGCCCTAGTTCCCATTCTCTCAAGTTGATCCGGCAATCGCGATGGTGAAGACCAAAGGATCTGCGCCACCTTCGACCTTGGCTCGGCAGCAGGCAGCCGCAGCAGCAGCGGCGGCAACATTGGCGGCGGCACCCTCAAGGCAGGCGGCAATGTTCATGGCGGCAGGGGGGAGAAATCCCCAAATCCCCGATGACCAAGGTCTGTGCCCTCCATCGACCAAATATTTGGATCAGTCCTTTGAATTGGGACCTTCGACCTGCAAAAGAGAGTCCTTGGCAATCACAGCAGGGGGTAAGATTAGCAATGGGGTAATGATTCGGAAGCCGGGCAAAGAATCAATTCCATCACCGAGACCCGGAGAAGTTGTGGTGTTCGAAGCTTTTTTCGAAGCGGGCTTGGGCCTCCCTGCTGTAGATTTCTTGGCCGAAGTTCTTGACTTGTTTCATGTAACCCTCCCCCAGCTGTCTCCGAATGCTGTAGCTAGATTAGCTATCTTCGAATGGGCTCTGAGAGCCGAAGGTTGTGAGGGGAGGGCTGAAGTCTTCGCAGCACTGCATAGAGCAACTTGTCAGCCGAAGACTTCCGTAGGCTCCGGAGGTGAAAAGGTATTGGTTGCCTTCGGAAGCATCAATTTTAGGCTTCGTGATGAATATGCACTGCAATTCCCTGCCAAGGCCATCAATGCTAGATGGTACACCGATTGGGTTCTGAGGTGGTTTTATGCTGAAGTTGGAGTGGGTAGTCCTCTGGCTGGTCCCCTCAAGGAAATCCAGTTCCGAAAGGAAGCCTTAGTGCAACCTGACGAAGGTCAACTCGAAGCTCGCCTCAACTTGCTTCAGAAAATCAGCAAAAGGTTGAGCATGCGGGACTTAGCCGAAGAGTTCATCGGACTTCAAATTCCTCCGTTGATGGCCAACTGGCCTATCGCCTTCGAAGATGACTCGGAAGGCGGTCTTCGCAAGTTAAACTATACTTCGAGCCCTGCAGGTAACTTCGAAACCAACATGCATAATACATATTTACTTCGAAGAAAGATTAACTTGAGTTATTTTTTAGCTTCTTCAGCCCCTATTACTTCAGAGCAAATTATAAGGGCTTCGGAGAAGATCTTGGGTGCTCCAACTCCGTCAGAAAAGGAATGGCGAATCAAATTAGTCGGAAGTTGGGAGCGATCTAACAGAGTATGGGGAATGTTGGAGTTAACTCCACCCCCTCTGATGGACTGGGTGCCTCAAGAGAAAGGACCCAAGAAGAGAGTAGCCGAAGCTGGAGCCTCTAGCTCCGCAAAGACTCCGACGAAGAAGGTGGCTCGGAAGCCGAAAAACCTCGCACCTTCGAGCTCAAGAGCTTCGGTTTCTAGCTCTAAAGAAGACGAAGGTATTTTACTAGTAAGATTAATTAACGAAGATGCCTCTCAACAAAGTATTCATATTGAAGACAATGCAGGTATTCCGGAACCTCAAGCCAACATCGAAGAAGTAAGAGCTCCGGATACCCAGAGAGAACAAAACGAAGCCCCTATGGGTGTGAATGAGGCCGAAGTGCCTGCGAACATACCGGAGTCTGGAGACAATGTTGATCAACCAATGACTTCGGTAGTTCAGGAAGACACAACTCAGGCCGGAGTTTCAGTGGATGAAGGGGGAGTCGAAGTCACTATGGCTTCGATTCTCGAAGAAGTAACGAGGGCTCTTCAGGACGATGCTCCTGTAGCCCAAGATTTAACGGCTGATTCGGATGAGGACTACACTTATGATCCTCCGATCAGCCCGGTGCTCGATATTCCAGAGAATATCGAAGGTAAATTTTGCTTAATTCTTATCAATTTTTGCAGAATTATACAATATGTAATATTTTTGGTTTTTCAGAGCCTCCTGTTGTCGAAGTATCCCTCGAAGATACAACTCTAAGACCTTCGACAACTTCGGGGCCGCAACCGGGAGTTGCTCTACCGGGGCCTGGAAGAGGAAAAAGACACATCGAGCCCCTCCCAGCTCAAGGATCGACTTCATCTGAGTCAACGGACGAAAGTGAATCGACTGAGGGGGGGCCATCTTCTGAAGTTCCAAAGGCCTCGGAAGAAACCTCCGGACCTTCGCTAAGCAGGGCTGACCAAAAAGCTTCGAAACTGGTTCCTCTCATAACTCCTTTTTTGGAGGAGAAAACCGGACTTGGGACTTTGGTTAAACCTTTGGGTGAAGCCAGTCGCCAAGTCGGGGAAACAGAACTGGTAGCCCGTTTAAGCAGAGTGAAGGGTTCGGAGCTTAACCTTGCTGTGGAAAGAGCAGCTTATCAGGTATAAAGCATCTTCGAACCAAATAATGAATTATATATGAATAATTTCTTATTCTCGTTTTTTCTTTTTCTTAGCAAGCAGTCTTAGCCCGCGCTGCAGCTTTGTCGAATGAAAACGAAATTGCTCAACTTCGGGAAGAGAACGAAACTCTTCAAAGAAATCTTAACTTCTCCGAAGGTCGAGTATCTCAAATGGACAATGTGATAATAGCAGAGCGAAGGGCTAGGCAAAGTTTGGAAGCTGCGAGGAAAGAGCTCGAAGCAGAAAGAGTTGTGCTTCGAGCGGAGATTGAAAGACTGCGGACGGAGGATGCTGCGAAGGACTCTGCACTTGTAAGGCTACAAGAAGAGGCTGGCCAACTCCGAACTCAAAAGAATGCTTTGACTACGGAGAACGCTCGAATCTCCGGAGTTTTAGCTGAAACAACTTCGGCCAAGGATATGCTTACTGAAGAAAAGGTTAAGTCCGAGAAGGTGGCTTCGGAGGTCATTGAACAAATGTTAGGTGTCTTGGAGTACTTCGGTACTACTGGATCACTACCTTCGGATGACAATGTAACTCTGCTGCGCCGGCTAAAGAGGATCCAAGGAGCAGCGAAGCAAATGAAGACGGCAGGCATACGTTACGGAGAACTCTCCGGACAAGTGTCTGCCCTTGGAATACTTCGCTACTACGAGGATTTGGGCCGATCAATCACTCCGAGCGCACAGGGCTCCATCATCTTCGACGACGACCGACTTTTAAAACCTTCCGAAGGTGTAGCTGTTGCTTGGCGAGCCTTCCAGACTTCATGGAGAGCCGAAGGTCGATCTGCGATCAAGGCTTGGATTGACGAAGGCCAACGCCAAAAGCAAGTTCGGAGCCAAGCTTCGAGCAGTCAGCCTCCTCCGAACCCGCAGGTTTAGGATTATTTAGGATTTTTTGATTATGTAAAGCTGATGCTTGTAAATATTTATCAATGAAAATCTTGTTTGTCATATTTTTAGGCTTTGCCTCTTATAGAAGATGTCGAAGTGTTAGAGCTTAACAGCGAACTTCGCTCACTGTGGAACACCTTCGAACTTCTAAAGAGTTATAAGCGTCCTCGATTTCTTATCCCTCGAGATGACTCCGGCGTTATTGCGCCCGAAGTAATCAAAGACATACTGTCTTATATTAAAGAGGAAGATAAAGAGAGCGACGCAAACACCTCGTCTTCTGAAGACACTAATTGGTCCGAAGACGAAGGTGAAGCCCAAAATAAAAGATCTGAAGATCTTAGAAGCTGGGAGAGAAGCCCCGAGCGGCTTCGAACTTGGGCCGAGCTTCAACAAGAACAGAAGGATTTTAGAGCTTCGAAGGGAAGGAAGAGAGTTAAACGTAAAGTTCTTAGAACTTCCGATGTTGGAACTAGTCGTTCCACCCCTAGCTCTCGGGACCGAAGAGGTCTCCGATTCCTTCTTGGTATAGATACCAATTTTTCATAATGTAATTTGTAAATACATTTGTTTTGATAATGAATGCCGATTTAAAATTGTCTCCATATTTACTAGCCCCTCTTTGGGTATAAGCAACTTCGAACTGTATTCGAAGATGGTTATGCGCAAAGAAAAAACTTCGGAGTACAATTTTTTGGGGGTTCGGAGCCCCTCTGTCATTTAAAGATTTTTTGAAATCTTATGAAATGTCTTCGACTATCTGTAGTCGGAAGAATGGTAACTTGGTACCTTTGTTTGCTTTTATGAAAGAGATCAATTGAGATAACTTCCAGGACACTTTAATGTCTTAAAAATTTTTGTCACTTTGGACGCATATGAACAATCATTTGAAGCTCATGGCTTAAATGCTGCTTTGCTTTAGCCACCTTCGGCTGTTTTTTGTGGAAATCTACCAGCCGGAGCTTGGATTTTGCAGAAAATGTAGCCACCTTCGGCTATTTTTGCAGAAGTCTACCAGCCGGAGCTTGGACTTCGTAGAAATTGTAGCCACTTGGGCTCTTTTTTGCAGAAGTCTACCAGCCGGAGCTTGGACTTCGCAGAATTTGGCCACTTGGGCTCTTTTTTGCAGAAGTCTACCAGCCGGAGCTTGGACTTCGCAGAATTTGGCCACCTTCGGCTCTTTTTACGGAAGTCTGACAAGCTGCAGCTTGGACTCCGCAGATTTTGGCCACCTTCGGCTCTTTTTACGGAAGTCTACCAGCCGAAGCTTGGACTCCGTAGAGTGTGGTTTTGGGCTCTTTTACGGATGCCTACAAGCCGATGGCCTGGGCTCCGGATTATGTCAGCCCCCACGCCGGAGGCTTCGACTTTAAAGGTTCGAAGTCCGGAAATACAGCCCTGCTTAATACACTTCCCTCTCGAACGACTTCTGTCCCAGCGCGTCCGCTCGGGAGACTAGGAGCGTCAAGGGGAAGGCACGCTACAGGATGTATGCTTTATTAATTTAGAGGTGATTACAAGCGAATTACAAGGAGCCCTTATGCGAAGTATCGCTTTAGGTGCTCCGCATGCCAAGTGTGTGCTAACTCTTCACCTTCTAAATTAGCTAATTTAAATGAACCAGGGCGCCCCGAGCGGACGATTAGATATGGACCTTCCCATTTATTGCCTAACTTCCCTGGTGCTATAATGCTTCGTAGAACAAGATGACCCGGTCTTAACTCGCTGAGCTTAACCTTCGGGTCATACCAAGTCTTCGTCTGCTGATGATACTTTGATAAATTAGCTACAGCTCGAAGCCTTGTCTCTTCTGACAAATCTAACGAAGCTTGTCTTTCTTCTTCTATGTCTGGTTCGGTGCTGCGAAGTGATCCTCCTTTGAGCTCCGTTGGAGTCATAGCTTCATCTCCGAATAGTAGTCTGAACGGAGTAAAACCTGTGGACCTTGTTTGCGTAGTCCGAATGGACCACAGAATCTTCGGAAGCTCTTCGGTCCACAGTCCCTTTGATAATCCTACTATTCTTCGATTTAGCCCTGATAAGATATTTCCATTGGCTCGCTCAACTGCTCCATTTGACTGAGGATGTCTCACTGCAGCAAAACATAGTTGAATGCCTAAGTCTTCGCAAAACTTCCTGAAGGGTTCTGCGTCGAACTGTGTTCCATTATCAACTGTGAGATATCTAGGCACTCCGAACCGGCAAATAATGTTTTTTCCAGAAGAATTTTTGGACATTATTCGAAGTGATAGCTGTTAAGGGCTCTGCTTCGACCCACTTAGAAAAATACTCAATAGCTACCACTGCGAACTTCAGATTTCCCTTTGCTAACGGAAAGGGACCAATTAGATCCATACCCCATCTGGCCATAGGCCATACCGGAGCAATGACTTGAAGAGCTGTTGGTGGGCGATGACTCCGTCGACCCATCCACTGGCATCCTTGACAAGTGCGGACCAAGCTCTCCGCATCAGCTGTTATTGTGGGCCAATAAAGCCCCTGGCGAAGTGTTTTTCCTGCCAGAGCTCTAGGGGCTAAATGACTTCCACAAAGGCCTTCGTGAATTTCTCGAAGAATTTCTTGGCCTTCGGCTTGAGATATACATCGGAGTAGAGGGGAACATACTCCGGCCTTGTATAATATACCGTTGATTAGCTGATAGTTTCTTGCTCTGAGCTTTAATCTCGACAATTGGGGCTCTTCGGGCAAATTTGTTCCTCCTTGCAAGAGTTCTATGATTGAATGCTTCCAATCTGCACTAGGAATGCAGAGAATCTCTGCAGAAGCAACTTGTGGCACCGAAGGTATATTGAGCTCCTCATAGAAAGCTTCGTCAGGCACATCCACAGCTCCGGCAGCAGCCTTCGCTAAAATGTCCGCTTGCACGTTTTCAGCTCTTGGAATACTCCGAATGGAAATACCCTTGAAATGTGCTTCGATCTTGCGAATTTCTTCCAAGTACTTTGCAAGCTGTGGATGTCGGACTTGAAAACTTTTATCTACGTGCCCTGCTACTATCTGAGAATCTGTTTTTATAATTATCCTTGTAGCCCCTAGAGCACGTGCTTTCCGGAGTCCCAATAATATTCCTTCGTACTCCGCTATATTATTGGTAGACTTAAAGTTGAGTCTTGCGGAGTACATTGCTCTTTGACCTGACGGAGAAATTAATACTGCCCCAATACCTGCTCCGGATGCTTGGAAAGCCCCATCGGAGTAAATAGTCCATACTCCGTCATCTGATTTCTCCGGAGTCAACTTCGCAGGTGGAGTCCACTCTGCTACGAAGTCTGCTAGGACTTGGGATTTGATAGCTGTCCTTGCCAGGAAAGATATGCCGAAGGGTGCTAGTTCTACTGCCCACTTTCCAATTCTTCCAGTGGAATCTTTGCTTCGGAGCATATCTCCTAAAGGATACGAAGTTGGTACAATTACATTGTGAGCCAAAAAATAATGTCTTAGCTTCCTCGAAGCCATTATCAGAGCATAAACGAACTTCTCAAGTTCGGAGTATCTTGTCTTTGCTCCTGACAATGCTTCGGATACAAAATAGACAGGATTTTGGACCAACTTCCCATTGATATCAGCTTCTCTGACAAGGACTGCGCTGACTGCTGAGCCTGTGGCTGCAAGATACAGAAGTAGGGTTTCGTCCGCAATAGGCACCGTAAGTGTGGCAAGATTGCTGAGATAATCTTTAATATCTTCGAAGCTTTTCTGACACTCCGGTGTCCATGCAAAATCTTCGGACCCTTTCAAAGCTTTAAAGATTGGCAAGCTCCTCTCCGCAGACCTTGATAAAAACCTGCTAAGTGCGGCCAGACGTCCGGTCAGCTTTTGCACTTGCTTTATATTCTCCGGAGGAGCCATCTTCTGCAGCGCAGTTATTTGAGTAGGGCTAGCTTCAATTCCCCTGCTTGAAACTAAGTACCCTAACAACTTTCCAGCCTTAGCTCCGAATATACATTTTTCGGGGTTAAGGCGGATCCCACATGCCCGAAGGCTATTGAATGTTTCTGCTAAGTCTAGGCTATGTTGGTGCTTTAAAGCACTCTTTATTACAATATCATCCATATAGGCCTCCACATTGCGACCTAGTTGATGACCTAGAGCCTTAGCAACTAATCTTGAAAAAGTAGCCCCGGCATTTCTTAGGCCGAAGGGAATTCTTACATAGCAGAAGACTCCCGAAGGAGTTACAAAGCTCGTCTTGATTTCATCTTCGCGCTTTAACCATATTTGATGATAGCCGGAATACGCGTCGAGGAAGCTTAGTAACTCCGAACCTGCAGTGGAGTCAACTAGTTGATCAATTCGGGGCATGGGGTAGGGGTCACGTGGGCACGCTTTATTCAATGATGTGAAATCAATGCACATGCGCCACTTTCCTGAGGATTTTTTCCTGACGAAGACTGGGTTGGCTAACCACTCTGTATGGGCCACTTCTCTGATAATCCCAGCCTTCAACAGTTTTTCAACTTCGTCCTTAGCTAGAGCAGCTCTCTCTGCGGACATCTTCCGGAGCCCTTGTCGAACAGGCCGGGCCTTCGGGTTTACAAGCAAGCTGTGCTCAATAATATCCCGATCGACTCCGGTGATATCTTCGTCAGACCAGGCGAAGACATCCAAATTTTCTCCTACAACCTTTCCCAAGGAAGTTGCAACTTCGGGAGGTAAATCTTTACCAAACTGAAAAGTGTATTCTTTACCATCTTTGACAATGATCTTCGTTGCAATCTCTCCTTCGGGACTTGGTCTTGGAAACGATTTCTTCGAAGCTTCGGAGGAGGCTGAAAAAATTTCTCCATTTTCTTGGACACTGTTTACTTGCCTCGGATCAAGAGGAGGACCATGACCATATTCTGCTCTCCGAGCTATGGCTTGATCTCCGAAGACTGTCAGAACTCCTGACTGTGTGGGCATCTTCATGCACAAGTAATTGTGATGCGCCACAGCTCCGAACTGATTCAACATGCCTCGGCCAAAGATAACATTATAAGCATACGGGGCATCCACCACATCAAAGATAACTTCTTCAGTTCGGGCTAGTAAACCTTCTCCGAAGGTTACTTCCAGGCCTATCTGGCCAAGTGCATCTAGCGGAGGTCCTGCAAAGCCTTGCAGAGGACGAGCCGCTGGGAGAAGATGCTTCCGGGAAATGCATAACTGATCGAAGGCTTGTACAAATATGATATCTGCCGAGCTACCTCCGTCGATTAGCACCCTTCGGACTTCAGTTCCGGCAATATCAGCAGTGATAACCAATGGATCTGCATGCGGGAACTTGATACCAGCTGCATCCTCCGCAGAGAAAGATATTGGAACATGAGACCACTCCGGCATTGCAGCTGCAGATGACGAAGTCCCAATGTGGCCTACTTCTCGGACGTACTCTCTTCGCTGTCTCTTGGACATGCTTCCGAGGGTACCTCCTCCGGAGATAGGGAGAACTACTCTCTTCCCTCTATCTTGCCCTTCTTCTTGCTTCGGAGGTGGCATAACATTGGCCACCGGAGGATGTCTTGCAGCATCAAGATTTTCTATCCGCGCCACAGCCTGGACCGGCTCCGAGCGCACTGCTGCTGCTGGACTTCGGTCGGTACTACCTCGACCCGAAGTTCTCTCCAAGTATTCTCCCCGAAGGGTAAGAATAGCCTTGCAGGTGTCAGTTGCATGGCTTCGATTCTCTCCATGAATACAGCAAAAAAGGGTCTGGCCCTTGCCAGCCGTTTTCCCTGGCGGCCTCCAGCCGCTGGACTTGTTCCCTGCAGACTGCGGAGCTCTTGGTGCAAACTTCTGCGGGGGTGCAATGTTTAAGACCTCAGAACGAGGGTGCTTTTGCCCTCTTCTTCTATCATGTTGCACTTCGGGGACTGGCTCTTGCGGCGGAGCCGAAGTCTTCACTTCTGCTTTAACTTCTGTCAACACTGTCGAAGTGGCAGTAGTTCTCCGAAGCCAACCTTCTTCCGACTTCGAGTACTCCTCGAAGTACGACATCAACTGTGATACTGTGGTGATGCTTTTCCGATGCAATTTATCCACAAGGCCTTTATGACTGACGCCTTCCCGAGCCGCATCAACCACCGAGGATGTGGACAGCCCCCGAATTTGCGACTTCGTGTGAGCGAAGCGCTTGAAGTACTGCCTCAATGTTTCTCCGGGGAGCTGTTTCACTTGGAAAAGGCTTCCTGTCGACATGGGGGGCACGAAGGTACCCTGGAAGTTACTTATGAACTTCTTCTTCAACTGCACCCATGACGTGATTGATCCTGGTTTTAAAGACCAGAACCATCTCAACGCCACTCCTTCGAGGGCTAACGGGAAGCACTTTGCCATAGTTTCTCTGTCTCCGCCACTAGCCTCGATTGCTAGGGCATAAGAACGCGCAAACTCACTGGGATCTTCGTCTCCGGCATACTTGCTAAGCTTCGAAGCTTTGAACCTCGGATCGAAGCGAACCTTCTGAAGCTCGGGATGCAACGGAGATTCATCGTCGTAAGAGGCGTTCTCCGGGGCTTCGGGATAGTCAAGATCGTCGTCTTCGTGCACTTCGGGGATAGCTGGGGTGGCTTGAGAGCGAAGCCTGTTCGCAGCCTCCTGTCGCCACCTCGCTACCTCGGCTTGAAGATTGGCCATTTGAGTGGCCATGTCTCCAAGGCTATCTTCATCTCCTCCGGAAGGACCTTCCGGGTCTTGAGAACTGGTATGATCAGTTCCGATCGGAATGGAGGGTGGCAGAGTGGCTCCGTGCGGTCGGAGTGTAGAAGGGGTTGGTGGAGAGGTTTCGTATCCTCGAGGGATAGAAGCCCCTTGCGGAGTTTGAGGTGGAGGGATAGTCGAAGACCCTCCGACTTCAACTGTGTCGAAGGGTATCTCTCCGGAGATCCGAGAGGACCTCCGAGTGGGATTGCGAGGTGCACTCCGCTTAGGAGGCATGATGCAAGAGGTTGGTAGAGAACGAAGTTTTTTGGACTAAGTTCCCCACGGACGGCGCCAACTGTTGGCGTAAAAGATTACGCTAACAGGTTTCTGTAGAAAAGAAACTAACAAACGAAGTGTTTGCGAAGCAAACTGTTCTAAGCCTCCAAAAGGATAATAACTTAGAATAGTTCGAAAGTGTGTATTGATTCACTTGTAATCGGTCCGTATTACAGGGTAAAATGGGGGGTATTTATAGGCCCAAACATTAAGGAAAAGACCTATTTACCCCTCTATTACAACCGACATTAAGGAAACTATTTGGTTTCCTTAATAGGGCTAAAATGGTAAAAGACTAATCTAATAGGATAGAAGATAAGTCTTCCATCTTAGCTGGCAGAAAAGATCCTGGAAGGCTTTGGTTCGAAAATATACTTCGAACCAATGCCAGTCTTGGGACTCCGAACGAAGTTCCAAGCCACCTTCGAAGATGATCTTCGGACTATCTTCGAACTGGTTGACTGTCTTCATGTTGCTTTGGCAATAACCCCGAAGATGGGATATTTTCCCCCAACAACTCCCAAGTAGAGGTGACACTTAGAAGGTTCAGCTTTACTGAGGCCGTACCATCAGCCCCTATTGCTAGTATACCTCCGTTAAATCATGTGTACAACGTAACTGATCGTATCACTGGCAAGGCCATTGCGTCTCCGGTCTCAACATCCGTGGCCGAGACTAGTCATTATGCTTACGACCAAGCTAGCACCGCGTACCACGCACCATCGCCACCTACACCGGCACCAGCTTTACCCACGCCGCTCGCACCACAGGCGCCTAGGCTAGAGCGCGTTGTACAACTAGCGCGCGAGGAGGGAACCCATGGCCGACACATTGACATCCCTCCGTGTGTCGCTTCCCCGCATGAGAGACGTGCAATGCCAGCGGTCCAAGATGACCTTGAGAAGTGAATTCGCGCACTGTTTAGGGAATGCGCCGGCTTCGTACCCAGGAGTCAGGCTAGGGTTTACCGGAAGCCATATCCTGACCATTTTGATACAATACCCTACCCTCACGGCTATAGAGTTCATGAGTTCACTAAGTTCGACGGCGAGGGCAACAAAACCACACTAGAGCATGTTAGTAAATTTTTAGCACGGTGTGGAGAAGCTAGCGGGTCAAACGCTCTAAAACTTAGACTATTTTCTCTCTCGCTATCCGGCACCGCTTTCACTTGGTTTTCGGCACTCCAGCCGAACTCCGTCCAAACATGGGACGAATTAGAACAAAAATTCCACGACTATTTTTATACAGGTGAGACAGAACTTAGGCTCTCACACCTGACATCAGTTAGACAGAAATCTAACGAGGGCACCTCTGAGTATATCAAGTGTTTTAGGGACACTAGAAACCGATGTTTTAATCTTAATATTTCGGAAAGGGATTTGGCGGATCTAGCTTTTAGTGGATTCTATTCCAAGATTAAAGAGAAACTAGACAACCAAAACTTTTTAGAGGTTTGCCAAGTCTTGCAATAGGCTCTGGTCCTGGAAGGCCGAGCCAAAGATAAAAAGTTTATTAAGACGTTTAACAAGCCTAGGGCTGAAATCCACATCATGGAATGCTCCGATGTGGAGGAATCAGAAGAGGAGGATTCAACCGACATGTACGCGGCCTAATTGGTTTGGAACGCTAAGAGTAAACCTATCACTTGCTCTGAGTTACGACCATCTCCCATGAAGAATCGGCCTAGTGAGGTCAAGTACTAATTTGACATAACTAAGTGTGATAAAATATTTGATTTTCTCTTAAAGAACCAGCTTCTCAGGTTGCCTAATGGCCAAGTCATTCCATCTGCCGATGAGTTTAAGAAACACCCATACTGTAAGTGGCATGATTCACATTCAAAAATACTAATGACTGCAATGTTTTTCGGCGATAGGTTCAATCGACCATAGAAGAAGGACAATTTAAAATAGACCACAATACAAAGATGAAGCTGGACAAAGATCCCTTCCCCGTCAATGTCATCAACCTCGGCGAGAAGAAGGTGTTGATTCGGCCAGAACAGACCGAGTCGACTAAAGGGAAGGCAGTAATTGTTGGAGAGCCGTGCACACGCACACTCATACCTAAGAACCCCGAGGTGGGAGTGTGGAAGCAAAATGTTAGCATTCCTTCGGCTAGGGCTTGCAAGAAGCCGAAGGTAACATATAAGATGTTGTTAAACAAGCACTAAAGAAAAGCGAAGGAAATAGGCCCCCACGCTAAGAAACTAAGTCAGCCGAATGGCCCAAGGCATCCAGAGGGTGGCTTAAAACCACAGTGGCTGAGCCCTCGTTATGATGGCTTCGGACCGCAATGGCCGAACCGTCCACATGGTGACTTCAGGCCACAGTGGCCTAACACTCCGTACAGTGGCTTCGGACCATAGTGGCCAAACCCCCTGTTCAGTAGCTTTGGAACCCAGTGGCCAAACCCCATGCGGATCGAGTTCGGCCCCTAATGGCCGAACCCTGCACCACTCTAGATGAACCCTTGGACAGGATGCTTCGGCCCACATAGGCCGAATGTACCACCGGCCTAGCAGGACCACTCACTGATATGGTCCGAGACACCGTCGACTCTGCCAAATCCCCCTCCGGGTAATTGGTTCGTCTCACAGTGGGCAAAGCCACTAGAGCCGCCGATGCCTCCGTCGTACAACTATGCGAGGACTCCGTGGGCTCCATACGTATCACAGCCGAAGTACCCTCTGCAACTTAACGCTATGCCTTGTTTTCCTTCGGAGTATTATGAATGGCAGGGACAAACAGACGCAGCGAAGGGAGGCATCGTCCACATGCTGTCCATGGTACCTCCGAGTCAGCTCGGGCAGAGCGAAGTCAAAGAATACGGGCGTGAAGAGGAAAAGGATGGGGAGTCCAAAGCTATCACACTCAGAGTAGGGTCTCAGGAAGTCCCAATCCCAAAAGCCCCATCGCCGAAGTCTAACGGAGGTAAGTCCCCTGCTTCGGCCGAAGCCCGCGTCGGAGGCTGGTCCGATCGGCCGAACAAGGCTGGTCCGATTGCCGGGGGCCACAATGGAGGCTCCTCTGAATACAGTGTGCGCGAAGCCGAGGTGGGCAGTACCACTTCTGCTAAAGTTAACAGGAACCCGATAGTGGCACTTGGCACCAAGCCACAGCCATCTTGGGCAGCTCTAGGCATGTCCAAATCACAAAAGAGGCGTCTACAATTACTTCGAGCATAGGAGATGTGCGAGAAGAAGGTCGAGGATGAGTGAGACGCTATTTTTGAAGAAATTCGCCCACGGCCAACGACGAGATAGGTATGGAGGAGGAAGCTGGTTGAGATAACCAACCCGGCTCCTAGTCCGAGCGACGACGATGATGACATGCTCGACGGCGACTACTCGCCCATCTCCGAGGGGCCAGCACCCTAGGCGATGGACATCAACATCGTCACGCTACCCGCCGAGTTTTTCCTACTGCAGGATGAGGCCGAGGTCGCTCAGTTGAACCTCAGCCCACGCAATGCTATCTTTGAGAAACCCAAGGACTCGGCTAGCCATCTAAAGCCTCTCTACGTCAGGGGTCACATTGACGGAAAGCCGATTTCCAGTATGCTTATTGACGGTGGCGCTACTGTTAACTTAATGCCTTACATGCTATTGAAGAAACTTGGCAGGGATGAGGATGATCTGAAGAAGACCAACCTGATGCTCAATGGCTTCAACGACGAGAGTTCCGATGCCAAAGGTGTGCTCTCCATGGAGTTGAAAGTAGGCAACAAGACATTGCCAACATCATTCTTCGTCGTCGATGTACAAGGTAACTACAGCGTGCTTCTTGGGGGTGACTGGATTCACGCAAATTGATGTATTCCTTCTACTCTACACTAGTGCCTAATTCAGTGGGATGGCGATGAAGTAGAAGTCATACCCACAGACACTTCGGCCCAAGTGGCATTGGCCGATGTGTCAGTTAACGCCATTCAAAACAACGTAGAGTGTCTATCAGGTAGAGATCTTTCAGATTACGATTTTGTTAGCGTGTCAAGAGGACATTTTGTACCAGAGTCTGTAAAGCCGGCTGGTGTAGCATGACTGTTTTTATATTAGTAGTCATGCCTAGAAAGAGTAATCTGGATTGGCTAATGTCTCGTGTACAGTAGTATCAGTCTACTAAAGATGTTATCGCCGAAGCCATCGAGGACTTTAGCGAAGTAGAGAAATTAGGACAAGGTTTTGCGTCGGCTGATCCCATAAAAGAAGTTGACAGAGGTGATGGTAGCATCCCAAGGCTGACTTTTTTAAACCAACATTTACAGCCTGATGAAAAGACCGAAGTAATAAAGTTGCTTCGGTCGTATGTCGATTGTTTCGCATGGGAGTATAGCGAGATCTCGGGACTAAGCCGCGAGCTCGTGGAGCATCGGCTACCTATCATGTCCGGATTTTGGCCTTATAAACAACCTCCTCGTTGCTTTAATTCGGCCGTCTATGACCGAGTTAAAGAACAAGTAGAGTGACTGCTCAAAGCTGAATTTATTAGGCCATGCAGGTACGCAGAATGGGTCGCTAACATTGTGCCTGTAGAGAAGAAAGGGAGCGGCAAGATACAAGTTTGTATTGATTTCAAGGATCTGATAAAGGCCACTCTTAAGGACGAGTATCCGATGTCGATAGCCGACATGCTAATCAATGATGCTTCAGGACACAAGGTACTAAGTTTTCTTGATGGCAATGCATATGTGTTATAATCTCTACATGTAGAGCGGTTTCGAAGAGCTTTGAATGGTAGATACTTGAAAAGGTGTTTCCCAAGTGGGTGGCAAATAGCTTGAAAGATGTTGAAAGGCCGATATGGAAGGTATCGTCTTAAGCCCATTATGCTTTAATTCACTTAGTTCAATAAAAGGCAGGGCGCATGTGGTGATAGCAAAAAATGGCATTAATGGTTAAGATTGTCAAAATACCAATTTTGGCAATTTGGGCCGAAAATGCACGTGTCCCGGGTTGGGCCGAAGCCCTACAGGGCCGAAGGTCAAATGGGCTACAGGCTTCGGAAGCTTCCAGCCATCCCACAGCCTTTGGCCTCGAGGCCTTCAGAGGCCCACTCTACCGAAGCTTCGGCCCGAGGAGCAGGCTTCGGTGGGCCTAGCCGAAGGCCCACTTTGGGCAGAGTTAGAGATTGAGTCTGATTTTTGACTAAGTCTTTTACGTGTGATCAAATAGAATTCCACCAGATTAGGCTTAGAGATTAGAAGTCTAGCCCCTATAAATATAGGGGTGAGGCCGGTTTAGAACCCCCCCAACACAAATCTACCACAAAGCCCTAGCTTTGAACCGTACTTTACTTTATCTTTATTTTCTGTATTCTTCGTGGGTTTGCCTGGAAGCCCTCCGATGGCCACTTCAGAACAGTGGTAAGCCTTGTTGCTTCGCCTGTGAAGTATCCGTTAATCTACGTAATAGATTGCTATCGCCTTGTTACTTCGCATGTGAAGTATCCATGAATCTACGTAATAGATTGCTATCGCGTTGTTACTTCGCTTGTGAAGTATCCGTTATCTGCGTAACAGATTGCTACCTTCGCCAATAGTGCAACACTTGGCAGCATTCGGTCCTCACGATGAATTAGTACTTCGAATCTACTCTGTTGTAGGTTTCCATGTTCAAAGCTACTTCGTTGGAGGTGTCTGGAGCTGAGGGATCGGTTTCGGAGGTTGCCAGAACATCCTTCGGTGAAATTGCTGCTTCGACTTATCGTGCTGGACCGTCGCGTTGTTATCGCTTTGGCCAAGTCCCGCACGCTACGTGCTTCACAGACAGACTTCGCCACGTCAGGCTTCGCCACGCCCGTACTCCACTCTGGACGAAGTCGCTCTCACGCGTCCCACCTAAGTCATTTCCCTGTACCTTACTGTATCGGAGACTTCACGCCGAACCCATCTGTTCAGAGTTGATTGTCACATCCAGATTGGTTGGGAGTTTATCTCCGGCTAGATCAGTCTAAAAACTAAAGGCACCCTTTGGTGGGACACTTCGCATCAGACGCCGAAGGTACGCTTCGGCGACACCCTTCACACCATACTTCGAATCAGTAAGGCTCTGTCTAGTTTCTGACTTGTTCTATCTAATACCTTTCTTTCGGCTAATTGGATTATTTCTGTGCGATCTGATTACCTGGCGAGTCCACCCCCCTTACCATGACTAAGGGTAGTCGGAACATGACGTCGGTGTTGTGTTATGCTTAGGCTTGTCCCTAAGTATCCGATCACTTTTGGATCATCGAACTGACCCAAGTGCGGGGCACATTTCTGTGTCAACAGATAGCAACATCATCGTACCCACCATTGAAGACCTCTCCGAGAAGGATAGGGCAGAGCTCGAGGCCAGGACAAGGGTGCTACACACCTTTTTTCTTGGCCGCTTCACCAAGACCGTGGGGGCTTCGTCAAGCACGACGGTGATATCCCCTACCCCTTCAGGGCTAAGGTAACACCATCGTATCCTCGAATGTCCTCCCAGGACCTCGAGCAAAAGATAGCCAGCACTGTTGACCAGGCCATTAGTGCTACCTTTGCAAACCGCGTAGAACCCATGGTTGACTCAAAGTTGGACGCAAAATTGGACACAAAGATGGAGGCAATGTTTAGGAGATTTGGCTTTTTCGAGACCGTTTCTGCCACCCCAATAGCTAGTACCCCCATTCACTGCGTATGCAGTAGAACCGATGGGAGTACCGGAAAAGTTATCACGTCCTCGGCCACGCCATCCATGGCCGAGGCCCTGCATGACCTTGTCGGTCAGACCGGCCCTTGGGCCAGTCAAACCGACATGTGACGAATTACCTAGTTGACAATGGTTGGTCAGACCGGCCATCATGCCCTCGGCTAGACCGGCCCTGTTGCTGGTCAGTCTTCTCCTACCGCATATTATGTGCCGCCACCCACACCAGCACTACCTCTCCCTGCGTTGCCCGCACCTCCTGCTCCCATACACCCGCATAGGCCCGATCATGTCCTGTATCATGAGCCACCATGAGAGGAGGAGCCACATGGCCGACACCACGATATACCACCACGTGTTGCACACCCACATGAGAGATGCGCGCAGGAAGGAGACTTAGATGACCTTAATGAGTGGACTCGCGCGCTATTTAGAGAGGTTGCAGGATGGACAGCTAGAGGACGGGGTAGGGTTTATCAAAAGCCGTACCCCGATTACTTCGATATAATCCCGTACCTGCAAGGCTTTAGGGTGCCCGAGTATACAAAATTTGATGGTGAAGGTAGTAAAATCACCCTAGAGCACATAAGTCATTTCTTAGCGTAGTGTGGTGAAGCTAGTGGGTCAGATGCTTTGAAGCTTAGGTTGTTTTCTCTATCCCTTTCCGGCACCGCTTTCATTTGGTTTTCGGCGTTACCGCCGAACTCCGTCCAGACTTGGGCCCAGTTGGAGCAGAAGTTCCATGACTATTTCTATACTAGGGAGACTGAGATTAGACTGTCACACTTGACAATAGTCAGACAGAAGACTAACAAGAGTGTCTCCGAGTACGTTAGGCGTTTTAGGGACTCTAGAAACCAATGTTTTACTTTGAACATCTCCGATATAGACTTGGACGGCCTAGCTTTTAACGGTCTCCACTCCGAAATTAAAGAGAAACTAGATAGCGAGGATTTCTTCGATGTTAGTCAAGTGCTTTAGAAGGCTCTGGTTCAGGAAAGCCGAGCCAAAAGTAGAAGATTCACCAAGACATTTAACAAGCCTAAGGCCGAGGTGCACGTCATGGAACACTCCGATGAGGAATCATCAGAGAGCGAGGACGACTCGGCCGATATGTACACCGCAGAGTGGACTTGGTCTAGCACGACCAAGCCCATTGCTTGCACTGAGTTATGGCCATCTCTGACTAAGAGTCGGCCTAGCGAGGTGAAGTAGTCTTTTGATGCGACCAAGTGCGATAAGATATTTGATTTTTTATTGAAGAACAAACTCATCAGGTTACCGGAGGGTCATATCATTCCGACGGCCATAGAAAAAGGACAATTGAAATTGGATACAAGTCCCAAGATGAAGCTCGACCAGGACCCTTTCCCTGTGAACACTATTGATCTTGATGGGAAGAAGGTGATTGTTGGCATAAAAGATTACGCTAACAGGTTTCTAGAGATTAGAAACTAACAAACGAAGTGTTTGTGAAATAAACTATTTCAAGCCTCCAAAGTGGATAATAGCTCAAAACAGATCGAAGATGTGTATTGAATAACTCAGTATTCGATCCTTATTACAGGGTGAAACAGGGGTTATTTATAGGCCAAAACCTTAAGGAAAAGACCCTTTTACCCCTCTATTACAACCGACATAGTTGAAACTGTTCGGTACCCTTAATAGGGCTAAAACGGTAAAACACTAATCTAATAAGAAAGAAGATAAGTCTTCCATCTTAGCTGGCAAGGAAGCTCTCTGAAGAGTCAATGTTCGAAGATGTACTCCGAACTAGAGTTCGCCTCTATCCTTCGAACTTGTTCCAGTATACTTCCGGAGTTAGATGCTGGAAACCTTCGATTAAATCACCTGCCTTTGTCTTGTTGCAGCAATGGCCCTGAGGATGAATTATTTTCCCCCAACAGTAGCCCCTCGAATACGCTTCTCCACTGGATCTGTAATGTTAGGAGAGCAGTATACGCAAGAAAAATAATCATGCGTAGGGGTTAATAGATTTAATCAACCTTTGAAGTATATGAAGATTCAAAACTTCGAATTCACTCCTAAGAAAGTTACATTCGAACTATCTCGGAATTAACTTAAGAAGACAGGAAGCCTTTTAGACTTAGAAGAAATAGCCGTTGGCTTTTCCTTCCAGCAGAAGTTATGCGGTGCGTTACTTCGCAAAGAGTAATGGTCAAGAATGCGAAACAGCAAATATAAACGGTAAAAAACCGTGGGTCTGGGCTATAAATAGGGGACCCAGACACTTCTCGAATACCTTTCTCACCGTCTTTGTGCAACCAAGCCCTAGCCTCCAGATTTTAGCTTTAGCATTCAGTGCGAGTTCATGGCGAAAACTAGCTTCAAGTTTCCTAGGGTGGCTTCGGCCCTAGCCCAGCAGCAAGCGGTGGCTGCGGCAGCGGCAGCAACAGTAGCGGCACCAACAGTGATGGCGGCTCCGATGACGGTGGTGGCAGCAACAGTGACGGCTCCGGCAAGGAATCCCCAACAGATCGGTCCTCACGATCTCCTCCCGGCTTCTTCGAAGTATCCAAACCAATCTTATAAACTAGGGCCATCTACCTGCAAGAGGGAGACGATCGCAGCAGCAGTGGAGGGAAAGATTGGCTCGGAGGTCATCATCCGGAAAGCTGGAAAGGAGGCCATCCCTTCACTGAGGCCTGAAGAAGTTGTGGTCTTCGAAGCCTTCTTCGAAGCGGGGTTAGGACTCCCAGTAGTGGACTTCCTATCGGAGGTACTGGACTTATTTCATGTCACCCTTCCTCAACTATCTCCAAACGCAATAGCACACTTGGCCATCGTCGAATGGGCGCTATGAGCTGAAGGCCATGAAGGAAGAGCAGAAATTTTCGCAGCACTGCACAGGGCATCTTGCCAACCAAATACTTACCTAGGCTCCGAAGGAGAGAAGATTGTGGTAGCCTTCGGCAGTATCAACTTCAGACTCTGGGATGAATTCCAATTAAGATTTCCAGCGAAGGCCATCAATGCCAGATGGTACACAGATTGGATTCTCCGGTGGTTCTATGCCGAAGTTGGAGCAGGAAGTCGTCTGGCCAGACCTCTGCAAGATATAAACTTCCGAAGAGAAGCTCAAGTTCACCCAGACCCCGGCAAGCTCGAAGCTCGCCCTAGCTTGCTTCAACGGATTATCCACAGCATGACCATGCGGGACTTAGCCGAGGAGTTCATCGGGCTCCAGATTCCACCTCTGATGGTCAACTGGCCTGTAACCTTCGAAGAAGATCCGGAGGGTGGACTCCGAAAAGTATCTTCGAACTCTAGCTCTACAGGTAGCTTTGAAAACAACTTGTTGTATATACAATTAATTGATGAAATGACTAATGCAAACTTATCTTTCAGCTTCCCAAGCTCCCATGACTTCGGAACAAATTTTTCGAGCTGCAGAGAAGATTCTGGGAGTTCCAACTCTGGCCGAAAAGGAGTGGAGGGAAAAAGTTCAAACTCCCAAACTCTTAAGTTTTTTCTTTGTGACTAACCATCTTCGACTAAACTTCGAAGTTGCTTACGCCCAAAGAGGGGCTGGGAAGTAGGGAGACAATTTTTAAAATCAATCTTTATTATTCGAATAGATTACATTACATTACAAAAAATATGTGTCTATGCCAAGAAGGAATCGAAGACCTCTTCGATCTCTAGAGCTACCACTAAAGCCAAAATGACTAGTTCCAGAGCCGGGAGTCCTGATAATTTTACGTTTAATTCTTCTTCCCTTCGAAGCTCGAAAATCTTTTTGTTCTTGTTGAAGTTCAGCCCAAGTTCGAAGTCGCTCCGGCCTTCTTTCCCAGCTCCGAAGTTCTTCAGGCTTCTTTCCTTGTTCTTCAGCAATACCCTCGTCCTCGGACCATTCAATGTCTTCAGAAGACGAAGCTTCCAAGTTAACTTCTTTTTCTTCCTCTTTAATATAAGATAATATATCTTTACATATTTCGGGCGCAATTGCACCGGAGCTCTCTCGAGGAATCAAAAATCGAGGTCGTTTATGAAGTTTTAAAAGATCGAAGGTAGCCCATAGCAGGCGGAGTTCTTCGGTAACGTTTAATACTTCGACATCATCCATACGAGGTTGAGAAGCCTAAAAACATGATAAATAAATTTTCATTCATAATATATGAAAGCATAATTTTTACATAGTCGGGCTCCTAAAACAAAGCTAAACCTGCGGGTCCGGCGGAGGCTGGCTGCTCGAAGCTTGAGACTGAGCTTGTTTTTGGCGATGCCCTTCGTCGATCCAAGCCTTGATCGTTGTTCGACCCTCGGCTCTCCATGAAGCTTGGAAGGCTTGCCAAGCTGCGACCACATCTTCGGAAAGGTTAAGTAGTTCGTCCTCATCGAAGGTAATGGGAGCCACCACCGAATCTGGTGCTATCGATAGCCATAGATCTTCGTAGTAGTGAAGTACTCCGAGAGCAGCTACTTGGCCAAAGATCTCTCCATATCGAATGCCTGCTGTCTTCATCATCTTCGCAGCTCCTTGGATCATTTTTAGACATCGCAGCTGGGGGACGTTGTCACTCGAAGGTTGTGTCCAAAGAGTATCGAAGTACTCTAGAACACCTAAAAGATTGTTCATGACCTCCGCGGCTACCTTCTCCGACTTCACTTTATCTTCAATTAAAGCATCCCTTGACGAAGTCAGCTCATCTACCACAGCGGATAGCCTAGCTGCCTTCGTAGCCAGAGAACTCTTCTAGCTAAGCAAGTTGCTAGCTTCCTCCATGGATTTAGCCACGAAAAGAAGTCACTTCGGACGAACTTTTCGGACACTTTAGTGTCCCAAACGATTGGTCACTTTGGACTCTTTTCATAGATATTCGAAGTTTATCAGCTGGAACTTTGTTTTGTTTCGGCCTCCTTCGGCTCTTTTTGCGAATGCTATCAAACTGGTGGTTTGGAATTCGTAGTGGTCTCCTTGGACTCTTTTTACGGATGCTTTCAAGCCCGAGCTTGGAATACGCATTATTTGGTCTCCTTCGACTCTTTTTACGGATGCTTTCAAGCCGGTGGCTTGGAATCCATTTTTCAGTGACTTTCCCACCTCGTCGGAAGCTTCGAACCAGTGGTTCGAAGTCCGAAAAATTGGTTCAAATTAATGACACTTCCCTCCGAGCCAACTTCGTTCTTCCAGTGCGTCCACTAGAAGTAGGAAGTGTTTGAGAGGTAGGCATTATCTGAACTATGAGCTTTATTAATTCAGAAGGTGTTTACAAATGGTTACAAGGAGCCCCTATGCGAAATATTGCTTTAAGTGCTCTGCATGCCTGGTATGCGTTAACTCTTCGCCTTCTAAATTAGCTAACTTAAAAGAACCAGGGCGTCCTGAGCGGAGAATTATGTATGGACCTTCCCATTTATTTCCTAATTTCCCTGGTGCTATAATACTTCGCAAAACAAGATGGCCTGACTTATGTTCATTAAGCTTGACCTTCGGGTCAAACCAAGCCTTCGTCTGCTGATGATACTTTGACAAATTGGCGACAGCTCAAAGTCTTGTTTCTTCTGTTAAATCAAGCAAAGTTTGCCTTTCTGCTTCTATTTCCGGTTCGGTGCTGTGAAGGGATCCTCCTTTAAGCTCCGTTGGTGTCATAGCTTCATCTTCGAATAATAGTCTCAAAGGAGTGAAACCCGTGGACCTTGTTTGAGTGGTCCGAATGGACCATAGAATCTTCAGGAGCTCCTCGGTCCACAATCCTTTTGTCAATCCTACTCTTCTTCGATTCAACCCTTACAAGATATTACCATTGGCTCTTTCAATAGCTCTGTTAGACTGAGGATGTCACACTCCAGCGAAGCATAGTTGTATGCCAAGATCTTCACAAAACTTCCTGAAGGGCTCTGCATCAAACTGTGTCCCATTGTCAACTGTGAGCTACCGAGGCACTCCGAAACGGCATATAATATTTTTCCAGAAAATTTTTTGTACATTATTCGAAGTGATAGCTGTGAGGGGCTCTGATTCGACCGACTTGGAAAAATACTCAATTGCTACCACTGCGAATTTCAAATTTCCTTTTGCTACTGGGAAGGTGCCAATAAGGTCCATGCCCCATCCTGCCATGGGCCATACTGGGCAATGACTTGAAGAGTTGTTGGCGGACGATGACTTCTTCTTCCCATCCATTGACAACCCTGGCAAGTGCGGACTGAGCTCTCCGCATCAACTACTATTGTAGGCCAATAATGCCCCTGGCGAAGTTTTTTTCCTGCCAAGGCTCGAGGGGCCAGATGGCTACCGCAAAGTCCTTCATGAAATCCTCGAAGAATCTCTTGACCTTCGGCTTGAGATATACATCAGAGTAGAGGGGAACATACTTCGGCCTTGTACAAAATACCATTGATTATATGATAATTTCGAATTCTGATCTTCAACCTCGAAAGAGGTGGCCCTTCAGGCAAATTTGCTTCTCCTTGCAACAATTCCATAATTGAACTCCGCCAATCTGTACTTGGAATGTAAAGGACTTCCGCAGAAGGGATCTGTGTTACCGAAGGTGAACTGAGCTCTTCGTAAAAAGCTTCTTCTGGAATGTCCATAGCTCCGGCTGCAGCTCTCGCCAAGATATCAGCTTGCATATTTTCAGCTCTGGGTATACTTCGAATTGAAATCCCTTTAAATGCTGCTTCAATCTTACAGATCTCTTCCAAATATTTTGCAAGCTGTGGATGACGAACTTGAAAACTCTTACCTACGTGCCCTGCTACAATTTGAGAATCTGTTTTAACAACAACTCTTGTAGCCCCCAAAGCACGTGCCTTTCGAAGTCTCAACAAAACTCTGTCATATTTCGCTGTATTATTGGTGGACTTAAAGTTGAGCCTTGCGGAGTACATTGCTTTTTGCCCTGAAGGCAAAATTATTACTGGTCCGACACCTGCTCCAGATGCTTGGAAATCTCCATCGGAGTATATGGTCCAAATTCCTTCACTTGGCTTCTCCGGAGCCCATACTGCAGGGGGAGTCCACTCCGCCACATAATCTACCAGCACTTGTGACTTAATTGCTATCCTTGCCACGAAGGAGATGCCGAAGGGTGCTAATTCAACGGCCCACTACCTAATTCTTCCTGTGGAATCCTTACTTTGGAGCATATCTCCCATAGGATACGAAGTTGGTACAATCACATTATGTGCTAGGAAATAATGTCTTAACTTCCTCAAAGCCATTATTAGAGCATTGGTGAACTTCTCATGCTCAGAATATCTTGTTTTTGCTCCGGACAATGCTTCAGATACAAAATAGACTGGATTCTGTACCAACTTCCCATCGAAATCAACTTATCTAACAAGGACTGCACTGATAGTGGAGCCAGTAGCTGCAAGGTAAAGGAGTAGGGTTTCGTCCGTAACAGGCACCGTGAGTGTAGCGAGGTTACTGAGATAATTCTTAATATCATAAAAGCTCTTTTGACACTCTGGTGTCCATCCAAAATCTTCGGACCCCTTCAATGCTTTGAAAATGGGCAAACTTCTCTCCGCAGACCTTGCTAAGAATCTGCTAAGTGCTGCAAGACGACCAATCAGCTTTTGCACTTGCTTCAAATTTTCCCGGGGGGCATCCTTTGTAACGCAGTTATTTGAGTGGGGCTAGCTTTGATCCCTCTGCTTGAAACTAGATACCCTAACAACTTTCTAGCCTGAGCCCCAAAGATACATTTTTCGGAGTTAAGACGGATTCCACATGCCCGAAGGCTATTGAATGTTTCAGCTAAGTCTAGGCTATGTTGGTGCTTTAAAGCACTCTTTATTACAATGTCATCCATATAGGCTTCTACATTGCGACCTATTTGATGACCTAGAGCCTTAACAATTAACCTCGAAAATGTTGCCCCGGCATTTCTTAAGCCAAAGGGCATTCTTACATAGCAGAAGACTCCCAAAGGGGTTACAAAGCTTGTTTTGATTTCATCTTCGCGGTTTAGCCAAATTTTATGATAGCCGGAATATGCGTCAAGGAATCTTAATAACTCCGAACCAGCTGTGGAGTCAACCAGTTGATCAATTCGGGACATGGGATAGGGGTCACGGGGGCATTCTTTATTCAAAGATGTAAAGTCAATACACATGCGCCACATCTCGGAAGATTTCTTCCTAATGAAAATTGGGTTGGCTAGCCACTCCATATGAGCTACTTCTCTGATAATCCCAGCCTTCAGCAACTTTTCCACTTCATCTTTAGCAAGGATGGCCCTCTCCGTAGATAGCTTCCGGAGTCCTTGCCGGACAGGCCAAACCTTCGGGTTCACAAGTAAACTATGCTCAATAATATCCCGACTGACTCCGGTAATGTCCTCATCAGACCAAGGAAAGACATCTAAATTCTCTCCAACTACTTTTTCTAACGAAGTAGCGACTTCTGGAGGCAAATCTTTGCCAAACTGAAATGAATAGTCTTTGCCGTCTTTAACAATAACCTTCGTTATAATCTCCCCTTCAGGACTTGGCCTTTGTAAGGACTTCTTCGAAGGTTCACCTTAAGCAGGAATATCCTATGGGTTGCCTTGCACGCTGTTCACCAGTCTTGGGTCAAGATGAGGGCCATGACCATATTCCGCTCTTCGTGCAATGGCCTGATCTACGAAAACAGTGAGCACTCTCGCTTGTGTGGGCATCTTCATACACAGATAATTATGATGCGCCACAACTCCGAACTGATTCAACAAGCCCCTCCCTAAGATAACATTGTGTGCATACGGGCATCCACAACATCAAAAATCACTTCCTTCATTCTGGCCAGTAGCCCCTCTCCGAAGGTGACCTCCAGACCTATTTGGTCAAGGGCATCAAGTGGGGGTCCTGCGAAGCCTTGCAAAGGATGAGCTGTTGGGAGAAGATGCTTTCTGGAGATGTAGAGTTGATCGAAGGCTTGGATGAAGATAATATCTGTTGAACTCCCTCTGTCGATCAGTACTCTCCGGACTTCAGTCCCTGCTATTTCGGCAGTAATGACAAGTGGATCTGCATGTGGAAACTTTATGCCCACTGCATCATCTGCAGAAAACGATATCGGCACATGGGACCATTCAGGCATGGTAGCTGCGGATGAAGAAGTTCCAATATGGCCCACTTCTCGGACATATTCTCTTCTCTGCCTCTTCGACATACTACCAAGAGTCCCTCCTCCGGAAATGGGAAGGACTACTCTTTTCCCTCGATCCTGATCATCTTCCTGCTTCGGAGGTGGCATAACATTGACCACCGGAGGCTGTCTTGCAGGGTTGAAGTTATCTATACGTGCCACAACCTGGACAGGCTCCAGACGCACCTTGGTCGGAACTCGGTCGGTAGTGCCTCGACCCGAAGTTCTTTCAAGGTACTCGCCACTTAAAGCGAGTATAGACTTACACACATCAGTTGCGTGACTTCGATTCTCACCATGGACACAGCAGAAGAAGGCCCAGGCTTTGCCAGCCGGCTTCCCTGGTGGCCTCCAGCCGCTGGTCTTGCTTCCTGAACGTTGCAAAGTCTTAGGGGCAAATTTCTGCGGAGGTGCAATGTTCAAGACTTCTGAATGAGGATGCTTTTGCCCCCGACGCCTGTCATGCTGAACTTCAAAGCTAGGCCCCTGCAACGGTGTTGAAGTCTTCACTTCTAGCTTGACTTATTGCAGGATTGACGGAGCTGCAGCAGTTCTCCGAAGCCACCCTTCTTCTGACCTTGCATACTCTTCGAAATAAGACATCAACTGAGCAACAGAAGATATCTGCTTCTAGTGAAGTTTATCAAGGAAGCCCGCATGGGTAACTCCCTCTCGAGCTGCATCAACTACGGAGGATGTAGTTAACCGTCGAATTTGTGACTTCGTATGGGCGAAGCGCTTGAAAAACTGCCTTAATGTCTCTCCGGGGAGCTGCTTCACCTGGAAAAAACTTCTAGTTGACATTGAGGGTACGAAGGTACCCTGAAAGTTGCTTATGAACTTCTTCCTTAATTGTTCCTAGGTTCTGATTGACCCTGGCTTCAAGGACCAGAACCACCGCAGTGCCACCCCTTCAAGAGCTAGAGGAAAAATTTGGCCATGGTGTCTCGCACTCCTCCGCTGGCCTCAATTGCCAATGCATAAGAACGGGAGAACTCCCCAGGATATTCGTCTCCAGAATATTTGCAGAGCTTCGAAGTTTTAAACTTAGGATCAAAGCGCACTTTCTGTAACTCAGGATGCAGCGGAGACTCACTATCGAAGAAAGCATTCTCGGGGGCTTCGGGATAAGGAAGTTCGTTGTCTTGGGGCACTTCGGGGATGACTGGGGTGGCCTGAGAACGAAGCCTATCTGCGGCTTCTTGCCGCCACCTCGCTACTTCAGCTTGGAGACTAGCCATTTGAGCGGCCATATCGCCAAGACCGTCTTCATCTCCTCCGGAAGGACCTTCCGGGTCTTGAGAACTGTATGCATTAGTTCGAAGTGGAACTTGAGGTGGAATAGGAACTCCGGTTGGCCGAAGTATGGATGGAGTTGGGGGAGGAACTCCGGTTGCTCGAGTAAGGGGAATTCCTTCTGGAGTCATAGGTGGAAGAAATGTTGAAGGTCCTCCGACCTCAACTGTGTTTGAAGATCTTGCTCCGGAGGTCCGAGGGGACCTCCGAGTAGGACTACCACCTGAACTCCGCTTGGGTGGCATGGTTTGAGAACTTGGTAGAGAACGAGGTTTTTTGGACTAGGTTCCCCACGGACGGCGCCAACTATTGGCGTAAAAGATTACGCTAACAGGTTTCTAGAGATTAGAAACTAACAAACGAAGTGTTTGTGAAATAAACTATTTCAAGCCTACGAAGTGGATAATATCTCAAAATAGTTCGAAGATGTGTATGGAATAACTCAGTATTCGATCCTTATTACAGGTTGAAACGGGGTGTATTTATAGGCCAAAACCTTAAGGAAAAGACCCTTTTACCCCTCTGTTACAACCGACACAGTGGAAACTATTCGGTACACTTAATAGGGCTAAAATGGTAAAACACTAATCTAATAAGAAAGAAGATAAGTCTTCCATCTTAGCTGGCAAGGAAGCTCTCTGAAGAGTCGTTGTTCGAAGATATACTCCTAACTAGAGTTCGCCTCTATCCTTTGAACTTATTCCAGTATACTTCCGGAGTTAGATGCTGGAAACCTTCGATTAAATCACCTGCCTTTGTCTTGTTGCAGCAATGGCCCTGAGGATGAAGTATTTTCCCCCAACAGTGATGATTCAGCCCGAGCAGGCCGAGTCCGCTGAAGGGAAGGAGGTAATAATCGGGGAATCGCGCCAACACACGCTTGTGTCGAAGAACCCTAAGGTAGGAGTGTGGAAGGGGAACACCAATACATCATCTTCAGCTGCGAATTGCAAGAAGCCGATGGTGACATATGACATGCTGCTCTAGAAGCACCAGAAGAGGGCCTAGAAAGCAAACGCTCGGCCAGGGCCCCTAGTGAGGTCGGCCCTCCTCCGAAGAGTGGGTTCAGACCATGATGGCCAAGGCAATTGGATCCACCTTTCCCTTTGCCACCATACCATCTGCCGATGACACAGTGGCCACCTTGGTACTTTCTATCACCCGTGTATCCTGCGCCATATTATATTGCTCCATTTGTGCCACCTGGATATTATAACATGTAGGGTCATATGGGCGCTCCAAGCGGCGACGTCTTCTCTAGACTATCCATCACACCATGAGGACGCCCGGAGGCACACTTTGAAGCTATCATCGTCACGGTGGGGTCCTAGGACGTCACAATCCCTAAGGAGACCTCCGCGGAGCAAGGCGAAGGTGAACCGCCAAGGTCACCCGAGGAGATGGCTGGTCCGACCACAGCCTTAGGGCCAGTTAGACCGCCCTTGCCACTTCGGTCTGACCGGCCCACTTTGGCCGGCCGACCGGCCCTTCACAGGAGATTGACACTAGTCAGTCAGACCAGCCCGCCATGGCCGGTCCAACTGATCAAGCCTAGTTAGACTGGCCAGGTAATGCCAGTACGACCGATATGAATTAGGAACGAAACCCCACCAAGTGCAAAATTGTTGAGGCCAATTCAGACATTTCCTATTCGGCCAAAAACTCTAGGAGCAAAGTTGTAGTGCCTGGCACTAGCCGCAGCCATTGTGGGCACCACTAGGTATGACCAAGTACTAGAAGAGGTGACTACAACACCTTCGAGCCTAGGAGATACACGAGAAGAAGGCCGATGACGAGCGAGGCACCGTGTTCGAAGAGATCCATCCCCGACCAGCAGCGAGGCAGGTATGGAAGCTGAAGCTGGTTGTTGTAAAAAACCCGGATTGTACTCCGAGAGATGACGAGGATGATTTGATGGACGACAACTACACGCCCGTCTCTAAGGGGCCCCCTCCTCAAGAAATGGATGTAAATGTCGTCATGCTGCCCACTAAATTCGCTCTTCCACCAGACGAGGCCGAGGTTGCTTAATTGAACCTCGGCCCACATGATGCTATTTTCGAGAATCCCGAGGATACGACTCGTTAATTGAAGCCTCTCTATGTCAAGGGTCACATCGACGGAGATCCGATCTCAAGGATGCTTGTAGATGAAGGCGCCACCGTCAACCTGATTCCGTACTCTCTATTGAAGATGCTCGGCAATAATGAAGATGACTTGATGAGGACTAACCTAACGCTCAACGGATTTAACGGCGAGAGCTTTGAGGCCAAGGGCATACTTTCTCTGGAGCTCACAGTGGCCAACAAGACGCTGCCAACGACGTTCTTCATTGTTGATGTGCAAGGTGACTGGATTCATGCAAATTGCTGCATTCTATCTACTTTGCACCAGTGCTTGATTCACTCTGACGGCGATGATGTGGAGGTTGTACCAGCCGATACTTCGGCCTAGGTTGCTTTGGCCAATGTGTCTATTGACGCCGTACATGATAAGGTAGACTGTCTGTTTGGTAGAGATCTCTCGGATTATGACTTTGTTAGCGTGTCCGAGGGATGTTTCATTCCCGTGTCTGTAAAGCTGGCTAGTGTAGCACGACTATCTCTAAATTAGTAGTTATGTCAGATAAGAGTAATATTGATTGGCTAAAGTCTCATGTGGAGCAGTATCGGTCTTCTAAAGATGGTATTGCCGAAGGCATTGAAGATTTTAGCGAAGTAGAAAAGTTCAGTCAAGGTTTTGCGTTGGTTGATCCTCTAGAAGAGGTCGATAAAGGCAATTGTAGTATTCCAAGGCCGACCTTTGTAAACAAAAATTTGCAGGCTGATGAAAAGGTCGAAGTAATAAAGTTGCTTCGGTCTTATGTTGATTGTTTCACATGGGAGTATAGCGAGATGCCTAGACTCAGCCGTGAGCTCGTGGAGCATTAGCTGCCTATCAAACCCGGGTTTAGGCCTTATAAGCATCCCCCTCGTCACTTTAATTCGGTCGTATATGACCGAGCTAAAGAAAAGATAGAATGATTACATAAGGATGAGTTTATTAGGCGATGCAGATATGCTGAATGGGTCACCAACATTGTGTTTATAGAAAAGAAAGGGAGTGGCAAGATTTGTCTGTGCATTGATTTCAGGAACTTGAACAAAGCCACTCTGAAGGAAGAGTACCACATGCCAATAGACAACATTCTGATCAACAATGCTTTAGGACACAAGGTACTTAGTTTTCTTTATGGCCGAAGAAGACATCTACAAGACAACCTTTCGATGCCCTGGTTTTGTCGGCTTGTTTGAATGGGTTTTTATGACTTTTGGTTTAAAGAATGTTGGTTCTACATATCAACGTGCTATGAACTTGATCTTTCATGACTTGCAAGGAGTTATGCTAAATGTCTACATAGATGATGTTATAGTGAAATCATATGATATGGTAAACCATTTAGCTGATTTGACAGTTGCTTTTGATATGATGCGTTAGTATGGCTTAAAAATGAACCTGCTTAAATGTGCTTTTGGCGTGTCAGCAGGCAAGTTCTTGGGATTCATGATCCATGAAAGAGGTATTGAGATTTATCCCAAGAGGCTTGAGAAGATTAGAAAGTGCGAAGCGCCGACATGCAAGAGAGATGTGCAAAAGTTGCTTGGCAAGGTTAATTATTTGTGCTGCTTTATATTTAACTTTTGTGGCAAGATTGATTCTTTTGTCCCCATACTTCTGCTAAAGAACGAAGCCGAGTTCTCTCAGGGGGCAAGTTAGCAACGTGCTTTTGAGAAGATTAAAGAGTGCTTGTCATCACCGCCTGTGGTTAGAGCACCAAAAGTCATGATTCCATTTCAGCTGTACGTTGCTGCAGAAGATAGTGTGATAGGAGCCATGATGACTCATGAAGTGGAGGGCAAAGAGTACATCATCACTTTCTTGAGTCACTGCCTATTGGATGCCTATACGAGGTTCGTGTTTTTAGAGCGATTATGTTTGTCGCTTTATTATGCATGCAACAAACTTCGGCACTATCTTCTATCTAGCACATGTATTGTTACTTGTCAAACTGATGTCATAAAGTACATGTAGCAAAAGCTGATTCTAAGTGGGAGAATCAGAAAGTGGGCGTATGCTTTGATTGAGTATGATTTGGCTTATGAACACTTAAAAGCTATGAAAGGCCAAGTCGTCGCTAATTTTATAGTTGATCACCATGTAGACGTCAATTGGAGTAGTGACACTGCTTTGATTGAGGTAATACCATGGAAACTTTATTTTGATGGTTCGGCTTGCAAAAATAGCCAAGGTGTTGGAGTTGTGCTCATATCACATAATGGTATGAGTTTCGAAACCTTGGCCCGATTAGAATTTCCTTATACTAATAATCAAGCTGAATATGAAGCTTTGTTGTTAGGACTTGAGTTGTTAAGCTCTATGGGTATTAAATATGTTCATGCATACGGTGATTCACTATTAGTAGTCCAAGAAGTAGCTAAATTTGCTCAATGTTTTAATGGTTTGCTAAACAACTACTTGTATAAATGTCTAGACATAATTGCTACTCTTGATGATTTTGAAATTTCACATGTGTCTAGAGAAGCCAATTCAGTAGCAAATGACTTGGCTCAGCGAGCATATAGTTACCAAATTAAAAGAGGTAAATTCTTCACACAAGAAAAGTCGATGCTTCGGTTTATTTCAGTACCCGAATAAGAACACCTCAGTCTAACCGTTCTGACAAGACCGGTCCAACCACAGGTGTCTGGTCGATCTGACCGGACATGCTAGGCCGGTCTGACTGCCATGTGCCAGTCGTCTGGCAACGGCTGGTCTGATCGGCCTTCTATGGCCGGTCTGACCGCCCCGTGTCAGGAGGTTTCAAGACATGGGGGGCAAGCCAAGGTTTGTAATTTCAACGCCAATTCAGATGAAGAGTTGGCGAGTACTTCAGAATGTTGTGGGGATAATTGTAGGACTCCAATTATTCATTATTTGAGGGATCCTAACAGGCGGGTTGATCAGAATGTTCGGTGGCAAGCATTTAAATTTGTGCTACTCAACGACGGGTTGTATCGCCGAACTATTGATGGAGTACTTTTGAGATGTTTGAATGCTGATCAATCTAGACTTGTTCTGGGTGAAGTACATGAAAATCTTCGTGGTACTCATCAGTCACCCAAGAAAATGAGTTGGATGCTCAAAAGAGCGGGGTTTTATTGGCCGACCATGACTGGGGTCTGTTTTAAGTATTATAGGGGATGTGAAGCTTGTCAAAGGTTTGGTAATATTCAACTGGCTCCTGCTTCTTTACTTAACAACATTATCAAACCATGGTCATTCCGCGGTTGGGCCTTGGACTTGATCATCCAAATTTATCCTTCCTCTTCAAAAGGGCTTCAGTTTGTGTTGATGGCTACACACTACTTCACCAAGTGGACCAAGGTCGTGCCTCTCAAGAACATGATGCAAAACGAGGTAATTGATTTCATCTTGAAGCACGTTATATATAGATTTAGCATTCCTCAACCTCTCACTATAGATCAGGGTGCTTCATTCGTTTCTAAAGAAGTATGTGATTTTGTCGAATCTTATGGTATAAAGTTGGTAAATTCTTCACCATAATATGCTCAGGCCAATGGTCAGGCTGAGTCCAGTAATAAAACTATGATTAAGCTCATTGTTGGGGGGAAATACTTCATCCCCAGAACCTTTAAGATCAAGAGACAAAGACAACTTATATAATTCTAAGACAATCTATTCCCCAAGCTGAAGTTTCCAACCCGAAGGGTCCTCCAAACCCCAGTTCGGAGATACCCTCCGAAGGCTCCGTCACTACGGTGGGAAACAGCAAGACTGATGGGACATCTGCCTTATCTATCCTTTTTGGACACATTTTACTATTTTAGTCCTATTCGAGGTACGAATAGTTTCCACTATGTCAGTTGTAATTGAGGGGTAAAAAGGTCTTTTCCTTAGTGTTTTTTACCTATAAATACCCCCTTTCTCACCCTGTAATAGGCATCGAATACTCAGATATTCAATACACAACTTCGAACTACATTGAGCTATTATCCTATTCAGAGGCTTGAGATAGTTCACTTCACAAACTCCTTGTTTGTTAGTTCTTAATCTTAGAGAACCTGTTAGCATAATCTTTTACGCCAACAGTTGGCGCCGTCCGTGGGGAACTTAGTTCTAAAAGCTAGTTCTCCGCCGCTGGTTGCACTTAGAAGAGCACTTGTGGAGGCAGCATCGGAGTCTCAGAATTCCATGCACCCTTCGGTAAGGGGCTTCCTAGTGCAGCTCGATGGACGTTTCTCGCCTTCCCAAATCATTCGAAGCCTTTGGTCTTTAGACCTTAACTTCGTTAGCCATGCCTCCCAAGTGGAGCCTAGCCACCGATCCTCCCTGAAGGTCCCCCCGGACCAAAAGTGTAGGACCCTCAGTCATTCCACCAACTCCTGAAGGGGTCATCAGACCTCGAGCACCTAGAGGTCCCCAAGCAGCTCCCTCGGTGCTTCAAACTGATTACCCCAGGTCCCAAGACCTAGAGATCCACTTCGGAGGAGATGAAGACCTTCCTAAGGACGCGGCTACCCAGGTAGCGTGACTTCAGGTGGAAGTAGCAAGGTGGAGGCAAGAGGCTGCAGATAGACTTTGCTCTCAAGCCTTCATTCCTGCTCCAGAGGTGCCTCAAGACAACGGTCCTGGTAATTACCCCGAAGCTCTTCGAGTCCCGGAGGAAGCCGAGAATGCATCCTTCATCGATGAGTCTCCACTGCATCCGGACTTGTAGAAAGTGCCCTTCGACCCCAGGTTCAAAGCCTCGAAGTTGCAATAGAAGCCAGCGGAGGGGTGCGGAACATAATGGCGATGTGCTTTCCCCTCGCACTAGAAGGTTGTGCTCTCCGATGGTTCTGGTCTCTAAAGGCATGATCGATCAAGTCATGGGAGCATCTTAAGAGGAAGTTTGTAAGTAACTTCCAGGGTACGTTCGTAGCCCCAATGTAAAACAGAAATTTGTTCCAGGTGAAGCAGCAAGCAGGGGAGACCCTTCGGGAGTATTTTACACGCTTCGCCCATGCCAAGTCTTAGATCAAATGCTTGTCTACCTCTTCAGTAGTGGATGCGGTGCGCGAAGGGGTGTTTAACCCAGACCTCCTCAGCAGACTTCACCAGAAGCCGGTGTCATCTATAGCACAGTTGATGGCATACTTCTAACAGTATGCCAAAGCAGAGGAAGGCTTCCTCCGAAGAATTGTAACACTTGCACCAGCCCTTCGAGAAGTGAAGATGGAGCCATAAGTCCCGACTCCTCCGCATGCCCCCCTTGATAATCGCTTCAATGATCATAGACGGAGAAAGAAACACTTCTGCTCTGAGGTATTAAATATTGCACCCTCCACCCTTCTGCTCTGTAGGTGAATAGTGTGCTAGAGCACACGGAGGAAGCTTTGGGGTCCTCATACCCCTCAAAGGGCCCTTCCCTAAAGCCAAGCCTAGAAGGTGATGTGATCACGAAGATGATCCTAAAAGATGGCAAGGAATATCCAATACAATTTGGCAAGTGGCTACCTTCGGAAATATCTACTTCACTAGAGGAAGTAGTTAAAGAAAACTTAGATATCTTCGCCTGGATTGATGAAGATATCCCTGGAGTTGATCGAAGCATCATCGAGCACAGTTTGCTTCTCAACCCAAAGGCTAGGCTAGTGCACCAGGGGCTCCACAAGTTATCAACAGAAAGAGAAGACCTCGCCAAGGCGGAGGTGGAGAAGTTCCTGAGGGCAGGAATTATCAAGGAAGTAGCCCACACGGAGTGGTTGGCTAACCCCTTTTTTGTCACGAAAAAGGGCTCCGACAAGTGGCGCATGTGCATTGATTTCACGTCACTGAATAAAGCATGCCCTTGAGACCCCTACCCTATGACCCGAATAGATCAGCTTGTGGACTCTACGGCTGGCTCCAAATTGTAAAGCTTTCTCGACGCATACTCCGGTTATCATCAGGTCTGGCTAAAGCGCGAAGACGAAGCTAAGACAAGTTTTATCACTCCCTCTGGAGTATTTTTCTATGTTCGAATGCATTTTGGCTTGCAGAATACCGGAGCCACCTTCTCATGTCTTATAGCTAAGGCTCTAGGTCACCAAATAGGCCGAAATGTTGAAGCCAATATGGATGACATTGTAATAAATAGTTCTGTAAGGCACCATCATAGCCTAGACTTAGCTGAAACCTTTGTGAGCCTCCGAGCATGTGGAGTTCACCTCAACCCTGAAAAATGTATATTCGGGGCGCAAGTAGGAAAACTGCTAGGGTACTTAGTTTCGAGTAGAGGAATCGAAACTAGCCCGACACAGATAAGCACACTGCAAAGAATGGCTCCACCAGAAAATCTGAAGCAAGTCCAGAAGCTGACAAGAAGGCTTGCAGCCCTCAGTAGATTCCTGGCCAGATCAGCGGAGTGAAGCCTCCCAATTTTTAAAGCTCTAAAGGGGTCCGAAAGTTTCAAGTGGACGCCGGAGTTCCAGAAGAGCTTCGATGATATTAAAGATTATCTTGGAAATCTGTCAACACTTACTGTGCCCCTCCCAAAAGAAACTCTCCTTCTTTATCTTGCAGCAACGGGCTCCGCAGTAAGTGTTGTGCTGGTTAGGGAAGTTTAACTTAAAGGAAAACTGGTGTAGAACCCAATCTACTTCGTCTCAGAAGCTTTGTCTAGAGCAAAGACAAGATACTCTGAGCTCGAAAATTTTTCTTATGCTTTGGTAATGGCCTCGCGACAGATAAGGCATTACTTCTTAGCACATAATCTTATTGTTCCTACCTTGTATCCCCTTGGTGATATGCTTCAGAGCAAAGATTCCACGGGTAGGATCGGAAAATGGGCTGTCAAGCTAGCCCCCTTTGGTATTTCCTTCACGACAAGAACATCTATCAAGACCCAAATCATAGCTGATTTCGTGGCCGAGTGGACTCCATCCGCAGTTTGGGCTCTGGAAGAACCCTCCGAAGGTCCGTGGACGATTTTTCCGATGGAGCCTATCAGGCATCTTGTGTCGAAGATGGAGCTATGATAATATCACCGTCAGGGTAGAAGGCTATGTATTCTATGAGGCTCAACTTTAAGACCACCAACAACATCGCAGAGTACGAAGGGATCCTGCTAGGCCTCTGAAAAGCAAAGGCACTTGGAGCAGCAAGGATAATAATAAAAACAAATTCCCAAGTCATCACAGGGTATTTTGACAAGAGCTCCAAGCCAGTAATCCGCATCTTGCAAAGTATTTAGAAGAAATCCACAAGACCAAAACAATGCTTAAAGGATTTTCTGTTCGAAGCATTGCTTGAGCAGATAATCAACTTGCAGATATTCTAGCAAAGGCTGCAGCCAGAGCATTGGACGTCCCGGAGGGCGCTTTCTACGAATAACTCATCAAGCCTACGATGCATCAACTACCCTCTGCAGAAGTCCTTTGCATCCCAATCGCCGATTGGCGGACTCCGATAATGGATGTTTTGCAAAACAGCGCAGTATTGTCAAAAGGTCCGGATTTCCAAAGGTTGCAAGGGAGGGCTCGAAATTATGAGCTTGACAACGAAATATTCTACAAAGCCAGAGTTTGTTCTCCCCTACTCCGGTGCATCCCACAACCCGAAGGTCAAGATATAATTTGGGAGATTCATGAAGGCCTATGCAGCAGCCATCTAGCCATCCATGCTCTAGCAGGGAAGACACTTCAACAGGGGCTATATTGGCCAACAATTGTAAGAGATGCAGAAGAGTTGGTTCGAACCTGCCAAGGGTGCCAGTGGATTGGTATGCGGAGCCACCGTCCACCGACACCTCTTCAAATTATAGCTCTGGTATGGCCAATGGCTCGATGAGGAATGGATCTCATCGCCCCTTTCCCAATGGCAAAAGGCAGCTTGAAGTTTGCGGTGGTAGAAATCGAATATTTTTCTAAATGTGTCGAAGTTGAACCCCTAACTGCTATCACTTCAAGGAATGTGCAAAAATTCTTTTGGCAAAATATCATATGTAGGTTCGGAGTGCCCAAGGAGTTAACTGTTGATAAAGGCACTCAATTTGACACCAATCCCTTCAGAGAGTTTTGCGAAGGCCTGGGCATCAAGTTATGCTTCACAGTTGTTCGCCATCCCCAATCCAATGGAGCCATCGAGCGAGCCAATGGAAATATTCTCTCCGGTTTGAATTGAAGGATTGTTGGGTTAGCTAAAGGGCTATGGACCGAAGAGCTTCCAAGATTTTATGGTCCATTCGAACCACTCAAGCTAGGTCCAAGGGCTTCACCTGATGAGGACATCACTTCACATGATACACACATGGAGCCTCCACCTACAATTCAATTACAAGGACCAATCACACGCGCCCGTGCCCGTCGCTTGAACCATGAGGTTAATTCTTTCCTTAGCAACAATGTTAATATTTGTTTGGATGGGATGCTACTGAATACTAGTGATATTTTGTTGCTTAGAAACATGGGAGATGGAATAGGAGAGTTGGAGTTGAAGACAGAGTCGCACGGATGATTTGAAGTCAAGAATTCGCTGGTTCGGACTACATCAACCACCATGCACCAAAATGGGCATAACTTCCTCATACGAAGTCCGATTGGCGCGTTCTTGGACTTTTTGGAAAGCTAAGGAGAAGTCGGATCTTTTGGCATTGGTTTTGTCTCATTTGGAGTCTCGAGTCGTCCTGTGTGACTGAAACAGTCTTACGTGACAGAATTGGGCTGAGTTGGACCTTGTACTGAGTTGGAGGCCGTGTTGGCCCATGGTCCAATTCGTGTGCGCCTCCTACAGGCTTCCCACGCCCTATATACTCATGACAACCGTCATTAGGGTGAGGTTTTGCTTTGTTTGCATTTACACTCGTGTGTTTAGATCCTGCTCTTGTACCGGACCGATTGGCTGCTGCAACAGCGTTTGTGAAACCTCTCCTCATCGTAGTTCATCTGTGATTTGTCATTCGACTTGTGTTCTTCCTGTTCTTGCTTGTGTTCTTGGGTTCGCTTGCAGGAACTAGCGTTCGTGACGAGGTCAATCGTGCCCTGCGTGGTTGATAACCGATGGAGATGGTGGTGTAGCGATTGTAAGGTTTTGATCCGCCGGACCGGAGCCTTGGATCATCAACGTCGAGATTCTCCACCAATCCAAGTTATCCTTACCTAGCGGAAGATCGGCACCAATCCCCTATTAGTTGGTATCAGAGCTCAGGGTTCCCGTTGGGTAATCTTGATCTTCTTTTATTTTTACCTAGAGTCCAGAAAACCCTCACAAAAAAAATCCCCACCGAGAACCCCTTTGTGCCTTGCGATTTTAATTTCAGTTTTTAGCCTTGTTGAGTTTGTGTTCTTGGTCGAGTCTTGCTGCTGGTTTAGTCATCCCTTTGTGTCATTTGAGTAGTAGTTGATCTTGTGTTTCAAAAAATTACCCCACCCGAAACCCCCTCCACAAGCCTAGTCGGTTTCCACTTGGTTTCCTACTCGGTTTTCCACATCTAGTCATTGTGACCCCCTTAGGTAAAACAGGCATAACTTTTCGCTCGTTTGTTCGAAAAATCTGAAATTTTTGGAGCATCTTCTTGACCCAATTTGGAGCCTACCCAAATAGGCTTTTCCCTGTTTGCCTTCATTAGAATTGCCAAAAAAATCAGGAAGTTAAAGAAAAAAATTGGTCAAAGTTTTTGCACGCCGTTCAGAGAACTTGTTGAATTTCTGTGAACCACATCCCACCTCAGTTGCAGGTGCCAATTTTTGTGGTTGCATCTCTTGTCATCCTTGTTCAAAAAAATATAGTGAAAAAAGAAGAAAAAAAGAAACGAGAAGTAGCGAAGCAAAAGAGAACTGGTCCTGTCGTTTGCTACCTTGTTCTGCCTCCACTTGAGTTTTGGCACATAGTTTCCCTCTATTGCTTGAATTTCACCTTGGGAGCACTTAGACCAGCAACTTTGACGAGTACTAGGGAACATTTATTGAACTTGGTTTAACTGTTATTACTATCGCTATTCCTTGCTATTTACTTTGCCTTCCAAGCTACACCTTCTCTTGGTCAGGACAGGTTCATTTCTTGCAATCGCCCACCATCCTCCACTTGGTTCGTCACATGTAGGCCGGTGTCTTCACTTCGGCGTGGTAAGAACACTTGCAAGCGTGGGTAAGGCGCTTGACGGATTTCTTCCACCACACACCCACCACCCCACCTAGTTGCTTTCCATAAGGATTATTCTTTGTTGTTTTCTCTTTTCACTAACATGGCAGATAACAACGGTACCCCTCCATCTGATTTTAATGACTGTGTCTCACGACGTGCTCTACTAGAGTCTCAGCGGCAGACCCAACACTACATCGAACGTCTCGCGCGTACTGTGGTTGACCTAGTGGACCGGATGACTGCCCTGGAGACACGCTTGCCTACTGCACAAGCCGACGATGACCATGTTGAGGAGGAAGATGACCATGTTAAGGATGAACACGACCTATCCGATGCTGGGAACAATGCCATTGACCCTGACGAGGCTGCCCGTCATCGCTTTTAGTTCAATCGTCAAGGTATGGGCGGCCACCACAACCGCCATCCACGAGGTAACAATGACAACCGCAGGAACAATGATCCCTACTCTAAGGTAAAATTTTCAGTAGCTCATTTTGCTGGCACATATGATCCAGATGCATATTTAGATTGGGATATGTCAGTCGAACAAAAATTTAATGCTCACATGGTTCCTGCTATCCACCGCGTGCGCTTAGCTACTAGTGACTTCACTGGATATGCTCTTCTTTGGTGGACTGAAATAGTTCAGGTTGGCAATGAACCACAAAATTGGGGTATGTTAAAATGGCAAATGCGTGGTAGATGGGTTCCTCCTTCATATAAATGTGATTTGAGAAATAAATTGCAGCGCCTAAACCAAGGAAATAAATCGGTAGAAGAGTATTATCAGGAGTTGCAAATAGGTTGCATGCATGCTGAAATTGAGGAGGACAATGAGGATAAAATGGCCCGTTTTTATGGTGGTTTAAGACGTGAAATTCAGGATATCATTGATTATAAAGAATACAATACTATCACTCGTCTTTTCCACCTTGCTATACTTGCAGAAAAAGAATTGCAGGGTCGCCAACAACCACAACGCAGCATGAGGACCAACATTGGTGGTGCCACTTCACGATCAAGTGGACAGCAGAAGTGACCACCACCACCTTCTCGACCGGTGGCTACATCAGCACCTTCTGCATCTACAACCCAGGCTGAGAGCTCCAAAGCTACAGCATCCAAGGTGCCAGCCAAGCCCACCTCCTCGGCAGCCTCTACTGCACGTTCTGCAGCGATCTAGTGTCACCGATGCAAAGGATTCGGCCACGTTATGAAGGACTGCCCTAGTCAGCGGGCTTATATTTCTACGGAAGACGGTGGCTATGTAAGTGCTAGTGATGTTGAAGATGAATATGCACTTGCTGCTAACATTGCAGGAGATTACGATGCTTCCGACGATGATGCTGTTTTTGCACCGGATGCCTCTGCTGACCATGAAGCACTTATTGTACAACGTGTTTTGAGCACTCACATGGACCAGGACGACCGGGCACAACGGAACAATCTGTTTCAGACCTTCTTCATCGTCAATGACCGCCGTGTACGTGTCATCATCGACAGAGGTAGTTGCAACAATTTGGTGAGCCACGACATGGTAACTAAGCTTCAACTTCCCACACGTGCACATCCACACCCTTACCACGTGCAATGGTTCAACAATAGCGGTAAGGTCAAGGTAACACAAACTGCTCACATCAGATTTTCCATTGGTACATACTTCGGAGTTGCTGACTTTGATGTAGTACCAATGCAAGCATGTTCTCTATTACTTGGTAGACCTTGGGAGTATGATACTGATGCTACACGCCATGGTAGGAGCAATAAGTACACATTTATGTATAAAGGAAAGAAAGTTACATTGCTTCCCAGCTGAAATTGTGAAATTTGAACAAGAAAAACATGCTAAGGACGCACAAACGAGCAAACAACCTTCTGAAAATCAGCAAGTAGCTAAAATGCTTTCGAGGCAATAGAAAGATAAAGTTGCTTCTCCTTCTTCATCACAAGTTATTAATCTGAAAGGACGTGTCATGCTTGCAACTAAAACTGACCTTGCTGAAATTTGTGATGATACTCCCATGATATATGGCTTGATTTGCACGAACGTGCTATTTTCACTTGCGAACATTCCTAGCTCTGTTCCTGTTGCAGTCACTGACCTTTTGTAGGAGTTTAACGATGTTTTTCCTGCTGAGATACCACCCGGGCTGCCACCGATACGCGGCATCGAGCACCAAATTGATTTTATCTCGAGAGCGTCTCTTCCTAATCGTGCAGCGTACCGTACCAATCCAGAGGAGACAAAAGAAATTCAGCGCCCTGCGTGGTTGATAATCGACGGAGACGGTGGTGTAGAGATTGTAAGGTTTTGATCCGCCAGACCGGAGCCTTGGATCGTCAACGTCGAGATTCTCCACCAATCCAAGTTATCCTTACCTAGCGGAAGATCGGGACTAATCCCCTATTATCACCCCATTTAGGCTGCTATTCGGAGACGATGCCATGACTCCTACAGAGCATAAAGGTGGATCCCTCTGTGTAATGGAGCATGAGAATGACGATGAAACAAACACTTTGCTGGAATCGTCAGAAGAAACAAGGCTTCGAGCTGTCACCAATCTGAAGAAGTACCAAGACCAAACGAAGACATGGTATGACCCGAAGATAAAAGTGAATGAGCTTAGACCAGGTCATTTGGTGCTGCAAAGTGTAATTGCTCCGGGGAAGCTAGTAAATAAATGGGAAGGACCATATATTATCCTACGCTCGGGTCATCCTGGGTCGTGGTAGCTAGCTAATTTAGTAGGGGAAGAGTTGAAGCATGTGTCGGAGGAAAATACTTCATCCTCAGGGTCTCTACAGCAATAAGACAAAGCCAATCTACTAAACCGAAGTTCCAGTATTAACTCTGGTTTAGTACGTGATCAAGCTCGAGGAATCCATGCAGACTTCTGTTCGGAGTATGACTTCGGAGGTTGAATCTTCAGAGAGTTTATCTGCCAGCGAGGATGGAAGACTTATCTTCTTTCTTATTAGATTAGTCTTTTACCATTTTAACCCTATTAGGGGTACCGAATTCTTTCCACTATGTCAGTTGTAATTGAGGGGTAAAAAGGTATTTTCCTTAAGATTTCTACCTATAAATACCCCCCTTTCTTACCCTATAATGGGCATCGAATACTCAGTTATTCAATACACAACTTCGAACTACTTCGAGCTATTATCCAATTCGGAGGCTTGAAATAGTTCACTTCACAAACACTTCATTTGTTAGTTCTTAATCTCCGAAAACCTGTTAGCGTAATATTTTACGCCAAGAGTTGGCGCCGTCCGTGGGGAACCTATTCCGAAAACTTCGTTCTCTACCAATTTCTTAGAACCATGCCTCCTAAGCGGAGTTCAGGTGGTAGTCCTACTCAGAGGTCCCCTCGGACCTCCGGAGCAAGATCTTCGAATACAGTCGAGGTCAGAGGACCTTCAATAGTTCCTCCACCTCAGACCACGAAGGGAATTCTCTTCCCCGAGCATACGGAGTTCCCCCTCCAATTCCATCTATGCTTCGGCCAGACGGTGTTCCTCCTCCAACTCTGACTGTGCTCTGAACTGACATGTACAGTTCACAAGAACTAGAAGATCCTTCCGGAAGAAATGAAGACAGTCTTGGTGACGTGGCGACCTAGATGGCCAGTCTCCAAGCTGAAGTGGTGAGGTGGAGGCAAGAAGTCGCAGATAGGCTTCGCTCTTAGGTCACCCCGGCCATTCCTGAAGTGCCTCAAGACGACGACTCTCTTCTTTATCCTGAAGCCCCAGAGAATGCTTCCTTCGACAGTGAATCTCCACTGCATCCCGAGTTACAGAAAGTGTGCTTTGACCCTATGTTTAAAACTTCAAAGCTCTGTATGTACTCCGGAGAAGAAGATCCGAGGTTGTTTTCCCGTTCATATGCTTTGGCAATTGAGGCCAATGGAGGAATCCGAGACACCATGGACAAGTGTTTCCCCCTTGCTCTCGAAGGGGTGGCTTTGCGTTGGTTCTGGTCCTTAAAGCCGGGATCAATTAGAACCTAGGAGCAGTTAAGGAGAAAGTTTATAAGTAACTTTCAAGGTACCTTCGTACCCCCAATGTCTATGGGAAGTCTTTTTCCAGGTGAAGCATCTTCCTGGGGAAACTTTGAGACAATGTTTCAAGCGCTTCGCTCATACGAAGTCGCAAATACGGGGGTTGTCTATGTCGTTCGTTGTTTATGCAGCCCGAGAGGGAGTTACCCATGCGGGCCTCCTTGATAAACTTCATCGGAAATAGATATCCTATGTAGCATAGCTGATGGCCTATTTTGAAGAATATGCTAGGTCGGAAGAAGGATGGCTCCGAAGAACAGCTTCAACTCCATCAATCCTGCAAGAAGTCAAGCTCAAAGTGAAGACTTCAACACCTTCGTAGGGGCCTAGCATCGATGTCCAGCATGACAGGCATCGGGGGCAAAAGCATCCTCGCTCCGAAGTCCTGAACATTGCTCCTCCGTAGAAATTTGCCCCTAGAAATCCACAAGCTTCGGGAAGCAAGACCAGCGGCTGGAGGCCGCCAGGGAAGCCGGCTGGCAAAGCCTAGGCATTCTTCTATTGCGTTCATGGTGAAAATCGGAGTCACGCTACTGATGCGTGCAAGTCTATACTCGCTTTAAGAGGCGAGTACCTTGAAAGGACCTCTGGTCAAGGCACTACTGACCGAGTCCCTTCTGAGGCACGTTCAGAGCCTGTGTAGACTGTGGCACGTGTAGACAACTTCGACCCCGCAAGACAACCTCTGGTGGCCAATATTATGCCACCCCCGAAGCAAGAAGATTGCCAAGATCGGGGCAAAAGAGTAGTCCTCCCCATTTCCGGAGGAGGGACCCTCGGCAGTATGTCAAAGAGACAGCGAAGAGAATATGTCCGGGAAGTAGGCCATATTGGAACTTCTTCATCTGTAGCTACCATGGCCGATTGGTTCCATGTGCCGATATCTTTCTCTGTAGATGATGCATCTTGCATAAAGTTTTCACATGCAGAGCCCGTTGTTATTTCTGCTGATATAGTGGGGACTAAAGTCCGGAGAGTACTGATTGACGGAGGGAGTTCAACGGACATCATCTTCATTCAAGCCTTCGATCAACTCTGTATCTCCAGGAAACACCTCCTCCCCGCAGCTCATCCCCTGCAAGGCTTGACAGGACCTCCTCTTGATGCCCTCGGCCAAATAGGTCTAGAGATTGCTTTCAGAGAGGGGCTCCTGACACGGACGGAGGAAGTAATCTTCGATGTTGTAGATGCCCCTTATGCATATAATGTTATCTTCGGAAGGGGCATGTTAAATCAGTTTGGAGCCATGGCGCATCATAACTATCTATGTATGATGATTGCCACGCAAGCAGGAGTACTCACTGTCTTCGAAGATCAAGCCACTGTGCGAAGAGCAGAATATGGTCACGACCCCCTTCTCGACCCGAGACAAGTGAATAATGTACAAGGGAATTCGGAGGATATCTCTGCTCCAGGCGAACCTTCGAAAAAGTCCTTTCCAAGACCCATCCCCGACAGAGAAATTATAACGAAGGTTATTGTAAAAGACGACAAAGACTATTCTTTTCAGTTCGGCAAAGACTTACCTCCAGAAATCGCTACTTCGTTAGAAAAGGTAGTTGAAGAAAATTTGGATGTCTTTGCTTGGTCTGATGAAGACATTCCGGGAGTCAGTCGAGACATCATTGAGCATAGCTTGCTTGTGAACCCGAGGGTTCGACCTGTTCGACAAGGACTTCGGAAGTTATCTGTAGAGAGGGCCATCCTTGCTAAAGCAGAAGTGGAAAAATTGCTGAAGGCTGGGATCATCAGACAAGTAGCTCATACGGAGTGGTTAGCTAACCCAGTCTTCGTCAGAAAGAAATCCTCCAGGAAGTGGCGCATGTGTATTGATTTTACATCTTTGAATAAAGCATGCCCACGTGACCCCTATCCCATGGCCCGAATTGATCAATTAGTTGATTCCACTACTGGTTCAGAGTTATTAAGCTTCCTCGACGCGTATTCTGGTTATCATCAAATCTGGTTAAAGCGTGAAGATGAAATCAAAACAAGCTTTGTAACTCCTTCGGGAGTTTTCTGCTATGTTAGAATGTCTTTTGGCTTAAGAAATGCCGGGGCAACTTTTTCGAGGTTAATTGCTAAAGCTCCAGGTCATCAAATAGGCTGCAATGTAGAAGCCTATATGGATGACATTGTAATAAAGAGTGCTTTAAAGCACCAACATAGCTAATTGGCATGTGGAGTCCGTCTCAACCCCAAAAAATGTATCTTCGGGGCTCAGGCTGGAAAGTTTCTAGGGTATCTAGTTTCGAGTAGAGGGATTGAAGCTAGCCCTACTGAAGGGTGCGTTTGGTTCTGCTGTGAGCTGTGAAAAAGCTGTTGTGAGTTGCCTGCTGTGAAAAAGCTGCTGTGAGCTGCCTGCTGTGAAAAAGCTAAAAGTCGTTTGGTTGAAGCTGCTATGAAAAAACTGCTGTGAGCTGACTGTTTTTTATAACTTACGTAATTTTCATCATTATAATATTCTATACATATATATAAATAGGAAACACTCAACATTGATGCAACTGAATAACTAAAAAATATATTAGATAAATAAAAAAGTGCATAGTTTATTTTATAAAGTAACCGACAACCACATATTATCTCATGAAATTGTGCAAATCAATACAAACCATAATAATGTTAAATCAATTAAGACACCTTGAATTCATACTTTTTAATTTGAACTAAAAATCAGAAAAACAGAAAAGCAAAAGCAGAAAAGCAGGGTCCAGGCTGCTTCCAAATTTGTACTAGAAAAAAGCTGCTTTTTTACAGCAGAAGCAGTTTTGGTAAACCCGTTTGGTTCAGCTTCTGCTTTTTCACAGCGGAAGCAGATTTGAAAAGCAGAACCAAACGCACCCGAAATAACTGCATTACAAAGGATGGCTCCACCGGAGAATTTAAAGCAGGTGCAAAAGCTAATTGGCCAGCTAGCAACACTTAGCAGATTTCTAGCAAGGTCTGCGGAACGAAGTCTGCCTATTTTCAAAGCATTAAAAGGGTCCGAAGATTTTGCATGGACACCGAAGTGTCAAAAGAGTTTTGACGATATTAAAAATTATCTCAGCAACCTCGCTACAGTCATTGTTCCCGTTGCAGGTGAAACCCTACTCCTCTACCTTGCAGCTACTTGCTCTGCTGTCAGTGCATTCCTTGTCAGAGAAGTTGATTTCAACGGGATGTTGGTGCAGAATCTAGTCTATTTTGTATCTGAAGCCTTATCTGGAGCAAAAACAAGATATTCCGAGCTTGATAAGTTCGTGTATGCTTTGATAATGTCTTCAAGGAAATTACGACATTATTTTCTAGCACAAAATGTAGTTTTACCAACTTCGTATCCCTTGGGAGATATGCTCCGAAGCAAAGACTCTATGGGAAGTATTGGAAAATAGGCTGTTGAGCTAGCACCCTTTGGCATCTCCTTCGTAGCAATGACAACAATCAAGTCACAAGTGGTGGAAGATTTTGTCACAGAGTGGACTCCATCTGCAGTATGGGCTCTAGAGAAATCAAATGAAGGAATTTGGACTATATACTCCGATGGAGCTTTTCAAGCATTTGGAGCAGGCATCAGAGCAGTAATAATTTCGCCTTAAGGGAAAAGAGCAATGTACTCCGCAAGGCTCAACTTTAAGTCCACCAATAATATTGTGGAGTAAGAAGGAATTTTGTTAGGTCTTCGAATGGTGCGTGCTTTGGGTGCTACAAGAGTTGTTATTAAAATAGATTCTCAAATTGTAGTAGGGCACGTCGATAAAAGTTTTCAAGTCCATCACGCACAGCTTGCATTATATTTGGAAGAGATCCATAAGATCGAAGCAACATTCAAAGGGATTTCCATTCGATGTATACCAAGAGCTGAAAATATGCAAGCTGATACCTTAACAAAAGCTGCAGCCGGAGCTATGGACATTCTAGAAGGAGCCTTTTACGAAGAGCTTACTTCGCCTTCGGTGTCACAAATCCCTTCTACGGAGGTTCTTTGCATTCCAAGCACTGATTGGCGGAGCTCAATTATAGAATTGTTGCAAGGTGAAGCAAATTTGCCTGAAGGGCCATAGCTTTCGAGGTTGAAATTAAGAGTTCGAAATTATCAGGTAATCAACGGTATTCTCTACAAGGCTGGAGTATGTTCCCCTCTACTCCGATGTATATCTCAAGCCAAAGGTCAATAGATGCTCCGAGAAATTTATGAAGCCCTTTGTGGTAGCCATCTGGCCCCTCGGGCTTTATTGGCCTACAATAGTAGCTGATGCAGAGAGCTTAGTCCGCACATGCCAAGGTTGTCAGTGGACGGGAAGACGAAGTCATCGTCCGCCAACGACTCTTCAAGTCATTGCTCCAGTTTGGCTCATGGCCAAATGCGGCATGGATCTCATTGGCCCCTTCCCAGTAGAAAAAGGAAATCTGAAATTCGTAGTGGTAGCAATTGAGTATTTTTCCAAGTGGGTCGAAGCAGAACCCCTCACAGCTATCACTTCGAATAATGTACAAAAGTTCTTTTGGAAGAATATTATATGCAGATTTGGAGTGCCTCGATAGCTCATAGTCGACAACGGGACACAGTTTGATGTGGAGCCCTTTCAGGAAGTATTGCGAAAATCTTGGCATACAAATATGCTTTACAGCTGTGCGCCATCCTCAGTCTAATGGAGCTATCGAAAGGGCTAATGGTAATATTTTGTCAGGGCTGAATCGAAGAATAGTAGGGTTAGCAAAGGGGTTGTGGAATGAAGAACTCCCGAAGATTCTATGGTCCATCCAGACAACTCAAACGAGGTCCTGAGGTTTTACTCCTTTTAGATTATTATTCGGAGATGAAGCTATGACGCCGACGGAGCTTAAAGGAGGATCTCTTCGCAGCACCGAACCTAAAATAGAAGGAGAAAGGCAAGCTTCGCTTGATTTAAGAGAAGAGACAAGGGCTCGAGCTGTGGCTAATTTGTCGAAATATCAACAGCAAACGAAGACTTGGTATGACCCGAAGGTTAAGCTTAATGAACTTAAGCCAGGTCACATAGTTTTGTGAAGCATCATAGCACTAGGGAAATTAGGAAATAAGTGGGAAGGTCCATATATTATTCTGCGTTCAGGACGCCCTGGTTCTTTCAAACTAGCTAATTGAGAAGGCGAAGAGGTAAAGCATGTCTAGCATGCGGAGCACCTAAAGCGATATTTCGCATAGGAGCTCCTTGTAATCATTTGTAAACACCTTCTGAATTAATAAAGTTCATGGTTCAGATAATGCCTACCTCTAAAACACTTCATACTTCTAGTGGACACACTGGAGGAACGAAGTTGGCTGTGAGGGAAGTGTCATTCATTTGAACCAATTTTGTGGACTTCGAACCACTGGTTCGAAGCTTCCAACGAGGTGGGAAAGTCACAGAAAAACGGATTCCAAGCCACCGGCTTTAAAGCATCCGTAAAAATAGTTCAAGGAGACCAAATGATACGGATTCCAAGCTCCGGCTTGAAAGCATACATAAAAAAAGTCCAAGGATACCACTATGCGAATTCTGAACCACTGGTTTGATAGCATTCGCAAAAAGAGCCGAAGGAGGCCAAACAAAACAGACTTTGAGCTAATAGCTTAGAATGTCTGTAAAAAGAGTCCAATGCGACCAAATGTTTTGGATACTAAGGTATCAGAAAAAAGAGTCTGAAGTGACTACATTCAAACAAATGGTACTAATTTACCAGTTTTCAGACTCCAAGTAGTCGAAGACATTTTTTGAGATTTTAATCAATCTTAAAGTTGTTAAGGGGCTTACACCGAAAGAGGGGTTGGGAAGTAGGGAGACAATTTTAAAACTATAATCATTATCGTTCGAACAATTTACATTACATCATGAAAAGTCTGTATCTATACCAAGAAGGAAACGAAGACCTCTTCGATCCCTAGAACTACCGCTAAAGCTAGAACGACTAGTTCCGGAGCCTCGAGTTTTAATAACTTTACGTTTAACTCTTCTCCCTCCTTTCAAAGCTCGGAAATCTTTTTGTTCCTACTGGAGTTCAGCCCAAGTTCGAAGTCGCTCGGGGCTTCTTTCTCAACTTCTAAGTTGTTCAGGGTTTTTCTCTGTTTGTTCTTCAACAGTATTCTCTTCTTCGGACCATTCAACGTCTTCAGAAGATGAAGTTTCCAAGTTAACTTCTTTTTCCTCTGCTTTAATGTAAGATAATATATCTTTGCATATTTCGGGCGCAATTACACCGGAGCTTTCTCGAGGAATTGAAAATCGAGGGCGTTTGTGAGGTCTTAATGTTTTGAAGGTAGCCCATAGCAGGCGAAGATCTTCGTTAACCTCTAGCACTTCGAGATCATCCATAAAAAGTTGGAAAGCCTAAAAACATTTCCAAATAAGTCTTTTCATTCATAAAAGATGAAAGCATAAACTTTTACATATTCGGGGCCCTAAGAAAAACTAGACCTTCGGGTCTGATGGAGGCTGGCTGCTCGAAGCTTGTGACCGTGCTTGCATCTGGCGAAGTCCTTCATCAATCCAAGCCATGATCGCTGATCGACCTTCGGCTCTCCAAGATGCTTGGAAGGCTTGCCAAGCTGCGGCCACATCCTTGGAAGGGTTTAAGAGCCGGTTGTCGTCGAAGGTAATGGGAGCCGCCCCTAAGTCTGGTGCTACTGATAGCCCTAGATCCTCATAGTAGTGAAGTACTCTGAGAGCAGATACTTTGCCGGAGATTTCTCCATACCGAATACCCGTTGTCTTCATCATCTTTGTTGCCGCTTGGATCGTCTTCAACCTTCACAGCAGGGGGACGTCACCAGTCGAAGGTAATGTCTAAGAAGTACCGAAGTATTCCAAGACACCCTGAAGGCTGTCCATGGTCTCTGCATCTACCTTCTAAGACTTCACCTTGTCTTCCATCAAAATATCCCTTGACGAAGACAGCTCGTCTATCAAAGAAGATAGCCTGGCTGCCTCCGTAACCAAGGAGTTCTTCTGACCGAGCAAGTTGTTGGCTTGTTCCATTGACTTCGCCTGCTCCTCCCGGAGCTTGACTAGCTCAGCCCCCATGGTCACTGGCTCCATTCGCATTCTTTCGACTTTAGCCCGAAGCATAATTTGTTCGGCTTCAAGCTTCCGATTAGCAGCTTCCAGACCAAGTCTGGCTTTCCTTTCCGCTTCTACCATCTCATCCAAGATTGAAGTTCAAATTTCGGAGCTGTCAAGACTCCCTTTGAGTGCAGTTATGTTCTTAAGATGATTACATTCCCGCTTGTTAGAAACAGCCGCAGCTCAAGCCAAGACTATTTGCTGTGAAGGAAAAAGCAATGTGAGTAAACTATTTATAAGTTGAAACTAAATCTGTTATTCTAGATACTTCGTACCTGGTATGATGCCCATTCCAAGGCTGCATCTAACTCTGACCCCTCGGCTTCCCCGAGTATAGCCACCAAGTCAGTCTCCCGACTTTGTGATTAGCTCGAGCGAAAGGCTCTAGCAAAGTCCAAAGGCCGGTCCTTCGCTCTAGGAAAGGAGCTAGGAGGGGGAGCATTGACAGGGCTCTTTGATCATCTTCATTGGGTGAAGGGCCGGAGCGCAGCGCCGCATCCCCTAAGACATCAGTGGATTAGCCCCCTTCCACAGATTGGCCCCCGTCTGTGGATTCCGACGGGGTTAATCAAGATTTCTTAGCAGGAAAAGGATCCATTCTCCCTTTACCTTTTCCGGGCCCCATTTTTATAACCTCCTCCAGAATTGACTTTGGAGATGTTGAGGTTTCAAGCGCAGTCTTCACGGCAGGGGTCGTCCTCATGGGGGTTGACCCTGCAAAATCAAAGGTATTATATATTGCATAATTTTGCAGGACCCAAAGAAAAAGGTACTCTAATGAGGCTTACCTTCGAAACCCTGTCGACGAACGTGTATGGGGCTACTTGGAGGATCGAACACCCCTTCGAAGTCTTCATCAGATTCGGAGTTGGGAACCGAAGGATTAGCTGCTGGAACTTCTCCTGGAGCAGCAGTCATCACTTTGTCTGGAATCGAAGCTCGATCAGTTGCTACTTCGACTCCGCCTTCAGCGACAGGGGTTTCTTGGCTTGGCAGGACATTCAAAGTCTCTACCTGTTCGAGGTTGTCTAGCGTAGCCAGCACGGCCGCTGCGTCACCTGTAGCCGGGACTTCGACATCCGCCTGCGCCTCTTCATCTCCGGTAACAAGGTCTATAAAGACCCTTTGCATTTATCTTTCTCCTTCATCCTCAGATGAATCTGAAGACGAAGTAGCGGACTTGGAAGGGGCCATGTTCTTGGGTTTATGAGCCAACTTCTTTACGGGAGTCTTGGCTGGTGCCGAGGTCCCAGCCTCAGGTTTCCTCTTCTTCGGACCAGCCTCGGAAGCAATCCAATTTGGAAGAGAAGGGGCAACGACTCCGAGTATGCTCCATACCCGGTTGAATCGCTCCCAACTGCCTACCAGCCCGTATGACTTGCTCCAAAGTCAATGAGGTTGTGGAGCTGAAAGATAAGTTTTTATCAGTTATATCATTTTTATGAAATTATCATACATGACACATTTTGTAGTTTTCGAAGTTACATGCAGAGCTCGAACTCAAATGCGAAGGGATGCTCCATAGGGATGGCGAACTCGAGCTCAGGATTCTGCCTCTGATGGCCATCTGGCCTATTAACTTTGAAGTAACTCAAGGCGAATGGATGGCATCCTGCCTGGGTTCGCGGATCCTAACTCTCGGGCTAATCTTCCCTGCAACTTCTGCTGCAATTGTCTTCCTCTTGCAGGTTGATGGCCCCAACATATAGGATTGGTCTGAGTACTTGGAGGAAGCCGGGAGAAGGTCGTGGGGGCCGGCTTGTGGGGGATTCCCCGCAGGTGCTGCCGCTGCTACCGCCGCCATGGCTTGCTGCCTGGCCAAGGTCGAGGCTGTCCCGGGAGCCTTGAAGCTTGTCTTCGCCATCGAACGGAGTAAGGAGTTTGGACTAAAGCTCTGGAGGCTAAATGAGAGATTGCGCGAGAATAGTGAGAAAAGTACCTCGGATACTTTTTACTCCCCTATTTATAGCCTGAACTCACAATTTTTTACCGTTCATACTTGGCGTTCCGTCTTCTGGACCGTTATTATTTACGAAATTAAAGCAACGTTATAGCTTCTTCTGAAACGAAAAATATAACGGCTATTTTTCTGAGTCTAACGGTCTTTTCAACTTCACAGAAATTGATTTCAGAGTTGCTCGAATAAGACCTTCACTTGGAAATCGATTCGAAGTTCTAAATTTTTGAATATTTCGAAGGTTGATAAATTTAATTAACACCTGCGCATGATTATTTTTCTTGCGTATACTGCTCTCCTAACTTTACAGATCATTTGGAGAAGCATATTTGAGGGGCTACTGTTGGGGGAAAATACTTCATCCTCAGGTTCTCTACAGCAATAAGACAAAGCCAATCTACTAAACCGAAGTTCCAGTATTAACTCCTGTTTAGCACGTGATCAAGCTCGAGGAATCCATGAAGACTTCTGTTCGGAGTATGTCTTCGGAGGTTGATTCTTCAAAGAGCTTATCTGCCAGCGAGGATGGAAGACTTATCTTCTTTCTGATTAGATTAGTCTTTTACCATTTTAACCTTATTAGGGGTACCGAATAGTTTCCACTATGTCGGTTGCAATTGAGGGGTAAAAAGGTCTTTTCCTTAAGATTTTTACCTATAAATACACCCCTTTCTTACCCTGTAATGGGCATCGAATACTCAATTATTCAATACACAACTTCGAACTACTTCGAGCTATTGTCCAATTCGGAGGCTTGAAATAGTTCACTTCGCAAACACTTCGTTTGTTAGTTCTTAATCTCCGAAAACCTGTTAGCGTAATCTTTTACACCAACAACATGCATGACACGCGGAACACCTTAAACATTATTACGCTTAGGGGCTCCTTGTAATCAATTGTAAAAATACATTTCTAAGTTAAATAAAGATGGAGGTTCGAATTATGTTTACTCTTCAAATATTTCTTACTCTAGTGGACGCATTAGGGGAACAGAGATGCTTGCGGAGGTAAGCATCTTTCAAGGAACCCAGCAAACGGCCTTCAAACCATTGGTTCAAGGATTCCGTAAAAGAGCCGAAGGTGGCCAGCCTATGGATTCCAGGCTCCGGCTTGTTAGGATTCGTAGAAGAGTCTAAGGACTTTAAAAGAATAGATTTTCAGCCTCCGGGTTCGAAGTATCTGTAAAAGAGCCGAAGGTGGCCAACCTACTGATTCCATGCTCCAGCTTGTTAGGATCCGTAGAAGAGTCTAAGGACTTTAAAAGAGCAGATTTCTGAACTCCAGGTTTGAAGTATCTGTAAAAGAGCCGAAGGTGGCCAGCCGACGGATTCCAGGCTCCGGCTTGTTAGGATCCGTAGAAGAGTATAAAGATTTTAAAAGAACAGATTTCTAGCCTTTGGGTTCAAAGTATCTATAAAAGAGCCGTAGGTGGCCAGCCTATGGATTCCAGGCTCCGGCTTGTTAGGATCCATAGAAGAGTCTAAGGATTTTAAAAGAGCAGATTTCTAGCCTCTAGGTTCAAAGCATCTATAAAAGAATCGTAGGCGACCAAGCAATAAGTTTTCAAGGCTCTAGCCCAATGAAACACTTTTTAATGTCCTAAGTGACTACTATCGGAGCTTACAAGTATAAACTTAGTTCCAAAACATATAAACATCATAATATGAATGTACAGTTCGAAGAACTCTATAAAAGAGTAAAATATGATTACCAAGTGTTATGCTAAGCATCAGGTTGTTATATCAATCATTGTGTCCGACGGACCCTATCGCAATGCCTATGGTCCCCCACCCACAAGGAGCGGTAGGGGAGTAAGGAACAGTCAAGTGATGCTTCCGAAACAGGTTATATTAATCAGGTAATCAAATTACATTAAGAGAAATTTTGGTCTAAGACTAAATAAAAGCGGAGACCCCTCCGACCTCTAGAACTACTTCGAGAACCGCTTCGGTCTTCGGAGCTCTGAGTTCTTAGAACTTTTCTCTTAGTCCGAGCGCCTTTTTTCTTCGAAGCTCACAACTTTTTCTACTCTTCTTGAAGCTCAGCCCATGATAGAAGTCTTTCGGAGCTAGCCTCCATTGGATCTCCGACTTGGTATTCCGAGTCAGACCAGTCTACATATTCTGAGGACGAAGATACTACTTCCTTATCCTCTTATTTAACATTAGCCAAGACTTCACTTTGAACTTCGGGTGCTATTTTCCCTTGCTTCCCTCGAGGAACAGAGAAACATGAGCACCGATAAGGCCTTAAGCTCTCGAGGATAGCCCACTGCTGGCGAAGCCCTTCGTTAGGCTCCAATACTTCGAAGTTAGGTTCTGAAGTGCATAACAAAACCTAAAAATAAACATCCAAGCAAAGACTCCCCATTTATAAACTTTTCATTCATAAGGATAAAGGGCTTTACAAGATCTCTTGTACATGTTTAAACGCCGTATGAAACTAAACCTGTAGGTCAGTTGGCAGAGCAGGCAGAGTCGGAGCTGAATGCTTTGTCTGAGCTTGCTTCTGCCGGCGAGCCTCATCAATCCAGGTTTTGGCTGCATCTTTGTGATCTGTTTTCTAGGTCACACGAAAGGCTTCCCAAGCAGAGGCCACATCCAAGGAAGAACGCAACAAGTCTTCATCGGCAAAGCCTATAGGCGTCGAACCCCCCACCAGAGCAACTGAATCCCGAGGGTTTTGAGATGTCGAAGGACTCTAATTCCGGCTACCTGCCCGTAGATCTCTCCGTAGCGAATCCCGAAGACCATCATCATCTTCATTGTCGCTTGGTACATCTTTAGCTTTCGCTCGAGGGGATCGCTCGCCGTAGTTGAAGACGAAGGGCACATTGTACCAAACTATTCTAGGGTACCCCGGAGGGTATCCATAGTTTGATCAGCAACAGTGATGTTCTTCGTCTCGGCCTCCTTCAGCTCCGAAGCAAAGGCAGAAACCTCGGCTATCCTTGATAGCAGAATACTTTTTTTGAGCCAACGCTTGTTTGAGTGAGTCTTGGAGCTCTACAAGCTATGCGCTGGAGCTCGCCTCTTCTCGCCGAAGCCTCTCAACTTCAGCCCTAAGCACCACACGCTCGACTTCGATTTCTTCGACCGAAGCCTTGAGTGTAGCGCTGCTTTGTTGCTCGGCCCGGAGTGCTTCATCAGTAATAGCTATGGCCCTCCGCTCCTCGAGGAGCTCCTCCTCCACTTGCAACGTGTCATCTTCGGAGCTTTTGAGGACAGTCTGGAGGGTGGTAACCTTCCTCTTGAGCAGATTAGTTTCAAACTCATTGGAAGTCACTGCCGCTCTAGCAAGGACAAATTGCTGCAAAAAAGAAAAGTGAGTACAAAGTAATTTTATTAATTAAATACATTTGTTGTATGTTGCATACCTGAAGGGCATCCTTTTCAGGGGCAAGTCAAGCTCCGGTGCCTTGGCTTCATGTAGGACCAAAAGTAGCGACCAGAGGGGGGTGAATGGGCGCCTAAAAAATTCTTTCGAATCAATGGCCTGCTCCCAACACCCAACGCACCTCAACAGACTTAGCAAAGAAAGATGAAATAGATCAACAGAGCCTCAAAAGATCTAGCCTAACAACAACCGGTGTCCTAATCAAAAAGACACCAACATAGTGCTAATAGGCAGATTAACAAAGCATTTAACACATGGGAAGATCAAGGTTCATAGAGATAAATCATAACAACAATTAATTTGAGTGCACGTAAAAAGATATGGAGTGTTACTGTTCAAAGTTTGTCTCCTGTTCAAAACTTGTCGAAGCCTGTGCGGTGCGAAGCCTGTAGTTCTCGAAGACGGTTTCGACGTACTCAGTGTCAAAGTCTGTAGTGGACTTGCCGAAGCCTGCTTCGAAGTTGACGAGCGAAGGCTGATGGAGTCGAAGCTGGTTCGGAGCAGTCGTGCGAAGGTCGTAGATGTAAACTTCGAACTCTTCGAATTCGAAGCTATGCAGAAGAGAGTTCGAAGACTAGTGCAAAGCTATGAAGAAGCGAAGCACGTAGCTGTCGAAGCCTACTCCAAAAATTCCAGTACCGAAGCTAAAGAAAAACACAGACTCCGAACAGCCTTCGAAACCTTCGAAGCCAGCTGAAACCTGTGAAATAGCACACTTCGAAAAGGTACCAACACTTCAAACAAACTGGACACCTCAGCGAAGCAGGGACTTCGAACTCGTACAAAAACTAACTGTCCCAAACACCGAAGCCTGTAAAAATTCGAAGCCTGCAAACTGTAGCTACGAAGCTACCTTCGCAGAAAGCTTCGAGCGACAATCAATGATGCCTGCAGGCTAGCGATCCTAGCGATTCAACACATGCTGAAGCTATTAAAAACCAGAAGCTTTGCAGCATCTATCCTGAGCAGGCTTCGACTCCGTTAGGAAAACAAACGAAGCTTGCGAGAGGGCTTCGAACAATACAGCGAACAAAGCAGGAAGAGATTCGCACGGAGATCGAAGACCCAATTTCTAGCTTCCAGGCTAGACCGTAGAATCTGCAGCAGCAAAAAGCATTCACACCAAGTAGTACTTCTGGTTCCAAGTCACCCGCACCGAGTCCAGAGGGGGCTGTTGCGTCAACTTCTATGACCTCCCGGAGGGTGTCTCCAGCTGCGGCTTGGGAGTCACCTTCGTCATCTTGCAGAAAATAGCTTTCAAGAGCTTTCCCCATCTGGACGTTTGAGTCTTTTTCTTCTATTTCCTCCGAAGAGGAGCTCTAAATGTCCAGGGAGGAAGGTGAAGATAGCGGAGATGCCGGAGGAGGAGGCTTCGTTGTCTTCTTCCCCTTCTTTACGGGGGTCTTAGCGACCCTTTTGGACAACTCGGTGGTGGTTTTCCTTTTTTGAGGGATTGCGCCCGTCGAGTCAAAGTCTGGTAGAGGATGAGGCTCCATTCCAAGAGCACTCCACACACTGTTGAAGCATTCCTAGATTCCCAACAATTCCACCCTTCGCTGTTTCTCTGCCACTGTAGGGGCTCTGAGCACCCGCTCTATGGCTCTAACAATCTGCTACGGAGCCAGGACCAAAGGAGCCGCTGAAAAAGGTAGCATTCTATTATGTTATCTATTTTCTAATCAATGTTAATGCAAAAGTGCAATGGCTTACCGAAGCTTAGAAGTTCTCCTTCTGAAGTATTTTGAAATGCTATCGGCCACTCCGCTCCAAGAGGAGGGATTCGGAGGGAGATGAATTCCTCTGTGAGGTCCCGCGTGCTCATGTGGCTGGCTACCGAAGAAAGCAACCCTAGCCACGTCGAAAGCAGGCTAGGGTCCAGAGTGGCTTTGGCTTCCTTCCGGTACCATATTTCTTGTAGGGGCCCCGTCGGTTGTACATAGCGGGGTCTTTCTCTGAACCACTCACCGAAGGGTTATTGGAGGAAGGTGTTGTCGTCAAAGAGGGAAGAGGGCTAAAGCCTGTCGTGCTCTTGCCCCTCCCTGGAATGAAGACCAAAGCCGCTGCTTCAGCCGGAGTAGATCCTCTTTCGATCGTTGCTACCTCAGGTGGAGTCACTCTACCCGAGACAGCTTCGGTCATCGGAGCCACTACATTGACCGGAGCCTCAACTCTGAGCAAAGCCAAAGCTCCACTAGTGGCTGGAGACACGCCACTCCTCAAAGCATCTACAAAGCCAAGGTATTCGCTAAATGGTTATTGTGCAATAAAGTCCTTTCAGGAAATTCAAAGGTAAAGTTCCAAGATTTACCTCCATCCGCGCTTTGAGGGAGAATTTCGGGGTCCCCCAGAAATTCGTACATCCGAAGATATTCTTTGAGGTCATCCCCCGAAGATTGCTCCAGAGCAGCCGCCACAGATGCTCTGACCTCCATAACTACCACTGCGGCCACGAGCGAGTTAGAATTTTCTAACTCTGGTTCCAAGTCACCCGCACCGAGTCCAGAGAGGGCTGTTGCGTCAACTTCTATCACCTCCCGGAGGGGGGCTCTAGCTGTGGCTTGGGAGTCGCCTTCGTCATCTTGCAGCAAATAGCTTTCAAGGGCTTTCCCCATCTGGACGTTTGAGTCTTTTTCTTCTGTTTCCTCCAAAGAGGAGCTCTAAATGTCCAGGGAGGAAGGTGAAGATACCAGAGATGCCGGCGGTGGAGGCTTCATTGTCTTCTTCGCCTTCTTTACGAGGGTCTTAGCGACCCTTTTGGACAACTCGGTGGTGGTTTTCCTTTTCTGAGGGGTTCCGCCCGTCGAGTCGAAGTCTGGTAGAGGACGAGGCTCCATTCCAAGAGTGCTCCACACACTGTTGAAGCGTTCCTAGCTTCCCACCAATTCCACCCTTCACTGTTTCTCTGCCACTGTAGTGGCTCCGAGCACCCGCTCTAGGGCTCTGACAATCTGCTCTTGAGCCAGCACCAAAGGAGCCGCTAAAAAAGGTAGCATTCTATTATGTTATCTATTTTCTAATCAATGTTAATGCAAAAGTGTGAAGGCTTACCGAAGCTTCAAAGTTCTCCTTCTGAAGTATTTTGAAATGCTATCGGCCACTCCGCTCCAAGAGGAGGGATTCAGAGGGAGATGAATTCCTCCACGAGGTCACGCGTGCTCATGTGGCTGTCTACCGAAGAAAGCAACCCTATCCACGTCGAAAGCAGGCTAGGGTCCGGAGTGGCTTTGGCTTCCTTCCGGTACCATATTTCTTGTAGGGGCCCGGCAAGGCTGGAACCTTCTCTGAATTCAGCGTAGAACCATCAGAGTATCTAGTTGGTGTACCACCGATCATTGATGGCCTTCGCCGGGAAGTGTTGCGAGTACTCCTTCCGAAGTTGGAAGTTCACGCTTCTAAAAGCTACCCGTACCTTGGTGTCTCTAGGTCTGTCCTGTGGCTTCGGCTGGCAGGAGGCCTCATGGGTGGTTGTGAAGATCTCTGATCTTCCTTTGCACCCCTCTGCCAGAAGGGCCCATTCGAAGATGGCCAATCTTGCGATGGCATTCGGTGACAATTGAGGTAAAGTGATATGAAACATGTCTAATACCTCAGATAGGAAGTTGATTGCAGGCAGCCCTAGCCTAGCCTCGAAGAAGGCTTCGAAGACCACTACTTCTCCGCTCCGAGGTGCTAGAGTCACTTCCATCCTGGGAACCCGAGTTCTCATCCCCGGGCCCAACTTCCTATTCACTGCTTCCTCGGTGGAGTCCACCGTACTCGTCGACTGACCAAGGAGGAAGCTTTGCCTCAATGGCTTCTTGGATGGTTGGTGGAGTTCCCGTGGGTTCTTCGGCCAAGAACCCCACGGGGCTCCCGCCATTGCTACCAATGCTGACGCCGCCCAAGCTTGCCTATGCACCAAGGTCCTCGCCATAGCCAGCACCGTCGCTCTGGTTCTCCCCATTGGTTGATTGCTTAGGAGATTGGAGAAAGCTTGAAGGTTGAAGAAAGAGGGATTAGAAACAAGGCTCTGTAGAAAATTCTGTTGAGGTTCGAGTCCCCTTTTTATAGCCCTTCCGCATCCAGTTACTATGGTTCGGATATGAATTCACAATGTAGGTTTGACTTCTATCGCTGACGGTTGTGGCCAAAAAGTAAAAAAGGTGTGAACCCGCGGTTAAAATTTTGTCCGTTACTTTTTCCTAGAAGCCTAACGGCTACTTGATGGGTAATGGCTCAAAATTAACGACTCTCTGTGATTCTTCACCTCTGCAATGGTTTGTTTCCTTGTGAAGTGTTCACATGGGAGTCCAAGATCGAAGCTTCCATCAGACATACTCCGATGCCGAAGACACCTCGAATGGTTACAATACCTTCAATTTTTCTATGTCCTTCAGTATGAAGATATTTCTTGCGTATACTGCTCTCCTGCTATACAAGTTAACTTGGAGAAGCGTATTCGAGGGGCTACTATTGGGGGAAAATACTTCATCCTCAGAACCTTTAAGATCAAGAGACAAAGACAACTTATACAGTTCTAAGACAGAAGCTTGTCCCGAAGCTGAAGTTTCCCAGACGAAGGTCCTCCGAACCCCAGTTCAGAGATACCCTCCGAAGGCTCCATCTCTACGGTGGGAAATAGCAAGACTGACGGGACGTCTGCCTTATCTATCCTTTTCGGACACATTTTACTATTTTAGCCCTATTCGAGGTACCCAATAGTTTCCAGTATGTCGGTTGTAATTGAGGGGTAAAAAGGTATTTTCTTTAGATTTTTTACCTATAAATACCCCGTTTCTCACCCTGTAATAGGCATCGAATACTTAGATATTCAATACAAAACTTCAAACTACTTCAAGCTATTATACTATTCAGAGGCTTGAGATAGTTCGCTTCACAAACTCCTTGTTTGTTAGTTCTTAATCTTAGAGAACCTATTAGCGTAATCTTTTACGCCAACACTCATTAAGAAAAATATTGCAGAGTTTCCTAAAAGGTGGCATGAAGTGCTTTCTAAAGCATTATGGGCATGTAGAGTTGCAAAGCATGGTGCCACCAAGTTAAGTCCATATGAGTTGGTGTATGGACAAGAAGCCATTTTACCCATGGAGGTGAATCTTGGCTCTTTAAGATTACTTAAGCAAGATGGCTTATTGGTCGATGAGTATGAAAATCTTTTGAAGGATAATTTAGAAGAGGTGACCGATAAGAGGTTATGTGTTGTAGAACAATAAAAGAGACAAAAGAAGTGTTGTAGCAATTTCGTTAGCTAAAGCAGGTTTTCATGTAGGGGTGATGGTGTGTAGAATGAACCTCGAAGTGTTCTCACAGAGGGAGAGAGAATTTATAATGGTTCAGGCCTCCTCGAAGGGATAATAGCCCTATGTCCAGTTTACTGTTGATTTGGCATAGTTTTGCCTCTACTGAACAACCTGTCTACTACAAGGGCATGGCCCTGCTTTTATAGGCACGCAGGCAAAAGGAAAAGACCCAATTGCCCTCTACAAGTCATAGTCTTTATAGCGCAAATAAGGAAAAAATGCTAGACTACTGTACATTTTACTTTACAGACATAGTAGATAAACATCACTTCTAGAGTAGGTATACGCCATACCCGGGGCTGGGGCCCCGGTATGGCTTTACACTGTAGCAATGCTTGGATATTTCTGCTGGTTCGGAGTACATGCTAGAGTCCTTCAGTCAGAGGAAATTGAGGGGGCTCTGAATGGCACTCCGAAGCGGACCCCGAAGTTGGCTCCGAAGCGAGATCCGAAGCGGCTCTCGTAGTGGGCTCCGAAAGGCTCTAGAGAGGGCTTCGAAGAGGACCGGAGGGGTCCCGGAGGCTTGGCTTCGAAGGGGACCGGAGGGGTCCCGGAGGCTTGGTTCTGAAGGAGACTGGAGGGGTCCTAGAGGCTTGGCTCCGGAAGGCTCCGGAGGGCTTTGGAGGGCTCCAGAGGGGTCACGGAGGCTCGGCTCCGGAAGGGCAAGGCTTGGCCATTCTTGGAGTTGACTTGTTAGAGGAGGCTGGAGCTCTTCTTTAGGCTTCACCAGTTGACAGGCTTCGGGCCCGAGGCCTTCGGAGGCTGACATCATTTGGCCCCTATTTAATAAAAAACTAATTCCCCTAGAAGAAGAGTGGATAGGGCTTATAATAAGAAGGTAAGAGCAAAATCGTTTCAAGATGGTGACTTCGTTTGGATGATGATTTTGCCTTTAGGCACTAAGATCCCAAAATTTGGCAAATGGTCGCCCAGTTGGGAAGGTCCTTTTAGAGTGGTTGAAATCGCTGCAGGTAATGAATATTTGCTAGAGTCACTTCAAGGAGAACGATTTCGTAGGGCTTTGAATGGTGGGTATTTGAAAAAGTACTTCCCAAGTGTGTGGCAAAATGCTTCAAGTGTCGAAAGGTAGATATAAAGCATATCATCCTTAGTTCGTTGTGCTTTTGGCTCGCTAAAGTTGGCCAAAACACATGGGGCATGTGTTGATAGCAAAAAATGGCATTAATTGTCAAGATTATCAATATATCACTTTTTGGTAGTTTTACCGAAAATATGCCGAGACCTGGCATAGGCCGGTCCAACCGGCCATGTAGGCCCGGTCAGACCGGTCATATGGGCTCGGTCGGACTGGCGCAACCCGAGTCCAACTCCAAATAACTAATTTCGGGGTATTTTATCCCTAATTAATTTTGGACAACTTGGAACCCGTGTCTAACTTAGATTAGACCCTAGGAACTCATGACCCACCTCTATAAATTGAGGCAAGACCGATTCAAGGAGCCCCCCCAGAAAACCCTAATAGATCAAATCTATTATCTACCTTGAATCACATTTACTTTCTGTTGCCGTAAAAGATTACGCTAACAGGTTTAAAGAAATAGAAGGATTAACAAACGGTGTGTCTGTTTAAGAAGACTAATCCAAGCCTCCAAATAGGATAATAGCTTGAGATAGTTCGAAGTGTGTATTGAATATCAGAGTATTCGATCCCCTTTACAGAGCGAAGAGGGGTATTTATAGACTGAATACCTAGGGAAAAGAGTTCTTTACCCTCTAATTACAACTGACTTAGAAGATATTGTTTAATATTCTTCGTAGGGTTAAAAGAGTTAAAGACTAGTCTAGTCAGTGAGAAGATAGTTCTTCTGTCCTCGCTGGTAGTACCCCTTCGGGTAAAGAGGCTTTGGAGGCTCCGTCATGCTAAAGTCTTGACGGAGGCCTTCATTGTAGAGGGCTCCGAATACTGCAAACTCTTGATGCTTTTAGCATCTTCGGAGATAAAGCTCCTGACTTTGTTTCTTCTGCATGTATTAGTATGAAAGCTTTTTATCCTCTAGAGGATAAAATATTTTCCCTCAACAGTAGCCCCTTGAATACTTCTCTGCAAATTGCCTATATAGTGAAGAGGGCAGTAAACGCAAGAAATAATTTTATGCTTCGAATTTAGAGAAAAGGAGCTTGAAAATATTTACAATCCTTAGAAACATTCAGAAGTAAAAGATCTCTGGACTGAATCCTGTTAGGAGGCATCCATGAGGATGTCTTCAGAGATAAATTCCTTTCGGAGCCAATATTGCCGTTAGTCTTCAGAGTCGTTAGACTCAGAAAATAGAGATGCTACTCTCTGAGAAAGTTAACGGTCGCACTATCTCCGACGGTTGCAACTCTTCATGAGGCAATCATGTAAGTTATGACGGCATCAAAACCGAAACAGACCAACCAAACGACACTCTGTAACGTAGAGTACAAGGAATTTCGAGTGCTATAAATAGGAAAGTGAAAGTGAACTTTGGACACTTTACCAATTGTTTTCACACATCACATTTCTTCTTCGTGAACACATATTCCCAAATTCTCTTTTTCTCAAATGGAGAAGAGAAGCAACAAGGTCCCCGTTCCCGCTTCAACCTTGGCTCGGCAACAAGCGATTGCAGTGGGTGCAGGGCCTTCAGATAACCCTCATCCGGCCGGTCCTCATGACCTTCGCCTGGTGTACGCCATGTATACAGACCAATCGTATAGCTTGGGGGCATCGTCTTGCTCGAAGAAGTCAATTGCCATGGCAGTTGCTGGAAAGATGGGGCCTATAGTGAGGGTGAGCCAACCTCAGAAAGAAGTGATCCCCATTCCACATGCCGGAGAGGTGGTGGTATTCGAGGCTTTTTTCGAAGCTGGATTGGGGCTTCCGGTGGTGGATTTCATGACGGAGGTATTGATACTGTTTCATGTAACAATGCCTCAGCTTTCCCCCAATGCGATTGCCCATCTTTCTATTTTTGAATGGGCCATGCGGGCTGAAGGGTGTGCCGGGAGGGAAGAAATCTTCGCTGCCGTTCACAAAGCTTTGTGCAAGGCGAAGACATTCATCGGACTCGGAGGGGAGAAGATGGTGATTACCTTCGGGAGCATAAACTTTCAACTCCGCGATGAGTTCCTAGATCAGTTCCTAGCGAAGGCCATCAACGATAAGTGGTTCTCCAATTGGATCCTTCGCTTGTTCTACGCTAAGGTGGGGACAACTTGTGCCTTGGCGGGGCCCTTGAACGATATTTTGTACCAGAGGGAGGCGGAAGTCCATCCGGATCCAAGATAGCTTCAGGTCTGCCTTGGACTATTACACTCCGTAAGTCATCGCATGAGCATGCACGACATGGCGGAGGAGTTCATCGGGCTTTGGATTCCTCCTCTGATGGCCGCCTGGCCGATCAACTTCGAAGAAAACCTAGAGGGGGGACTTCGAGAAATTCCTTCGAGCTTCGCAAGTAAGCTCTTTGCATATCCTGTATCAAGGTATTTCATACACAAATATTGATTTTATTTTAATAATTGAATGATATCTTATCTTTCAGCTCCACGCATGACTTTGACTGTGGAACAAATTGGCCGGGCTGCGGAGAAGGTTCTCGGAGCCCCTACACCCATAGAAAAGGAGCGGAGGGTGAAGCTGGTTGGGGCTTGGGAGCGGTTTAACCAAGTATGGAGCGTACTTGGAGTTGAGCCCCCGACACTTCTAGATCGGTCCACTCTAGAGCAAGCCCCGAAGAAGAGGAAGGTTGAGGCGTGGTCTTCAGGACCAATGAAGATGCCTGCAAAGAAGGTAGCCTACAAACTAAAGGCTCTTACTCCTTCGAAGTCTCCTGTCTCATCGCCGGAGCAATACAAAGAGCAAGACGATGTGGACATGCAGATGGCAGAGGAGTTCGAAGCTCTTCTTGCGTGGGACGAAGGGTCTCGGATGGGAACCGAGGCCTCCGTTCAGGACGGTGCGGAGGTGGCGCCAAAGGCAGGTGGAGATTGAAAACATTCCGTCTAGCCAGGCGGTCGCCCTTGTTTTGGGGGAAGGTGGAGTTGAGATTGGAGGGGTTCACGCCCCAGCTACAGAGGTCTCAGCTCTAGACGAAGTGGTAGTTGCTGTGGTCGAAGAAGTTCTAGCAGCTGCTCCTTCGGTTCGAACTCCGGAGTCCGAATAGCACTTCGGCCATATGTTTGAGCCTCTGAGTAGTCCAGTGCTCACCTAGGAACAAGGTGTCGGAGGTAAGCCTCTACTCCACACATTATTTTTCCTTCATCTGCATCATTTAAATAATACCATGTACCTTTGGTTTCATAGAATCAGTTCCGGCGGAGGTGATCCCTACTGCGGAGGTGGTTCCGGAGTTGGAGACAACTTTGGTGCTGTTGTCGACTACGACACAGGAAGTTTCTCCAGCTTTGGAGGTGGCTCCGAAGCAAACGACGGGTCCTGGAAAGGGCAAAGACAAAGGTTGGCTGATGCTTGCTACCGCTCTAGGATGGACTCCGTTATAGTGGACAGATGGAGGCCAGTCGATAGAGGCCTCCGAGGATGCTTCATTGCGCTCTGGCCCTTCTCATAGCGATGATGATCGGAGTGCCTTTCAAAGCTCCTACTCTTGGCCCCATTTCTTGTAAGGAGGATAGGGCTTCGTACTTTGTTAGAGCCTCTAGCTCGAGCTAGTTGCGAACTCAGGGAGACTGAATTGGTCTCCATCCTTGGCAAGGGCGAAGGTTGGGAGCTCGATGCTGCTCTCGAACGGGCGGCTTACCAGGTACGAAGCATCTACAAAAGTAAATTTAATCTAAAACACATATATGATTCACTTACATTGCTTTTATTTTCCTTTGCAACATGTCATTCTAGCTCGAGCAGCTAGTGTTTCCAACGAGCGGGAGTGCAACCAGCTCAAGGAAAAGGTGACGGCTCTTCAAGGGAGCATTGCGGACTCCAAGAACCGGGCTTCGAGGTTGGAGGAGATGGCTCTCACAGAGCAGAACGCCAAAACCAGGCTGGAGGCTACGAAGGAGGATCTCGAGGCTGAACGAGTGGTGCTCTGGGATGAAGTTGAAAGGCTTTGAGGGGAGCAGGCTGCTTCTGGAGCCAAGCTTGTAAAGCTCCGGGAAGAGTGGCAACGCTTGGCTGAAGATGCGAGGAAGTTGCTTGAGTGAAAAACTGTCCATATGACAAAGACGGTTGAGCTCTCCACTTTGATCCACGACATGAATGTCTCAAGCAAGTCATTGGCCATTGAGAAAATGAAGTACGAGAGCATGGCCTCTGAAACTATGGATGTCCTTCGGGGTGTCTTAGAGTATTTCGGGACTTCTTCCACTTCCTCGTCGTCAGCCATTGATTCTCTACTATGGAAAATGAAGATGATCCAAGCAGCAGTGAAGACAATGAAGACTTCAGTTACTCGGTACAGAGAGATCTCCGGCCAAGTAGCCACTCTCGGAGTACTTCACTACTTCGAGGTCATCGGACTTTCTGTTTCGCCAGAACCCAGAGCAGCCCTGCTAGCTTTCGCGGTGACCTACTATTGACCCCTTCGCCTGACGTAGTCACTTCTTGCAAGGATTTTCAGCAATCCCGGAGAGCTGAAGGCTGGTCAGTTGTGAATACATGGATCGATGAAGGCCATCATCAAAAGCAAGCGCGAACGCAGCCTTCGACCAGCAAGCCTCCTTTGGACCCGACGGTCTAGTTCTCCTTAGGGTTCCGTTATGTAAATACTTATGTTATGTCTTCTTTTTGTATAAAAAAAATACTTATTTGGAAATGTTTTTAGGCTTTCTGAACTTTTTTCGATAATGAACTCGAAGTATTCGAAGTTAACGAAGGGCTCCGTCAACAGTGGGCTACCTTCGAAGCCTTAAGGCCTCACAGGCGTCCTCGATTTTCAATTCCTCGAGGGAGCCATGGAGAGGTTATACCCGAAATTTGTAAAGAAATATCAGCTTATATTAAGGAGGAAAAGGGGGATGAAGTTGTAAATATAGCGTCTTCATCTTCGGAAAACGTTGACTGGTCCGAAGAAGAGTGGTCTAGTGAGGAGCAAGCGAAGAGTAGCCCCAAACGACTTCGGACCTGGGCCGAGCTTTAGCAAGAACAAAGATATTTCCGAGCTTCGAAGAAGGTGAAACAGATTAAACGTAAGGTTCTGAAGACTCCGAGCTGCGGGACAAGTCACATTCGAAGCCGAGCTAACTCCGAGTCAAGCTATGGGCATCGAAGGGGACTTCGCTTTCTTCTTGGCATAGACACTGATTTTTCCTAGTGTAATATAATTTATTGAGTAATATAAACTGAAATGTTTAGAAATTTTCTAATTACCTCCTAGCCCCTCATTGAGGGTAAGCACCTTCGATTTTCAAGCAATGATGGTGACGCACAACGATTGTAATGCCTGCTAAGAGTACAATTTCAATAGTTTTTATTTTCGGAGGCTCGGAACCCCTAATTATATTGAATATGAATTTGGAACAAGTGGTTCGAAATTCGAGTAAATGGTCGCTATGGACCTCGTATATTCTTCGAACCCCATGGTTTGAAGTCCGTAAATGGTAGCTTAGTACTCTTTTTCGGATGTATTGATCCGATTATTCTGGTCACTTCAGACTCTTTTTCGGATGTATTTGGATCCGATTATAGTGGTCGCTTCAGACTATTTTTACTGATGCTTTCAAGCCAATTGCTCGGAATCCGTTTGATTTGGTCTCTTTGGACTCTTTCAATGGATGCTTTCAAGACGGTGGCTCGGAATCCGTTTTCATGGTCTCCTCCGACTCTTTTTGTAGATGCTTTCAAGCTGATTGCTCGGAGTTCATATCATTTGGTCACTTTGGATTCTTTTTACGGATGCTTTCAAGCTGGTGGCTCGGAATCCGTTTTTCATGGTACTTTACCACCTTGACGGATGCTTCGAACTGATGGCTCGAAGTCCATAAATTAGGTTCGAATGAATAATACTTACCTCCGCAATCAACTCCGTCCCTCTAGTGCGTCCACTAGGAGTAGGAATCATCCTGAGAAGCATGCATTATTTGAACCATAAGCTTTATTCAATTAGAAAGTGTTTACAAATGATTACAATGAGCCCCTAAGCGAAATATCGCTTAAGGTGCTCCGCCTGCCATGCATTATTCAATTCTTTACCTTCTAAATTAGCTAATTTAAAAGATCAGGGGAGTCCTGAATGTAGGATGATATATGGTCCTTCCCATTTATTTCCTAACTTCCCCGGAGCAATAATGCTTCGCAATACTAAATGGCCCAGCTTAAGTTCATTAAGCTTTATTTTCGGGTCATACCAAGTCTTCGTCTGATGTTGATACTTCGTTAGGTTAGAAACAGCTCGAAGCCTTGTTGCTTCAGTTAAGTCTTGCGAAGTATGTCTTTCATTTTCCATTTTAGGTTTGATGGTGCGGAGGGATCCTCCCTTGAGCTCTGTCGGTTTAATGGCTTCATCTCCAAATAGTAACCTGAAAGGGGTGAACCTTGTGGACCTTGCTTGAGTGGTCCGAATGGACCTGTTGGGGGACATAAGTTTTCCCTTGTACAGGGGCCAAATGATGTCAGCCTCCGAACGCCTCGGGTTCAGAGCCGGTTAGCTGGCAAAGCCGAAAGACGAGCTCCAGCCACCTTTGACGAAGTCAACTCCAAGAGCAGCCAAGACTTGTTCCTCTAGAACCAAGCCTCTGGGACCCCTTCGAAGTCAAGCCTCCGGGATCCCTCCGGGCCCACTCCGAAGCTAAGCCTTCAGGATCCCTCCAGGTCCCTTCCGGAGTTAAACCTTTGGGACGCCTCCAGTCCCATTCCAAGTCCCCTCCGAGAGCCGCTTCGGAGCCCACTTTGGAGCCCCCTTCGGTGTCCGCTTCGGAGTGCCCTTGGAGCCCCCTTGGCTACCTCCGACTGAAGATCTCTGGAAAATACTCTGGACCAGAAGAAATATCCAAGCATCGCTATAGTGTAAAGGCATACCAGGGCCCCAGCCCCTGGTATGCCGTATACCTGCTCTAGAAGTGATGTTTATCTACTACGTCTGTAAAGTCAAATGTACAGTAGTCTAGCATTTTTCCCTTCTTACCCCTATAAAGCCTATGGCTTGTAGAGGGCAATTAAGACTTTTCCTTTGGCCTTCGTGCCTATAAAAGCAGGGCCATGTCCTTGTAACAGGGAGACATGTTCAGTAGGGCTATTATCCCTCCGGGGAGGCCTGAACCAGTATAAACTCTCTCCCTCTGTGAGAACCCTTCGAGGTTCATTCTATACACCATACACAACTACATAAAAACTTGTTGTAGCTAACGCAATTGCTACAACAGTTGGCGACGTCCATGGGGAACTTAGTAGTAAAAGCTAAGTTCTCTGCCACTGCATGTATTTCGAAGTGCGTTTGCGGAGGGAGCTTTAGAATCTCAGGACTCCGCGCACCCTTTGGCAAGGGGCGTCAAGTACAATTCGAAGGCCTTTCTTGCCTTCCACCACCCCTCACACGTTGTAGTGCACCCTTCGGCAAGGGGCTCCGGGCGCTCACCTCAAGCCTCACAAGCCCTAGGGGCTATGTAACACCCCAAATTTCTAGATAAATAAAAATATTATTTAATCTGTTGTCCTGGAATTATTTATTTTGGAAATACCTTTAATGCCCTCCTTATCCTTTTTGAACTAGAACATACATGAAATGACCAAACCAGGGGCTAGAAAATTTTGTATATGATCCCAAGGCCAAGATATATTTTTGAGAATTTTTACAAATTTTTATCACCCCTGGAAGTAGTCCAAATAATTTAAATCAATTTCTGTAATTATTTTTATTCAAAAAATCCTTTAAACAGTAACAGGCCCTGACCCTCCCTTTCTCTCTCTCCCGGCCGACCTAGCCCGTTAGCCCCGCGCGCCTCGGACTAACACACGGGCCCCGCTTGTCAGCGAGTCCCTCTCCCCTTGCACACGCGCGACCGCCCGGCCCCACCTGTCGGCGCCAACCGACTCACTCCCTCGGCCGAGCCCGACCCACCCGTAAGCCGCCACCTCGCACACTCGCGCCCGCTGACTGCCTTGGCCCACCTATCGGACCCTTCGTCCACCTCGCGCCACCGCCCCCAAATCACACCGGCCGACGACCCCCGCCTCGGATCCGCCTCGCTGGCCCCTCCCTCATTCAATTGGCTTCGGATTAATGCACCCCGAGGTCTGCCGGTCATTTAATCGCTTTAATTGACGCGTTTTATCCCCCGGGAACACAGCGCCATGCATGGACGAGCCCTCGCCGGCAAGTTAAGACCCTCCCTCGGCTTTCCTTGCATGCAAGCCCGTCCGACGCCCCTATTTAACCACCCGGTCTCCGCCGCGTTCGACCCCCACGCTCTCGCAGTCCAGAACCGAATCAGACGCCTGAGACGCCCATTTAAGCGCCACACCACCGCCCCCACTCCGGTCGCCACTGACCGTCGCCGACAACCGCCTCCGCCCTAGCCAACCACACCATCGTGACCGCAAGGACGTCACCGACCTCGGCCACCCCTCCGATGATGCCGAACCTCGTCGGATCACCGTCGCTGACAAGGACCCAAAACCGCCTCGCCATCTACCCTCGTCGCCGGCCATGCCCCGTCATCCCCGGACCACCGCAGAGGTACCCTCGTAATCCTCGTAGTGTCCTCTTTCCATTTTAGACCTTAGATACGACCGCCGTCGCTCGTCGTGGCCTCTGGCCCGCTTGCCGTCGCCGGAGAAGATGACCGGCATGGGTCAAGTACCTGTGCCATGTAGGATTCGATCCCGGCCATGCGATCGCGATCGGACAACGCCGGCCTTACCACGTGCACGATTTAATCTACACCGTCGGATCTGATTGCAGCGGTACGTTTTAATCTCGTGCGTCCGTTAGTTTTAAAAACCCACATTCAATCTGGATCATCCATCGCGTACCGGTTCAGCGTTTTAATCCTGGCCTTCCGCGACAACTTAACTCCCCCTTCTCGCCCGTGACCGCCCGATCGCGATCCAACGGTGGATCTCGATCCGGCGCACGCGCACATGAGGAGCCATGCTGAATAGCGTGGGCCTCATGGCTCCAGATGTGATGAGTCATTGTCAACGATAGTCAAAGAGGACAGAAGAAGAGAGGAGATCTACTGTGTCTGGGCCGCGTGTGACTCAGGTAAACGGGCAGCGGGCGACTGTCAGGCAGAGGGGCCGCGAAGTCGGGCTGGCCCAATCCGGGTACCTAGGCCAGGAGCAGCAGAAGACCCAGTGGGCTGTTGACCAGGATTGACTCAGGTACACGGGCGGTGAGCGATTGCCGGGCTGAGAGAGCTGTGGAGTAGGGCCGGCCCAATCCGGGTACCTGGTGCAAAGTCGGTGGAGGCTTTGTTAGTTTCGGCGCAAAATTGATGACCGCTGATCTTGTATCGTACTGTCCAGAAGAGAAGCCGTAGTCGCTAGGAAAGCTTAGCTTCCGGATAAGTCATCTGTAAATAGGAGTTTACTATTTTGTCCCTAGGCCCACAGTCAGTCAGTTGAGTCTGTAAAAATATCCTTAGGGAAGTTTGGTCTTTTCCTTTTATTTCAGCGTCTGTAAAAACCCTAAGGGGCTGGTGGAATATTCCTAGCTATTGGGCAGCCTATAAATAGGGCCCCAATCCCTATGGTTAGGTCACCCTTCCAGAATTCACTTTTGAATCAAGAGGGTGACTTTTATTCTTCTGGTTCCCTATTCATTCTCCTGTGCGCCGCCAGGAACATTCCTCTATTCATTCTTCTGATTCAGTCTGTTCCTGGTTCTCTACGTGCTGTGATTCTTGTGTGCTGCGATTGTGTATATTTTATACTGCATCGTTTTGCCTGTCTGCAAGTTTTTCATCTCTAGTGCGAATGATCTTCTCTGGATGCTTCGGTTCTACACGAGAGTAGTACTAGTTCTTGCATGCTGCAAGTAGTACCTACTCCCTGTAGCAATAGGACGCTAGTACTCTAGCTTTGCTTTTTCCTGCATAGCATTTTTGATCGAGTAGATAGAGCCTAGTCTTTCTCTCGCTGTTTCTGGCGAAGCCCTCATGTCTGTTCGAAGTCATTCAACTCTGGGAAGCAGGCTTCGCCCTAACATATTTGAAGGCTTCGTTAGAACTTTTGACTCTGAACTTGAACTATGAATCTAGCTTCAAAGTATGCTCTGTGCTTAGTTTTTGTTTGTTGGCATACTTCAGCACTTTTGCGAAGCATACTTCGACAGGATTCGAAGTTAGCTTTGAAGCATGTCTCTCTGATAGACTTTGCTCGGAGTATGTTTTCTGAGGTCTTTCTGCTACAGTCATTTTCGAAGGTCACCGTTTGTGGATTCGGAGCTTGTCTTTCGAAGTTATTTCTTGGGTCGAAGGTTACCTCTTCGGTAGTCATACTTCGACCAAGTTGGCTTCGAAGGTAGAGTGAGGCTTCGATTTGGTCTTGCAGCTGTGTGTCTGGCTTCGCTTCTCGTTCGAAGGTTGCTTTTCTGCAAACTGTGTTCGAAGCTGTCTGATCAGAGTATAGTCTTCGAAGTACTCTGTTCGAAGCAGGCTACGATACTTTCATACTTCGCACCGAAGCATACTTTGCATTCAACCACACTCGAAATAGGCTAGTATCCACAAACCTTCGGCACTTCCACAACAGCCTTCGACAAGGGACCCCGAAGCAGGCTTCATCATAGCGAAGCAGGCTTCGACTCTGCGAAGCAGGCTTCAACACTGCAAAGTAGGCTTCGCAAAGTATCGAACAGGAGACAAATTTGAACAGTAACTTCTCATCTCATTTTATGTACACCTAGATTAGTTGTTGTGATCAGCCATGTTTTGAATACTCTGCATATCTGCCTATTAGCACTGTATTGGTGTTTATTTGTTCAGAACACCGGTCGTTTCTAGGCTAGATACTTTTAGGCTTTGGTGATATGTTTACTTTCTACTGCTTAGTCTTTAGAGCTGTGTTGGGTGTTGGGAACAGGCCATTGATTCGAAAGAATTTTTAGGCGCCCATTCACCCCCACTGGTCGCTTCTTTCGGTCCTACAAGTGGTATTAGAGCCTGGTTAGGGTTTTTCCATACCTTAACCGGTTCTAAACCTCAGTAGTGATCATGATGTCTCCTGGCAAGGTCCCATCCTTGGAAGCTTATGGCTATAACTATTGGAAGACTAGCATGCGAGCCTATCTTATGAGCCAAGGCTCGGACATCTGGGATATTTGTGTTCATGCTACGTTCGTTATATTGCCAGTTGCTGAGCATGGTACTCCTGATATCATTGCCCAGCATCTGAACAATAGTAAGGTTGTGAACATCTTGTTTTCTTGTTTAGGTCCCACTGAGTTTGAGCGTGTGAGCCGTCTCTCCACAGCGAGAGAGATCTGGGCTACCCTAAAGGCACACCATGAGGGAACAACCCAGGTCAAGGCTCGGCTCTATCAGACCTACCGGCGTGAATATGAAAATTTCACAGAAAAGTCGGGTGAATATGTTGAAGCATTGTTTGGTCATTTTCAATCGATCATAAACAAACTTCGGGACAACAAGGCTGAGGGTGCTCAGTTAGTCTCAGATCACGAGCAGGCACTCAAGGTTCTCCATACCTTGGACCCAAATATCTGGGAGATCAAGGTATCCTCTATCATTGAGAGCAAATCTTATGATACCTTGACCATTTCTGAGTTGTTTAGCAAGCTGAAGGCCACCGAGGTTGATATCCAGTTGAGATCAAATCTCACTGGCTCTGGATCAAAGTCTCTGGCCCTTGCTACACCTTCTGTTGATCCTTCTTCTGTGAGCTGTGCTAGGTTCTCTTTGATGTCTATCACTGAAGACCAGCTCGAGTCTTTGGGAGATGATGACCTGTGTCTTTTTAACAACCGGGTGCGTCATGTTTATGACAAAAGGATGTTCAAAAGACACGGCACAAAATCCGGATGCTTTGAGTGTGGTGACCCAGGACACTTCATCGCCGACTGCCCCAAGCGCAATGGACACAAGAAGGGCACCGGTGGTGGCTTCCATGACTTCGGCATGCACGACAGCTCTTCCTTCAACAAGGGCAAGCCAAAGACCAGATTCTTCAGAAAGGCCATGAAGGACTACTGGCGAGAGAACAAGAAGCGCGACAAGGCCTTCTTCGCCGAGATGGAGAAGAGCTACTCCATGCGGTCCACGTCTTCTTCCTCTTCATCAAGTTCAAGCGATGAGGAGATCGTCATCAAGAAGGGGGAGGACAAGGACGATCCGACGGGTCTTTGCTTCATGGCCTTCGGGAATAGACCGAAGAGCCACTCACATCAGCGCTGAAGATCCCGCAAGAGCTTCTGCTCAATGGCTCTTGTGGATAAGGAAGAGAAGAGCTCGTCCGATGACTCCGATGACGACGACAACGAAAAGGTACCATCTTATGAACGTGAAATCGTTGATTTACTTGAAAGCAATCGTCAGGAGTTAAAATATCGGGAAAAACTGCTTAGAGAGACTAAGAAGAGGATATATGAATTATAGAGTGAGCTTGCCGTGGACAACGACAGAATTGAGAATCTATCTTCTTCCCCTTGCTTGGGTGATAGAAGTGAGTGCCCAAAGTGTGAGGTGCTTCTGTGTGACCTGTCGACTCTGAAGTCCAGGTACATAGAAAGGGTTGATGAGAGGGACGCTTTGGCCACTAAGCTTGAAAGCGCTCAGCTGGAGCTGAAAGATGCTCAAGCCACTATCGTCGTGTCCTGTCCTGATTGCCCATCTCATCTAGCTAGTCTAGCTGAGCTGAAAGCCAAGGGCGATGCACATTTGGGTGATTTGGAGAGAGTGAGAGCTGAGCTGGCGTAGACTAGGCTAGAGCTTGAGACACTATCAGTTCCACCCACTGTCTGTGTGAATTGCTTGTCTCTCGGACTGGAGTTGATTAAGCTAAAAGCCGAGAAGTCTGTCCAGGAAGATAGCGAGTGTGAGACCTGCTTGTCTCAGGTGGAGGTTCTAGCTTCCTTGAGAGAGGAGCTAGCTGATTCCCAGAATGAGAACTTTTACCTCCGTTCTATCTTGAGTTGGATCAGTGCCAGAGAGCCACAACTCGGCATGATGATTCAGTAGTTTAAGAGGCGGGATGGGTTTGGGGTAGGTTACACCTACACCAAAGCTGACTTTGAGAGCGCCATTAGCCGGGCAGTGGTGTGGAGTAAAATGACTCCTCAGCAGAGATACCCCAAGACTCACTCCACTGAGTCTTCCCAGGCTAGTCAGCCCAAGGATGGAGTGATCCATGAACAGCCCAAAGCTCCACCCAAGAAGCCCATCTAGGTTCCAAAGCCCAAACACCTCCACATTTCTCTTGACTCTCTTCCTGGACCCTCTCAACCCAAGAAGACTACACCAAACACCACTAAGCCCAAGAACCCCAACCATCAACCACATCCCAAGAAGCCCATCTATCATTGTGAGTGTTGTCAAAGAGACGGGCATCTTGCGGAGTTTTGCTTCATGAGGAAGCAGGTTGAGAGAGTAGAGAGAGCTCGTGGTGGTCAGGAGCAGTTCTACCAGCAGGGTGGTAGACTGAGAGGTCCTCGACGCGGGGAGAGGCTGGAGGCCAGGCCGCGTAGTGTAGGTGGTGGTAGAGGAGACGACTTTCATGGCCATGCTCCAGTTGGTGGTGTTCGTTCCGGCAGAGCTCCAGGCCGTTTTGGTCACGGTCCTGGACCTCGTGACCGAGGTTTCAAGCAGAACCATGGACCGCGCTTTGAGCTGCGTTTTGGTCCAAACTCTTCTGATGGTTTTTGCTTTCCGTCCTTTGAGCAGATGCATCGACACTGGTTTAGTTCTTTTGCTAAACCTGGTGCCAGACCATTTGCTCCACCTTACAACCACTGATTGTGCAGGATCGGGGACAGGAGGACGTTTGGATCATGGACTCAGGATGTTCTCGTCACATGACGGGACATCACATATGGTTCTCCAGTCTCACTCCCCCGAGCTCCAAAGAGTACATCACCTTCGGGAACAGTGGTCAAGGGAAGGTAAGTGGCATCGGCTCAATTCACATTTCAGACCATTTCCCTTTGAAGAATGTTGCTTTGGTTGGAAATTTGAATTTCAATTTGATTTCTCTTTCACAACTTCTTGAGGATGGTTTGGAGGTTCATTTTAAGAAGGGCAGTTCTTCAGTATTGATTCTAGAGGGGCTTTGATTTGCCAGATCTTACCTTTTGGTAAGGTTTTTCGGATTGACTTCTCCAGTTCTTTTGGCCCTTCTCGTTGTTTGATTGCTGGATCCTCCTCTGAGCTCTGGAAGTGGCATAGGAGGTTAGGTCATTTGAGTTTTGATCTGCTAGTCAGGTTGAGCTCTATGGACCTCATCCGAGGATTGCCCAATCTTAAGATGGAGAAGGATCTAGTTTGCCATCCCTGCCATCACAAGAAAATGGTTGCCGCATCTCACTAACATGTGACTCAGGTGATGACTTCGTATCTGGGCGAGCTATTACACATGGACACTGTTGGTCCAGCTCGGGTACACTCAGTCGGTGGGAAGTGGTACACGCTTGTCATTGTTGACGATTTTTCTCGATTCTCATGGGTTTTATTTTTGGAGTCTAAGGATGAGACATTGCTCGATGACGAGATGGCGAGGACGATGCTCGATGAGCACAGGACTCCTAAGCATTTTTGGGTTGAAGCCATGAACACAACTTGCTATCTGGCCAACCGCATTTTTCTTAGGGCTTACCAAGGTAAGACCTCATACGAGTTGTGGTTTGGCAGACAGCCCAAGGTGAGCCACTTGCGATCGTTTGGCTGCAAGTGCTTTGTGCTCAAGAAGGTAGGGCATTTGGACAAGTTTGAGTCTCGTTGCTGGGATGGAATTTTTCTTGGCTATGCTTTGCATTCTCGAGGCTTCCATGTTTGGAACCTCGACTCCTAGTAGCTTGTCGAGACTTGCCAGGTTTCTTTTGATGAGTCCTTGCCTTCTTTGACTCATTCTTTTGAGCTTTCTGGTGATGGTGAGCTCGTAGAGTCCATCGTCAAGGAAGATGAGGACACTCCAGCTGCTGATGAGGGTTGGCCTTCTGTACAACTTGCAGAACCCACACCTTCTGATACTTCGACTGAGGATGAGGGTGGACCTTTCATCACTTCTTCCACTTCGATCAAACCCCCTCAGTTGAGTCCAGAGGTGCCAGCTGCTGACTCCGGTGAGGTGACTTCAGATCACCAGGGATCTCGAGCAGTTTAGCGTGATCACCCCTCAGAGCTCATCATTGGTGATTTGACTGAGAGAACTTTGCGTTCATCTGTTGACTCTCTTGCTGTGTTTGCTGAATCTGCTTTTGTTGCATCTTTTGAGCCCAGAGACGTTTCTCATGCTCTTTCTAACTCCAATTGGATTAATGCCATGCAAGAAGAGCTTGGGAATTTTGTCTGCAATCAGGTTTGGACACTAGTTGAGCTGCCACCAGGATGCAACCCCATAGGCACCAAGTGGGTGTTCAAAAACAAGCAAGGTGAAGATGGGGTTGTGGTGTGCAACAAAGCTCGACTAGTTGCCAGGGTTTTTGCCAAAAGTAGGGTATTGATTTTGAAGAAACTTTCGCCCCTGTTGCCCATCTTGAGTCCATTCGCATTCTCTTTGCTTTTGCCGCTTCTAAAGGTTTTAAGCTTTTTCAAATGGACGTCAAGAGGGCTTTTCTGAACGGGTATATAGAGGAGGAAGTGTATGTTAGGCAGCCCCCTGGTTTTGAGAACCCCAAGTTTCCTCGACATGTTTTTAAGTTGCAAAAGGCTTTATACGGGTTGAAGCAAGCCCACAGGGGTTGGTATGACCGGTTGAAGCAGTTTTTGTTGGGGAAGGGCTTTGTGATGGTTCTGTGGATAAAACTCTTTTCTTGCTCAGAGATGCTTCAGATTTCTTAGTCGCTTAGATTTACGTGGACGATATTATCTTTGGCGGTACTACTAATGATCTTGTGTCCAAGTTTTCTGAGCAGATGCACAGCGAGTTTGAGATGAGCCTCATGGGTGAGCTCAAGTACTTCTTGGGGCTCCAGATCAAGCAGACCAAGGACGACACCTTCATCCACCAAGGTAAGTACACTCGTGACATGTTGAAGAAGTTTGACTTTGGTGGAGAGTTGAAGCCACAGATGACCCCAATGGACACATCTGGGGGCCTAGACAAGGATGAGAACAGCATCAAGGTCAATGAGAGAGAGTTTCGAGGGATAATCGGTTCGCTACTGTACTTCACGGCGACAAGACCGGACATACAGTTCGCCATTGGACTGTGCGCGCGCTTTCAGTCTTCACCACGCGCGTCTCATCGGCAGGCTGTCAAGCGCATCTTCAGATATCTTACCTATGTGCCTGATCTTGGTCTTTACTATTCAGCATCATCATCTGTTGATTTATCTGGCTTTTCGGACGCTGACTTTGGTGGGTGCCGGTTGGATCGCAAGTCGACTTCCGGTACTTGCCAGTTTCTTGGTTCTTCCCTTGTGACTTGGTCTTCTCAAAAGCAATCTGGAGTTGCTCTTTCGACCACTAAGGCTAAGTATGTAGCTGCTGCTAGCTGTTGCTCACAGTTGGTTTGGATGATTTCCACTCTGCGAGATTTTGGGTTGTTCTTTCCTACCAGAGTTCCTCTGTTTGGCGACAGCACTAGTGCTATTAGTGTAGGGAAAAACCCTTGTCTCCATTCAAAAACCAAACACATTGATGCGCGCTTTCACTTTCTGCGGGATCAATATGACAAAGGTGTCATTGACCTTGTTCATGTTGACACCCATCATCAGTTGGCTAACATTTTCACCAAACCCCTAGATCAGTCTACTTTTGAGCGTTTACGAGTGGATTTGGGTGTTGTGTATCCTTTTTAGGATATTTTGAGTCAGTTTTTTTCTTTCGTCTTTACTCTTTTCTTGAGTCTTTTTGTGTGTGTTCATATCATACATACTCACATATCACACTTTTGAGCCTACTTCTGTTATATGATTAAACTGCTTTACTTATTCTAGCTGGTACATGCTTTTGAATACTTGTCAATGATCATGCTTTGGTTCAGTTCACTTGATATGTCTGATATCTGTCATATGCATGGCTTTTATGTTTTAAACTTGAAAAATGATCACCATTGCTTCTGGTAACTAGCATGTGTAGGCTAAGTGCTTTTGCTATCTTTTACATGCCTTGGTGCTAGTTCCTCACATAGATGCAGATATGCAACTTGGACATCTTTATGCTTTAACATGGAAAATGTGCTATAAAAATGATAAAAATCAAAAATGAATGAAAATTCCATGCCTTTTTTATGCTTGAGATGAAAATATCCAAGTGGGTTTGCTTTGTCACATTGCATTGTTCTGGACTGCTTACCATAGCACCTTGGTATGAACTAGGATAGTGTAATGTATGCCAAGACCAATGTCTTAAGCTTCCGATGGTCCAGTTCTGGCCTAGGCTTGACTTGGTCGGTTAGCATAAGGTTTGACATGCAAATAACCCTTGGCAAAAATGAAAAAGGAAAGTGAAAAAGCCTGAAAATTAAAAAGACAACAAGTTTGCTGAAGCACCTTGTTTTGGACAATGCTTATCTTGGTAGATAGTAGTTAGCTTCTGCATCTCATGCCTTACCTTGCTAGTCAACTGGAAAATGTGGTGATTCTTTTGTTTGCAAAAACTGAAAAATGCATGCTAATGACTTTCTTTAGATATCATATGTTGCACTGATCATGCCATGTGTCTTAGACAGTATGTCTTTTGCTGTCTCTGTTAGATGTTGTAATTGCAGTCAATCATATATGAGTAGCATGCTTTATTCACTCCACCTGCACCCCAGTTGCATTCATTGCATATTTTGAGGGGGAGTTGCGTTTCAGGGGGAGTCAGTGTCTTTTTAGAGTGCTTGATGAGTTCACTTGTCAACAAGGGGGAGAAATTTTGGGATAAAAGGGGGAATTTTGGCTTTCTCTGGGATTTGTTTCAGGGGGGAGTTTTTGTCCCGTTTATCCTTACTCTTTTGATATCCTTGATGATGTTTCTGTAATCGCACTCATTTTGAGCTTTTGGTTTGGCTTTTGGTCATTAGGGTTAAACTTTTACTTTATTTTTTCTTCTTCTTTGCTTTATTGTTCTTTGTTTTCGTGTTTCCATATATGTTCGCATGTACTAAAGAGCTGAAGAAGTGAAGTGTTGACAATGCACTCATCAAGGGGGAGATTGAGGAGCCATGCTGAATAGCGTGGGCCTCATGGCTCCAGATGTGATGAGTCACTGTCAACAATAGTCAAAGAGGACAGAAGAAGAGAGGAGATCTGCTGTGTCTGGGCCTCGTGTGACTCAGGTACACGAGCAGCGAGCGACTGTCGGGCAGAGGGGCCGCGAAGTCGGGCTGGCCCAATCCAGGTACCTGGGCTAGGAGCAGCAGAAGACCCACTATGCTATTGACTAGGATTGACTTAGGTACACGGGCGGTGAGCGATTGTCGGGCTGAGAGAGCTGCGGAGTTGGGCCGGCCCAATCCGGGTACCTGGTGCAAAGTCGGTGGAGGCTTTGTCAGTTTCGGCGCAAAACTGACGACCGCTGATCCTGTATCGTACTGTCCAGAAGAGAAGCCGTAGTCGCTACGAAAGCTTAGCTTCCGGATAAGTCATCTGTAAATAAGAGTTTACTATTTTGTCCCTAGGCCCACAGTCAGTCAGTTGAGTCTGTAAAAATATCCTTAGGGCAGTTTGGTCTTTTCCTTTATTTCAGCGTCTGTAAAAACCCTAAGGGGCTAGTGGAATATTCCTAGCTATTGGGCAGCCTATAAATAGGGCCCCAATCCCTAGGGTTAGGTCACCCTTCCAGAATTCACTTTTTAATCAAGAGGGTCACTTTTATTCTTCTGGTTCCCTATTCATTCTCCTGTGCGCCGCCAGGAACATTCCTGTGTTCATCGTGAGTTCTTATTCAGTTTGTTCCTGGTTCTCTGCGTGCTGTGATTCTTGTGTGCTGCGATTGTGTATATTTTATACTGCATCGTTTTGCGTGTCTGCAAGTTTTTCATCTCTGGTGCGAATGATCTTCTCTGGATGCTTCGGTTCTACACGAGAGTAGTACTAGTTCTTGCATGCTGCAAGTAGTACCTACTCCCTGTAGCAACAGGATGCTAGTACTTTAGCTTTTCTTTTTCCTGCATAGCCTTTTTGATCGAGTAGACAGAGCCTAGTCTTTCTCTAGCTGTTTATGGCGAAGCCCTCATGTCTGTTCGAAGTCATTCAGCTCTGGGAAGCAGGCTTTGACCTAACATATTCAAATGCTTCGCTAGAACTTTCGACTCTAAACTTGAACTATGAATCTAGCTTCGAAGTATGCTCTGTGCTTAGTTTTTGTTTGTTGACATACTTCAGCACTTTTGCGCATCATACTTCGACATGATTCGAAGTTAGCTTTGAAGCAAGTCTCCCTGATAGACTTTGCTCGGTGTATGTTTTCTGAGGTCTTTCTGCTACAGTCGTTTTCGAAGGTCACAGTTTGTGGATTCGGAGCTTGTCTTTCGAAGTTAGTTCTTGGGTCGAAGGTTACCTCTTCGGTAGTCATACTTTGATCAAGTTGGCTTCGAAGGTAGAGTGAGGGTTCGATTTGGTCTAGCAGCTGTGTGTCTGGCTTCGCTTCTAGTTCGAAGGTTGCTTTTCTGCAAACTATGTTCGAAGCTATCTGATCGGAGTATAGTCTTTGAAGTACTCTGTTCGAAGCATGCTTCGATACTTTCATACTTCGCACCGAAGCATACTTTGCATTCTGCCACACTCGAAATAGGCTAGTATCAACAAACCTTCGGCACTTCCACAACAGCCTTCGACAAGGGACCCCAAAGCAGGCTTTGACTCTGTGAAGCAGGCTTCGACACTGCGAAGCAGGCTTCGCCAAGTATCGAATAGGAGACAAATTTGAACAGTAACTTCTCATCTCATTTTATGTACACCTAGATCTGTTGCTGTGATGACTTTAAGCTTCTAAATTTCATATCTTGCGCATTTCAACTTCAAAAATTACCATTTCAATTCGAGAAAATTTGTAATATTATTCTCTACATGTTCATATAATAAAAACAGTATGTTTACTTTGGACATTTCATGATTTTGTAATAAAGTATTCAAATGCCCTTAGGGTAAAATACAAATTTAATTATTTAAATTCCAACAAAATTTATATTCATTCATTCCCTATTAGAATAATGAAACCACTAAGTTTTCTATGAACCTTTCATTTTAAATTATTTAGAAAACTTAAAATGAGATTATTCACATTTAAAACCCCTTTTTACAAAGGACAATATTTCATCATAGTTCATTTTAAATTATTTATAAAATAAATTTCAGAAACTTAACAACTTAGTTTTCATTAAATTAAACCAATTTAAACCAATGTGCTTGTTGTGTGATTTTATATTGTTTAATCGAATGTTGTATTTATTTTATTTTACTTTATTTATATTGGGAAGACTACTACGCCGCTGAGGAGCCGGAATATTACCCGGAAGTTTCTCCCTCCCCATTCGCTGAACAAGGCAAGTCACCAAACCAATCTTTTGAGCATATTGAACCCATGTTTTATTAAACTATTGCTAAAACACATAGGTTATACATGCATTAGTCAAATGAAACCCTTACAATATATTTATTAGGATCCCCCGACCTTGATGTGCAACCCAAGCCATGCTATCTCCCCTATCCTCCTTGTCACCATATGATTAGCATTATTAGCTAGTGTCCAATGTATTGACACGATTGTTATAGGATTTAAAAATGAGTCGTGGCAACTTGGTTCTACTATATGATCCCCGTTATTCTTATCCTTGGAATTATGTCGGTGATGAGATGTGGTTGTGAGTAAATGCATGGTGGGTTCCGGGTGCAAGCTAGGGCACTGGTCGGTAGCACCCAGGGCACTATAAGGACCGGTCTGCGAGATCCATTGCAATACACTTCCGTACTAACCACAAGTCTAATGGGTAAGTCCTAACTAAGGTATGGAGTGTTCCATACCGAGGCCACCATTTGGAGATGGGTCAAGCAACACCTGCGGGTGGCTTGTACCGACGTGGCGCAAAAGGGGGTGCGACGTTAGCCGGGATGTGGCCCGGCACGCCGGCGAAACCTAGAGGGGATGGTTATCGCTTGGAGCATTTCATGCTGAGGTTTTGGCACAAGTTCCCGTGGTATGGGTCATCTCGTTACACTTTGGTGTATGGGATGAGTGCGTGTCTTGTGAGTACAGTAGTACATCTCTGATCAGAGTCATTAATCTTTTAGAAAAGCCAAGCCCACGGTCAAGGGCGGGTTGCATGACATCCCACAGTTAGTTTACTTTTGATATGTATGTGTGTTGGCGTAAAAGTTACACCAACAGGTTCTTAGTAGTCAAGAACAAACAAACAAGAGGTTTGTGCTTTTAGGACAGACTTGAGCCTCCGTAAAGGATAACAACTCAAGAGGTCCGAATGTATGTGTTTGAACCACTGGTTCTCCATCCTTCTTACAAGGTACAATGGGGGGTATTTATAGGGAAAAAGGCTTAAGGAATAGACCTATTTACCCCTATATTACAACTGACCTCCAATATTATAAACAAGGTTATACATGGTAAAGTGCCGTAGGGTAGATGGATAAACAAGACATCCAATCAGTCACGTCTTCCTGCTTCGAAGCCTCCTCCTTCCCTTCGGAGGGTCCTTTGTGACTTCGCATCATGACACCCTCCGACCGTGCTGACGTATGCTTCGAACATTAGTCCGCCATCTTCGGGATCTTCTTAGAGCCCACGGAGGGTTAACCTTTAAGTCCTGGAAATGAAGTAATTTCCCCCAACAGTAGCCCCTCGAATACGCCTTTCTGTAGATAACCTATTTTTAGAAAGAAGGCAGTATACGAAAGGAACATTTTTAGTTTCTGAGGCTTAAAGGGAATGCGAAGGTGTTATGATTTAGCCCAGAATATTGGGCCCAATATTTTAAAACATTCGTCTCCGAGTTCTGGCATAGTGAGAAAACTCCCTGGGACTAGAACGGTTTCGGAGTATGAACGTCGTGAAAGCGGTTATGAAGTGTCTTTCGTCGTGGAGACGGTTACGGAGTGTGAACGTCGTGGGGTACCGTCAATATGACCGTTACGGCGCAAATAGCCGTTACCCTCTGTAAAAAAGAAGTAACGGTCGATTTCTTCAGCGGTTGCACGCCGTTCCAATTACCAGCCCCACCTGTCGGTGACGGAAGCCGAACCTGCAATGTGAAACTTCTCGAAGAGCAGTATAGGTTGTGCGGTTATAAAAGGGGGAAATAGGGATTACTGGAAGTTTTTTACCGCATTCACCGTTCCTGCAATTCACCTTTTCCTTCAATCTTCCGCACCGTCGAGCATTTGAGCGCAATGGCGAGAACCAGCCACACAACTCCATTGGCGGCCAACACTCTGGCGCAGCGGCAGGCGTGGGCCGCATCGGCAGCCACGGCAATGGCGGGGGGTCCGGGCGGTGCTTGGCCCAAGAACCCTCGAGCGCTCCGCCCGCCCTCCAAGAAGAAGATGGCCCAGAGCTTTGTCATCGGCCAGTCTGTGAGCACCGCGGAGTCCATTGAAGAGGCAGTAGACGGGAAGCTGGGAGCCGGAATGAGGACTCGAGTTCCCGGGACAGAGTCGACTCCACGGCCTCGGAGCGGAGAAGTGGTGGTCTTCGAGGCGTTCTTCTAAGCGGGTCTGGGGCTACCAGCCGTGGATTTTCTGGCAGAGGTACTGGACTTGTTCCACATAACCCTGCCTCAATTGTCCCCCAACGCAATCGTCCGCCTGGCCGTCTTCGAGTGGGCTCTTCGGGCGGAGGGGTGTGAAGGGCGCTCCGAGATCTTCGCAGCGACCCACGAGGCCATCTGCCAGCCGAAGCCTCAAGATGGGCCTGGAGACTCGAAGGTGACGGTGGCCTTCGGCAGTGTTAATTTCCAGCTACGGCGGGAGCACGCTCTCCATTTCCCTGCGAAGGCCATAAATGACCGATGGTATACAAATTGGATACTTCGGTGGTTTTACGCCGAAGTAGGAGAAGACTCCCCCCTTTCGGGCCCTCTTCAAGAAATCTGGTTCCGGAAGGAAGCGGACATCTCCCCAAACCCTAGTTTTCTCACGACGAGGCTAGGGTTGCTTGCTTCAGTGGCTCGTCGTATGAGCATGCGCGACCTGGCCGAGGAGTTCGTCGGCCTTCGGATCTCACCCCTCGGAGCCAGTTGGCCAATCTCCATCCCGCAAGCCTCGGAGGGGGACCTCCGAAACATAGGTACGTCTTTCTCCTGCGGCATCATTTTATATGAACACATTAATTATACTTATGCTTCTTATACCTTTTTCTTTTCAGTGGCGCCTCTGGCCTTAGCTCCGGACGACATAGTCCGGGCTACCGAACGAATTCTCGGAGCCCCTTCGGTGGCCGAGAGGCAGAGGAGGCTGGAGCTGGTGGGGAGTTGGGAGCGCTCGAACAGGGTGTGGAGAGCCCTCGGCATGGAGCCTCCGCAGCTTCCCGACTTCGCCCCAGCTGGAGCGGCGGCTCGCAAGAGGAAAGCAGCGGCCGAGCCCTCTAAAAAGCTGGCAAGCAACCTCTTCAGAAGAAGGCGGCGAAGCAGCCTCCGCACTTGACGCCCTCTTCATCTTCTTCGTCGCCGGATGAGCGGAGCCCGACTCCCGAAGAGGCAGAAGACTCCGGAGGTGCTACAGCGAAGGCCTTCGAAGACTACCTTTTGATTGACGAAGACATGGAGGAGGTCCCCCCAAACCTATCCGACAGGGAGGGTGTTAGTGTAACTCCATTGGCTCCTCCTGCACCCGCCAACGTGCAAGTGGAGTCATATTCTACCTCCGACTTGCCTGCGCCCGAAGGGGTTCCTGCGGAGGTCGTGGCCCCGACGGACGAAACCGAGGGTAGGACTTCGGGAGATGATTTTGACAATATCCTCCAGATGTACGAAGTCCTGGAGGATCCGGCGATCCTTCCTCAAGCGGCTCTTAGAGGTATTTTCCCGGAGCTCTTTCTTTTTTCGTCAGCATTCGCTTGCTATCTGTAGAATATGTTAATTAATCTTGGTATTTGAAATAGGTACCTCTTCGGGTTCCGAAGCCTTGGTGGCGCCCGACGTCCCCGCTTCTTCGGAGACGGTCACCCGAGCGGACCCTCCGGCTCCCCTGGGGGCTCCGAGCCCGGTGGTGGAGAACGTATCCTTCGGAGCGGACGATGTGCTCCCTGGGACGGAGTTGGCTCCGGCCGTGGCGACCTCGACTACTGAAGGCGCCTCCGACAACGTGGTTCCGGCCGGAGATGTGGCGGCTGAGGGTCGGAATGTTCTTGCCTCTCCCCCTTTCGTGCCGGGGAGGGGTAAGAGTATTTCCAGCCTGGGCCTTCGGGTTGACCAAGCTGCGCCCTCCGTTGGCAACTCAGAGGACGAGGCTGCAGAGGACGACGCCCGAGCCTTGTCTTGGCTCCCTCTTCTGGCTCCTTTCTTGGAGCATCGGAGCGGCCTTCGAAGGCTCCTGGAGCCCCTGGCTGAGAAAAGCCAGGACATTGCCAATTCGGAGTTGATCTCCGCTTTGAGCGAAGTTAGGGCTTCGAGCCTCAACACGGCCCTCGAAAGGGCTGCCCTTCAGGTATGAAAAAGACACCACAGTTGCTGTATTTTAATGGTCAAACTTCTTTAGCACTTACCTTGTTTTCCTTGCAGCAATTCGCCCTTGCTAGAGCGGCAGCGACTTCCAGCGAGGTCGAAATTAACCGACTTAACCGGAAGGTTACAGCCCTTCAAACAGCTCTTGATGACTCCACCGGGAGGTCTCTCAGGCTGAACGAAGAACTTTTGGAAGAACGGAAGGCTAAGGCAGCGTCTGAAGAAGCCCTTGAAGCCCTCCGCTCTCATGCCCAAGAAGCCGAAGCTGAACGAGTGGTCCTTCGTGCGGAGGTCGAAAAGCTTCGCCAGGATGCGGCTGCTTCGAACGGGCATCTGGTGGAACTTCAAGGGGCTCTTAGCCAGGCAATGGCTCAGAAGAGTTCCTTGATGCTTCGGGTGGCCGCGTTGGACGCAACTGTTGCAAGCCTGGAAGTAGCAGAGAGAAAGAATTCCAGTACTGCTGACCGTACCTTGGAAGCTCTTCAGGGTACGTTAGAGTACTTCGGCACCATGTGCCCTTCGACCTCTGCTGCAACCTCCGAGCCGCTCGACCGGAAGCTGACGAGGATCCAGGTAGCTTCGTCGCTGATAAAGAACTCCGGAGTCCGGTACGGAGAGATCTCCGGACAGTGCGCCGGCATCGGGGTTCTTCGCCACCTCGAATCTCTTCGGATTCCCTTCGATTCGGTTAGTGGTTCGTCTCCTGGAGGCTTCGCGGATGATGACCTGCTGCGGCCGTCTTCGGAGGTGGCTTCGGCTTGGGAAGCATTCCGATCAGTATGGAAGGCGGACCATAAGGTTGCTGCTAAGGCTTGGATCGACGAGGCCCGCCGGCAAAAGCAAGCTCAAGCGAAGCCACCACTCCCAACTTCGCCAGCGCCTTCGGTCCCAGCTCCGCCAACCGACCCGCAGGTCTAGCCGCTTAGGGTTGTTGTGTACCTGTGGTCTTGTAAACTTTGTTTAATTAATGAGAAAGTTATAAACAGTACTTGTCTTGGGTGCTCTGCTCTTTTTTAGGTTTTGTCCTGCCCTTCGAGCCCTGACTTCGTACTTTTGGAACCTACTGCCGAGCTTCGAAAGGAGTGGGCAGTTCTTGAGAGTTTGAGACCTTATCGCCGCTCCCGCTTTTCTGTTCCTCGCGGAGACGGGGGGGGAGGTTACCCTTGAAGTACGAAGGGACGTTTTGTCTTATATTAAAGAGGAAGAAAAGGAAGAGGGGTCTTCGTCTTCCGAGCCTGTCGACTGGTCTGACTCGGAGTATCAAGCTGAAAACCTTGCCGAGGCCGGCTCCGAAAGGCTCTGACGTGGGCCGAACTTCAGGAGGAGCAGAAGAAACTGCGAGCCTCGAGAAAAAAGCGAAGTTCCCGGCCAAAAAAGACTTCAAGCTCCGAAGGGCAAAGTAGCCGCAGGGGTAGCTCTAGGGGTCGAAAGGGTCTCCGTTTTTATTTGGGTTTAGATAACAATTTTTCTTGATGTATGAGTATAATATTTTAATGTGGAATGCTTCGACAGTATGCTGTGTGACTCCTATCTTCCTACCCCCCTTGTGGGTGGCGGAGCTTTTATCATATATAAGGGTTCGCTAGGCACAATGATTGGTCCGAACACCTGCATGCTTCGAATTTTGCACATGTCACCACCGATAAAACAACGATTTAAAGTCCTTAGACTCTTCTACGGATCCTAACAAGCCGGAGCCTGGAATCCGTAGGTTGGCCACCTACGGCTCTTTTACAGATACTTCGCACCCGGAGGCTTGAAATTCTGTCCTGTTTAAAGTCCTTAGACTCTTCTACGGATCCTAACAAGCCGGAGCCTGGAATCCGTAGGTTGGCCACCTACGGCTCTTTACAGATACTTCGCACCCGGAGGCTTGAAATTCTGTCCTGTTTAAAGTCCTTAGACTCTTCTACGGATCCTAACAAGCC
>JAAALK010000079.1:18057954-18273287 GCA_019279435.1 Zizania palustris
TCCGAAGCAAAGATTCCACTGGAAGGATTGGAAAGTGGGCAGTAGAACTAGCACCCTTCGGCATATCTTTCCTAGCAAGGACAACTATCAAATCTCAAGTCCTAGCAGACTTCGTAGCAGAGTGGACTCCACCTGCGAAGTTGACTCCGGAGAAATCAGATGACGGAGTTTGGACTATTTACTCCGATGGGGCTTTCCAAGCATCCGGAGCAGGCATTGGGGCAGTATTGATTTCACCGTCAGGACAAAGAGCAATGTACTCCGCAAGACTCAACTTTAAGTCTACCAATAATATAGCGGAGTACGAAGGAATTTTATTGGGACTCCGGAAAGCACGTGCTCTAGGGGCTACAAGGATAATTATAAAAAAAGATTCTCAGATAGTAGCAGGGCACGTAGACAAAAGTTTTCAAGTCCGACATCCACAGCTTGCAAAGTACTTGGAAGAAATTCGCAAGATCGAAGCACATTTCAGGGGTATTTCCATTCGGAGTATACCAAGAGCTGAAAACGTGCAAGCGGACATTTTAGCGAAGGCTGCTGCCGGAGCTGTGGATGTGCCTGACGAAGCTTTTTATGAGGAGCTCAATGTACCTTCGGTGCCACAAGTTGCTTCTGCAGAGATTCTCTGCATTCCTAGTGCAGATTGGAAAGATTCGATCATAGAACTCTTGCAAGGAGGAACAAATTTGCCCGAAGAGCCCCAATTGTCAAGATTAAAGCTCAGAGCAAGAAACTATCAGTTAATCAACGGTATATTATACAAGGCCGGAGTATGTTCCCCTCTACTCCGATGTATATCTCAAGCCGAAGGCCAAGAAATTCTTCGAGAAATTCACGAAGGCCTTTGTGGAAGTCATTTAGCCCCTAGAGCACTGGCAGGAAAAACACTTCGCCAGGGGCTTTATTGGCCCACAATAACAGCTGATGCGGAGAGCTTGGTCCGCACTTGTCAAGGATGCCAGTGGATGGGTCGACGGAGTCATCGCCCACCAACAGCTCTTCAAGTCATTGCTCCGGTATGGCCCATGGCCAGATGGGGTATGGATCTAATTGGTCCCTTTCCGTTAGCAAAGGGAAATCTGAAGTTCGCAGTGGTAGCCATTGAATATTTTTCTAAGTGGGTAGAAGCAGAGCCCTTAACAGCTATCACTTCGAATAATGTACAGAAATTCTTCTGGAAGAACATTATTTGCCGGTTCGGAGTGCCTAGATATCTCACAGTTGATAATAGAACACAGTTCGACGTAGAACCCTTCAGGAAGTTTTGCGAAGACCTAGGCATTCAACTATGTTTTGCTGCAGTGAGACATCCTCAGTCGAATGGAGCCGTTGAGCGAGCCAATGGAAATATTTTATCAGGGCTAAATCGAAGAATAGTAGGATTATCAAAGGGACTGTGGACCGAAGAGCTTCCGAAGATTCTGTGGTCCATTCGGACTACGCAAACAAGGTCCACAGGTTTTACTCCGTTCAGACTACTATTCGGAGATGAAGCAATGACTCCAACGGAGCTAAAAGGGGGATCATTTCGCAGCACCGAACCAGACATCGAAGAAGAAAGACAAGCTTCGTTAGATTTGTCAGAAGAAACAAGACTTCGAGCTGTAGCTAATTTATCAAAGTATCATCAGCAGACGAAGACTTGGTATGACCCGAAGGTTAAGCTCAGCGAGTTAAGGCCGGGTCATCTTGTTCTACGAAGCATTATAGCACCAGGGAAGTTAGGCAATAAATGGGAAGGTCCACATCTAATTGTCCGCTCAGGGCGCCCTGGTTCATTCAAATTAGCTAATTTAGAAGGTGAAGAGTTAGCACATACTTGGCATGCGGAGCACCTAAAGCGATACTTCGCATAAGGGCTCCTTGTAATTCGCTTGTAATCACCTCTAAATTAATAAAGCATACACCCTGATGGTTGCCTTCCCCTTGACACTCCTAGTTTCCCGAGCGGACGCGCTGGGACGGAAGTCGATCGAGAGGGAAGTGTCATTAAGCTGGGTTGTATTTCCGGACTTCGTACCCATAAAGTCGAAGCCTCCGGTGTGGTGGCTGAAATCCATCCGGAGCCCAAGCTGATACCTTGTAGGCATCCGTAAAAGAGCCAATACCACATTCTACGGAGTCCAAGCTTCGGCTGGTAGACTTCCGTAAAAAGAGCCGAAGGTGGCCAAAATCTGCGGAGTCCAAGCTGCAGCTTGCAGACATCCGTAAAAAGAGCCGAAGGTGGCCAAATTCTGCGAAGTCCAAGCTCCGGCTGGTAGACTTCTGCAAAAAAGAGCCGAAGGTGGCCAAATTCTGCGAAGTCCAAGCTCCGGCTGGTAGACTTCTGCAAAAAAGAGCCGAAGGTGGCCAAATTCTGCGAAGTCCAAGCTCCGGCTGGTAGACTTCTGCAAAAATAGCCGAAGGTGGCTACAATTCTACGGAGTCCAAGCCATTGGCTGGTAGACATCCGTAAAAAGAGCCGAAGGTGGCTAAAGCAAAACAACATTTAAGTCATGAGCTTCGAATGTCTGTTCATATAAGTCCAAAGTGACAAATTTCTTAAGACACTAAAGTGTCCTGAAAGTTATCTCAATTGATTTCTTTCGTGAAGCAAACAAAGGTACCAAGTTACCATTCTTCTGACTACAAAAAGTCGAAGACATTTCATAAGATTTCAAAAGATCTTTAAATGACAGAGGGGCTCCGAACCCCCAAAAAATTGTACTCCGAAGTTTTTTCTTTGCGCATAACCATCTTTGAATACAGTTCGAAGTTGCTTATACCCAAAGAGGGGCTAGTAAATATGGAGACAATTTTAAATCGGCATTCATTATTAAAACAAATGTGTTTACAGATTACATTATGAAAAATTGGTATCTATACCAAGAAGGAATCGGAGACCTCTTCGGTCCCGAGAGCTAGGGGTGGAACGACTAGTTCCAACATCGGAAGTTCTAAGAACTTTACGTTTAACTCTCTTCCTTCCCTTCGAAGCTCTAAAATCCTTCTGCTCTTGTTGAAGCTCGGCCCAAGTTCGAAGCCGCTCGGGGCTTCTCTCCCAGCTTCTAAAATCTTCAGATCTTTTATTTTGGGCTTCACCTTCGTCTTCGGACCAATTAGTGTCTTCAGAAGACGAGGTGTTTGCGTCAATCTCTTTATCTTCCTCTTTAATATAAGACAATACGTCTTTGATTACTTCGGGCGCAATAACGCCGGAGTCATCTCGAGGGATAAGGAATCGAGGACGTTTATAACTCTTTAGAAGTTCGAAGGTGTTCCACAGTGAGCGAAGTTCGCTGTTAAGCTCTAACACTTCGATATCTTCCATAAGAGGCAAAGCCTAAAAATATGACAAACAAGACTTTCATTGATAAATATTTACAAGCATCAGCTTTACATAATCAAAAAATCCTAAATAATCCTAAACCTGCGGGTTCGGAGGAGGCTGACTGCTCGAAGCTTGACTCCGAACTTGCTTTTGGCGTTGGCCTTCATCAATCCAAGCCTTGATCGCAGATCGACCTTCGGCTCTCCACGAAGTTTGGAAGGCTCGCCAAGCAGTAGCTACGCCTTCGGAAGGGGTCAAAAGTCTCGTGTCGTCGAAGATGATGGAGCCCTCTGCGCTCGGAGTGATTGTTCGGCCCAAATCCTCGTAGTAACGAAGTATTCCAAGGGCAGACACTTGTCCGGAGAGTTCTCCATAACGCATGCCTGCCGTCTTCATTTGCTTCGCTGCTCCTTGGATCCTCTTTAGCCGGCGCAGCAGAGTTACATTGTCATCCGAAGGTAGTGATCCAGTAGTACCGAAGTACTCCAAGACACCTAGCATCTGCTCGATGACCTCCGAAGCCACCTTCTCAGACTTGAGCTTTTCCGCATTAAGTGCATCCTTAGCCGAAGTCGTTTCTGCTAAAACTCCGGAGATTCTAGCATTCTCCGTAGTCAAAGCATTCTTCTGAGTCCGGAGTTGGCCAGCCTCTTCTTGTAGTCTTACAAGTTCAGACCCCTTGGCAGCATCCTCCGTCCGCAGTCTTTCAATCTCCGCTCGAAGCACAATTCTTTCTGCTTCGAGCTCTTTCTTCGCAGCCTCCAAGCTTTGCCTAGCCCTTCGCTCTGCTAGTATTACATTGTCCATCTGAGCTACTCGACCTTCGGAGAAGTTAAAATTTCTTTGAAGAGTTTCATTCTCTTCCCGAAGTTGAGCAATTTCGTTTTCGTTCAATAAAGCCGCAGCGCGGGCTAAGACTGCTTGCTGAGAAAAAAGAAAAACTGGAATAAGAAATTATTCATATATAATTTGCTATTTGGTTCGAAGATGCTTTATACCTGATAAGCTGCTCTTTCCACAGCAAGATTAAGCTCCGAACCCTTCGCTCTGCTTAAAAGGGCTACCAGTTCTGTTTCCCCGACTTTGCGACTAGCTTGACCTAAAGGTTTAACCAAAGTCCCAAGTCCGGTTTTCTCCTCCAAAAAAGGAGTTATGAGAGGAAGCATTACTGAAGCCTTCTGATCAGCTCTGCTTAGCGAAGGTCCGGAGAGTTCTTCCGAGGCCCTTGGAACTTCTGAAGATGGCCCCCCCTCAGTCGATTCACTTTCATCTGTTGACTCAGATGAAGTCGATCCTTGAGCAGGGAGAGGCTCTATGTGTCTTTTTCCTCTTCCAGGCCCCGGTAGAGTAACCTCCGGTTGTGGCTCCGAAGTTGTCGAAGGTCTTTGAATTGTATCTTCGAGGGATACTTCGACAACAGGAGGCTCTGCCAAAACAGAAATATTATACATTGTATAATTTTGCAAAAATTGATAAGAATTATGCAAAATTTACCTTCGACATTCTCTGGAAGATCGAGTACTGGACTGATCGGAGGATCAAAAGTGTAGTCCTCATTCGAATCAGCCGCTAAATCTTGGACTGCGGGAGCATCGTCCTGGGGAGTCCTCGTTACTTCTTCGGGAATCGAAGCCATAGTGACTTCGACCCCACCTTCGTCCACAGGAACTCCGGCCTGAGTTGTATCTTCTTGAACTACCGAAGTCCTTGGTTGATCAGCATTATCTCCAGACTCCGGTACGTTCGCAGGTACTTCGGCCTCATCTACACCCATAGGGGCTTCGATTTGTTCCTCTTGGGTATCCGGAGCTCTTACTTCTTCGATGTTGGCTTGAGGCTCCGGAATACCTGCAGTATCTTCAATGTGAATACTTCGTTGAGCTGCATCTTCATCAATTAATTTCACTAATAAAATACCTTCATCCTCTTTAGAACCAGAAAGTGAGGTTCTTGAGCTTGAAGGAGCAGGATCCGAAGGTGCGAGATTCTTTGGCTTCCGAGCCACCTTCTTCACCGGAGTTTTCGCTGAACTTGAAGCTCCGGCTTCAGCTACTCTTTTCTTGGGGCCTTTCTCCTGAGGCACCCAATCCATCAGAGGGGGTGGAGTTAACTCCAGCATTCCCCATACTCTGTTAAATCGCTCCCAACTTCCTACTAATTTGATTCGCCATTCTTTTTCCGACGGAGTTGGAGCACCCAGAATCTTCTCCGAAGCCCTTACGATTTGCTCTGATGTAATAGGGTCTGAAGAAGCTAAAAAATAATTCGAGTTAGTCTTTCTTCGAAGTAAATATGTACAATGCATGTTGGTTTCGAAGTTACCTGCAGGGCTCGAAGTATAATTGATTTTGCGAAGGCCGCCTTCGGAGTCATCTTCGAAGATGATAGGCCAGTTGGCCATCAGTGGAGGAATTTGAAGACCGATGAATTCTTCAGCCAAGTCTCGCATACTGAGCCTTCGGCTAACTTTTTCAAGCAGGTTTAGGCGGGCTTCGAGCTGGCCTTCGTCAGGTTGCACTAGGGCTTCTTTCCGGAATCGGATTTCTTTGAGGGGCCCAGCCAGAGGACTGCTAGCTCCGACTTCGGCATAAAACCACCTCAGTACCCAATCAGTGTACCATCTAGCATTGATGGCCTTAGCAGGGAATCGCAGAGCATATTCGTATCGAAGCCTAAAATTGATGCTTCAGAAGGCAACCACTACTTTCTCACCTCCGGAGCCTACGAAGGTCTTCGGCTGACAAGTTGCTCTATGAAGCGCAGCGAAGATTTCAGCTCTCCCCTCACAACCTTCGGCTCTCAGCGCCCATTCAAAGATAGCTAATCTAGCTACGGCATTCGGAGACAGTTGGGGGAGGGTTACATGAAACAGGTCAAGAACTTCGGCCAAGAAATCCACAGCAGGGAGGCCTAAGCCTGCTTCGAAAAAAGCTTCGAACACTACGACCTCTCCGGGTCTTGGTGATGGAATTGATTCTTTGCCCGGCCTCCGAACCATAACCCCATTGCTAATCTTTCCCCCTGCTGTGATTGCCAAAGATTCTCTCTTGCAGGTAGAGGGTCCTAACTCAAAAGACTGATCCAAGTATTTAGTCGAAGCTGGACACAGACCTTGGTCATCGGGGATTTGGGGATTTCTCCCCCCTGCCGCCATGGATGTTCCCGTCTGCATCGAGGGTGCCGCCGCCAATGTCGCCGCTGCTGCTGCTGCGGCTGCCTGCTGCCGAGCCAAAGCCGAAGGAGGCACAGATCCTTTGGTCTTCACCATTATGATCGCTCGGTTGCTCAAGAACTCAAAGGGCTCAAGAACTCGAAGGCTAGGGCTCAAGAACTCAAGGGGCTCACAAAGCTTTTGACTGAGAGGAAACGGTGAAAAGGTAATCGGGTAAGTTTTGGGCTCGTTATTTATAGCCTAAATGTTCCGTTTGTTTCCGTTTGAGTTCTGCCCTTTCGCATTCTTGCCCGTTATTTCCTCCGAAAATAACGGATCATTTAACTTCTGTTAGAAGAAACAGGTTAACGGCTATTTTTTCTAAGTCTAAAAAGTCTTCGGTATTTCTAAAGACACTTCTGAGTTACTTCGAATGTAACTCCTTCGAATGCCAATCCGAAGCATTTATCTCCACATAGTTCGGAGATGATATAAATTTGTTAACCCCTACGCATGAATACTTTTCTTGCGTATACTGCTTTCCTAAACGTTACAGGTCAAACGGAGAAGCGTATTCGAGGGGCTACTGTTGGGGGAAAATATCTCATCTTCGGGGTTATTGCCAAAGCAACATGAAGACAGCCAACCAGTTCGAAGATTGTCCGAAGACCATCTTCGAAGATGCCCAGAACCTGGTTCGAAGCCCGAAGACAGACACTGGTTCGAAGTATGCCTTCGAACCAAAGCCCTTCAGGATCTTTTCTGCCAGCTAAGATGGAAGACTTATCTTCTATCTTATTAGATTAGTCTTTTACCATTTTAGCCCTATTAAGGAAACTGAATAGTTTCCTTAATGTCGGTTGTAATAGAGGGGTAAATAGGTCTTTTCCTTAATGTTTAAGCCTATAAATACCCCCCATTTCACCCTGTAATAGGGACCGATTACAAGTGATTCAATACACACTTTCGAACTATTCTAAGCTATTATTCTTTCGGAGGCTTAGAACAGTTTGCTTCGCAAACACTTCGTTTGTTAGTTTCTTTTCTACAGAAACCTTTTAGCGTAATCTTTTACGCCAACAGATAGCATTCGCAAAAAGAGCCGAAGGAGGCCAAAACAAAACAGAGTTTGAGCTCATGAGCTTCGAATATCTGTGAAAAAAGTCCAAAGTGACCAATCGTTTGGGACACTAAAGTGTTCGGAAAGTTGTCCGAAGTGATTTCTTTCAAAGCAAAAGGTACTAAGTTACCAGTTTTCAGACATCAAGTAGTCGAAGACACTTTATAAGATTTTAATCAATCTTTAAATTGCTAAGGGGCTCCGAGCCTCCAAAATTGTACTCCTAAATTTTTCTTTGCGCCTAACCATCCTTGAGTAAGTTCGAATTTGCTTACGCCCAAAGAGGGGCTGGGAAGTAGGGAGACAATTTTAAAAATCAATATTTATTATCCGAACAAATTATGATTACATCATGAAAAATCGGTGTCTATACCGAGAAGGAATCGAATACCCCTAAGATCTCTAGAGCTAAGGTTGGAACGACTAGTTCCAGAGCCAGGAGTTCTAACAACTTTACGTTTAACTCTTCTACCTCCCTTCGAAGCTCTAAAGTCTTTATGTTCTTGTTGAAGCTCGGCCTAAGCTCGTAGTCGTTCGGGGCTCCTTTCCCAGCTGCCAAGTTCTTCAGGTTTTTTCCCCTGAGCTTCACCTTCATCTTCGGACCATGCAATGTCTTCGAAAGATGAAGCTTCCAAGTTAACTTATGTTTCTTCCTCTTTAATATAAGATAGTATATCTTTGTTTACTTAGGGCACAATTGCACCGGAGCTATTGAGGAGCCATGCTGAAGAGCGTGGGCCTCATGGCTCCAGATGTGATGACTCATTGTCAACGATAGTCAAAGAGGACTGAAAAGAGAGAAAACACATGTTGTGTCTGGGCTGCGTGTGACTTAGGTACACGGGCAGCGAGCGACTGTCGGGCAGAGGGGCCGAGAAGTCGGGCTGGCCCAATCCGGGTACATGGGCTAGGAGCAGCAGAAAATCCACTGGGCTGTTGACCGGGATTGACTCAGGTACATGGGCGGCGAGCGATTGCCAGGCTGAGGGAGCTGTGGAATCGGGCCGGCCCAATCCGGGTACCCGGTGCGAAGATGGTGGACGCTTTGTCAGTTTCGGCGCAAAACTGACGACCGCTGATCTTGGATCTAACCGTTCTGAGGCGAAGCCGTAGCTGATACGAAAGCTCTGCATCAGGACAAGTTACCGTTATTTAGGTTTTTACTATTTTGCCTTTAGGCCCACAGTCTGTCAGTCGAGTCTGTAAAAAATCCTAAGGGCATTTCGGTCTTTTCGATTTTTATTCAGAGTCTGTAAAAAACCCTAGGGGTATTTCTGTATTTTTCCATTTAATGGGCAGCCTATAAATAGGCCCCAATATCCTAGGGTCAGGGCACCCTTTTTTAGAAACCACTTTACTAATTCCAGAAATGGGGTCATTTTCTCTGTTCTTCCCTGTATGCGCCGCCGGCGAGTGTTTATTCTGTTTACTCTGAAATCGCCGCCGCTTTTCTTCGCCAGATCCTCTGAACTCGCTTTGTTGGCTCGTTAATCAGATCTCTAATCTAGTTTCTTACTCTCAGCTACCGATTGATTTCGTTGCATGTTGCCTCGTTTTGCGTGTCTCGTCAGTTTCTCTGTTTGAAAGAACTGGTGTGTTGCTGTAATCCTTCTCTGTGGTCTATTTTTATTTTCATTGTGTGTGTCTTTTGCAACAGCACAGCTAGACTACTAGATGTATTGGTTTTTGTGATATAGCTGTCATTAGCTATGAGATAGGCACTTGAGTTCCTGTTTTGGTCAGAAAAGGTTGCAGAAATAAAAGCTTGTGTAGCAATATTATGGCGCTATTTTTCTTGATCTTTGACTGTGCGTGCACAGTAGTTTTCGTGTGCTAGTCCTGTAGTCTAGTCTGCTAGTGTTTGTAGTTGTAGCTTGAGTGTTCTGCTTGTTCTTCCAAAGCTGAGGTTTCAGCCATCATTTAATTTACTTCTTTACTAAGCACCTGTTCTGATTTAAATTGTGGGACCCATTTCTTTGAGCTATTGGAATGCTAGTTTTCTGGTTCGGACTAGCATGGATGCTTCACGTGGGTTGCTGTTTCCTTGAAGTTTCCTAGTGCGCCAGGCTATTGGCCTATTTGATTGGGCACTCCGTCGACCGTGTGTATACGGAAGCAACAACATGCCTCGTGTGTGGCGACGTGAGGAGCACACGCGGCAGAAGGCACTGAGGCGTGGTGCTCAGTGACTGAAGACTGCGGAAGACATACGGCAAGGGCGCAGGTGACCTGTTCGGCCAAATGCACTGGAGACAGCTGATGAATAGTAATTCTTGTTTTGCCTTGTTTTGCGTGCTGTTAGTACTATTTCAATACCTTCCGTAACATCCAATTGCATGTGATGGCATACTGCTAAGAAGTATTTTTCATGAATATATTTCATCTGTTGATTTAATCTTTGTGCTATCATTATATCTGTTGGTTCATCTGCTATTTTGATTAAATAGATGATATTGATTCTGTTGTTTTAATCTGTGCACTGTTTTATTTCGGTTAGAACATCACAAGTTTACCATCTTCATGTGTGTTGGTCTGATTTAATGCCTGTGAGTTAATTAATCTGTTGAATCTGCATTTAAGCACTGTGGTGGTGTCTTTTCAATTAGGACACCGGTTGTTTTTAGGCTAGATTATTTTAAGTACCTGCGATCTGTTTGCTTCGGTGGTTTTTTGTTTGTCGAGGTGCGTTGGGTGTTGGGAGAAGGCCATTGATTCGAAAGAATTTTTTAGGCGCCCATTCACCCCCCCTCTGGTCGCTACTTTCGGTCCTACAAGTGGTATCAGAGCCTGGTTAGGGTTTTTCCATACCTTAACCGGTTCTAAACCCCAGTAGTGATCATGACGTCTCCTGGCAAGGTCCCGTCCTTGGAAGCTTATGGCTATAATTATTGGAAGACTCGCATGCGAGCCTATCTCATGAGTCAAAGCTCGGACATTTGGGATATTTGCGTTCACGCTACGTTTGTCATATTGCCAGTTGCTGAGCATGGTACTCCTGGTATAATCGCTCAGCATGTGAACAATAGCAAAGTTGTGAACATCTTGTTTTCTGGTTTAGGTCCCACTGAATTTGAGCGTGTGAGCCATCTCTCCTCTGCGAGAGAGATCTAGGCTACCCTCCAGGCACACCATGAGGGAATAGCCCAGGTCAAGGCTCGGCTCTATCAAACATACCGGCGTGAATATGAGAACTTCACACAAAAGCCGGGTGAATCTGTTGAAGCGTTGTTTGGTCGTTTTCAGTCGATCATAAACAAGCTTTGGGACAACAAGGCCTTGGGTGTTCAATTAGTCTCAGATCACGAACATGCGCTCAAGGTTCTCCATACCATGGACCCAAAGATCTGGGAGATCAAGGTATCCTCTATCATTGAGAGAACTTCTTATGATACCTTGACCATTTCTGATTTGTTTAGCAAGCTGAAGGCCACCGAGGTTGATACCCAGTTGAGATCAAATCTCACTGGCTCTGGATCAAAGTCTCTGGCCATTGCTACACCTTCTGTTGATCCCTCTTCTGTGAGTTGTGTTGGGTTCTCTTTGATGTCTATCACTGAGGACCAGCTTGAGTCGTTGGGAGATGATGATTTGTGTCTTTTTAACAACCGGGTGCGTCGTGTTTATGACAAAAGAATGTTCAAGAGACACGACACAAAATCCGGGTGCTTTGAGTGTGGTGATCCAGGACACTTCATCGCCGACTGTCCCAAGCGCAATGGACACAAGAAGGGCACCGGTGGTGGCTTCCATGACTCCAGCAAGCACGACAGCTCCTCCTTCAACAAGGGCAAGCTAAAGACCAGATTCTTCAGAAAGGCCCTGAAGGACTACCGGCTAGAGAACAAGAAGCGCGACAAGGCCTTCTTCGCTGAGATGGAGAAGAGCTACTCCAAGTGGTCCACGTCTTCTTCCTCTTCATCGAGCTCAAGCGATGAGGAGATCATCATCAGGAAGTGGAAGGACAAGGACGATCCAGCGGGCCTTTGCTTCATGGCCTTCGGAGGCAGACCGAGGAGCCATTCACATCGGCGCCGAAGATCCCGCAAGAGCTTCTGCTCAATGGCTCTTGGGGATAAAGAAGAAAAGAGCTCCTCCGATGACTCCGACGACGACGACAACAAGGTATCATCCTATGAACGCGAAATTGTTGATTTACTTGAGAGCAATCGTCAGGAGTTGAAATATCAGGAAAAACTGCTTAGGGGGCCAAGAAGAGGATAGATGAGTTAGAAAGTGAGCTCCGTGGCCAACGGCAGAATTGAGAGTCTATCTTATTCCCTCTGCTTGGGTGATAGCAGTGAGTGCTCGAAATGTGAGGTGCTTCTATGTGACTTGTCGACTCTGAAGTCCAAGTACACAGAAAGGGTTGATGAGAGGGACGCTTTGGCCACTGAGCTTGAAAGCACTCAGCTGGAGCTGAAAGATGCTCAAGCCACTGTCGTCGGACCCTGTGCTGATTGCCCATCTCATCTAGTTGTCTTAGCTGAGCTGAAAGCCAAGGGTGATGTGCATTTGGGTGATTTGGAGAGAGTGAGAGCTGAGCTTGCGCAGACTAGGCTAGAACTTGAGACACTGTCAGTTCCACCCACTGTCTGTGAGAACTGTCTGTCTCTTACACTTGAGGTAATTAAGCTAAAAGCTGAGAAGTCTGTCCAGGTAGATAGCGAGTATGAGACCTGCTTGTCTCAGGTGGAGGTACTAGCTTCCTTGAGAGAGGAGCTAGCTGATTCTCAGAATGAGAACTTTTACCTCCGTTCTATCATGAGTTGGATCAGTGCCAGAGAGCCACATCTCGGCATGATGATCCAACAGTTCAATAGGCAGGATGGGTTTGGGGTAGGTTACACCTACACCAAGGCTGACTTTGAGAGTTCCATTAGTCGGGTAGTGGAGTGGAGTAAAATGACTCCTGAGCAGAGATATCCCAAGACCCATTCCCCTGAGTCTTCCCAGGCTTGTCAGCCCAAGGATGGAGTGATCCATGAACCACCCAAAGCTCCACCCAAGAAACCCATCTGGGTTCCAAAGCCCAAACTCCTCCACACTTCTCTAGACTCTCTTCCTGGACCCTCTCAGCCCAAGAAGACAACACCAATCACAGCTAAGCTCAAGAACCCTAAGCCTTAACAACATCTCAAGAAGCCCACCTACCATTGTGAGTATAGTCAGAGAGACGGGCATCTTGTGGAGTTTTGCTTCAGGAGGAAGCGGGTTGAGAGAGCTGAGAGAGCTAGTGGTGGTCATGAGCAGTTCTACCAGCACGGTGGTAGACTGAGAGTTCCTCGACGCGGGGTGAGGCTGGAGGCCAGGCCGCGTCGTGTAGGTGGTGGTAGAGGAGACGACTTTCATGCCCGTGCTCCAGATGGTGGTGTTCGTTTCGGCAGAGCTCCTGGCCGTTTTGGCTACGGTCCTAGACCTCGTAGCCGAGGCTTTAGGCAGAACCAAGGACCACGCTTTGAGCCGCGTTTTGGTCCAAACTTTTCTAATGATTTCTGCTTTCCGTCTTTTGAGCAGATGGCTCGACACTGGTTTAGCTCTTTCGCTAAACCTGGTGCCGGACCATTTGCTCCCACATACAGCCACTGATTGTGCAGGATCGGGGACTGGAGGACGTTTGGATCATGGACTCAGGGTGTTCTCGCAACATGACAGGACATCACTCCCCCGAGCTCCCAAGAGTACATCACCTTCGGGAACAGTGGTCAAGGGAAAGTAAGTGGCATTGGCTCAATTCGCATTTCAGACCATTTTTCTTTGAAGAATGTTGCCTTGGTTGGAAACTTGAACTTAAATTTGATTTCTGTTTCGCAACTTCTTGAGGATGGTTTGGAGGTGCGTTTTAAGAAGGGCAATTCTTCTGTGTTTGATTCTAGAGGGTCTTTGATTTGCCAGATCTTACCTTTCGGTAAAGTTTTTCGAATTGACTTCTCTAGTTCTTTTGGCCCTTCTCGCTGTTTGATTCCTGGATCTTCTTCTGAGCTCCGGAAGTGGCATAGGAGGTTAGGTCATTTGAGTTTTGATCTGCTAGTCAGGTTAAGATCTATGGACCTCATCCGAGGATTGCCCAAGCTTAAAATGGAGAAAGATCTAGTTTGCCATCCCTGTCATCACGGGAAAATGGTTGCGGCTTCTCACTCACTTGTGACTCAGGTGATGACTTCGTATCCAGGCGAGCTGTTACACATGGACACTGTAGGTCCAGCTCGGGTACGCTCAGTCGGTGGGAAATGGTATGCGCTTGTGATTGTTGACGACTTTTCTCGATTCTCGTGGGTTTTCTTTTTGGAGTCTAAGGATGAAACGTTTCAGTTTGTTCATGACCTGATTTTGAAGCTGAAGAATGAGAACAATGGTCGGATGCGAGCCATTCGCTCCGACAACGGCTCTGAGTTCAAGATCTCTCAGTTCGTCAGCTTCTGTAGTGATCAGGGTCTAGACCATAAGTTTTCTTCTCCTTATACTCCCCCACAGAACGGCGTTGTGGAACGAAAGAACCGCACGCTAGTCGAGATGGCCAGGATGATGCTCGATGAGCACAGGACTCCTAGGCGCTTTTGGGCTGAAGCCATGAACACGACTTGCTATCTAGCCAACCGCATTTTTCTTAGAGGTTACCTAGGTAAGACCTCATATGAGTTGCGGTTTGGCAGACAGCCCAAGGTGAGCCACTTGCGAGCGTTTGGCTGCAAGTGCTTTGTGCTCAAGAAGGGAGGGCATTTGGACAAGTTTGAGTCTCGTTGCTGGGACGGAGTTTTTCTTGGTTATGCATTGCATTCTCGAGGTTTCCGTGTTTGGAACCTCGAATCCCAGCAGCTTGTCGAAAATTGCGAGGTTTCTTTTGATGAGTCCTTGCCTTCTTTAACTCCTTCTTTTGAGCTTTCTGGTGATGGTGAGCTCGGAGAGTCCATCTTCGAGGAAGATGAGGATACTCTAGCTGCTGATGATGGTGGGCCTTCTGCACCTCCTGCAGAGCCCACACCTTCTGAGACTTCGACTGAGGACGGGGGCGGACCTCTGATCACTTCTTCCACTTCGATCGAGCCCCCTCAGTCGAGTCCAAAGGTGCCAGTTGCTGACTCCGGTGAGGTGACTTCAGATCACCAGGGATCACGAGCAGTTCAGCGTGATCACCCCTCAGAGCTCATCATCGGTGATGTGTCTACAAGAACTTTGCGTTCGTTTGTTGACTCTCTTGTTGTGTTTGCTGAATCTTCTTTTGTTGCATCTTTTGAGCCTAGAGACATTTCTCATGCTCTTTCTGATTCTAATTGGATTAATGCCATGCAAGAAGAGCTTGAGAATTTTGTCCGCTATCGGGTTTGGACACTGGTTGAGCTGCCACCCGGATGCAACCCCATAGGCACCAAGTGGGTGTTCAAGAACAAGCAAGGTGAAGATGGGGTTGTGGTGCGCAACAAACCTCGACTAGTTGCCTACGGTTTTTGCCAGAAGGAGGGTATTGATTTTGAAGAAACCTTCGCCCCTGTTGCCCGTCTTGAGTCCATTCGCATTCTCTTAGCTTTTGCCGCTTCGAAGGGTTTTATGCTTTTTCAAATGGATATCAAGAGTGCTTTTCTGAACGGGTACATAGAGGAGGAGGTTTATGTTAGGCAGCCCCCCGGTTTTGAGAACCCTAAGTTTCCTCGACATGTTTTTAAGCTGCAGAAAGCTTTATACGGTCTGAAGCAAGCCCCCAGGGCTTGGTATGACCGGTTAAACCAGTTTTTGTTGGGGAAGGGTTTTGTGATGGGTTCTGTGGATAAAACTCTCTTCTTGCTCAGAGATGCTTCAGATTTTTTAGTCGCTCAGATATACGTGGACGTTATTATCTTTGGCGGTACTACTAACGATCTTGTGTCCAAGTTTTCTGAGCAGATTCATAGTGAGTTTGAGATGAGCCTCATGGGTGAGCTCAAGTACTTTCTAGGGCTCCAGATCAAGCAGACCAAGAACGGCACCTTCATCCACCAGGGTAAGTACACTCGGGACATGTTGAAGAAATTCGACTTTGGTGGAGAGCTGAAGCCTCAGATGACCTCAATGGGCACATCTGGGGCCTGGACAAGGATGAGAGCGGTGTCAAGGTCAACGAGAGAGAGTTTCGAGGGATGATCGGTTCGCTGCTGTACTTGACGGTGACGAGGCCAGATATACAGTTCGTCGTGGGACTGTGCGTGCCCTTCCAGTCTTCACCTCGCGCGTCTCATCGGCAGGCTGTCAAGCGCATCTTCAGGTATCTTACTTATGCGCCTGATCTTGGTCTTTATTACTCAGCATCATCATCTCTTGATTTATCTGGTTTTTCGGACGCCGACTTTGGTGGGTGCCGTTTGGATCGCAAGTCGACTTCCGGTACTTGCCAGTTTCTTGGTTCTTCTCTTGTCTTGGTCTTCTCGAAAGCAATCTGGAGTTGCTCTTTCGACCATTGAGGCTGAGTATGTAGCTGCTACCAGCTGCTGCTCACAGTTGGTTTGGATGATTTCCACTCTGCGAGATTTTGGGTTGTTCTTTCCTACCAGAGTTCCTTTGTTTTGCGATAGCACGAGTGCAATTAGTTTAGGGAAAAACCCATGTCTCCATTCAAAGACCAAACACATTGATGTGCGCTTTCACTTTTTGCGGGATCAATATGAGAAAGGTGTCATTGACCTTGTTCATGTTGATACCCATCATCAGTTGGCTGACAATTTCACCAAACCCCTAGATCAGTCTACTTTTGAGCGTTTACGAGGGGATTTGGGTGTTGTGTATCCTTTGTAGGATATTTTGCGTCAGTTTTCTTCTTCTTTACTCTTTTCTTGAGTCTTTTTGTGTGTGTTATATGATTGAACTGCTTTACTTATTCTAGCTGGTACATGCTTTTGATTACTTGTCAATGATCATGCTTTGGTTCAGTTCACTTGATATGTCTGATATCTGTCATATGCATGGCTTTTGAGCTTTAAAATTGAGAAATGATCACCATTGCTTCTGGTAACTAGCATGTGTAGACTGAGTGTTTTTGCTATCTGTTACATGCCTTGTAGCTAGTTCCTCACATAGATGCAGATATGCAACTTGGACATCTTTATACTTTAACATGGAAAATGTGGTATAAAAATGATAAAAATCAAGAAAAATGTAAATTCCATGCCTTTTATGCATAACTTGAAAAGATCCAGGTGGGTTTGCTTTGTCGCATTACTTCGTTCTGGACTGCGTACCATAGCACTTTGGTATGAACTAGGATAGTGTAGTGTATGCCAAGACCAATGTCTTAAGCTTCTGATGGTCCAGTTCTGGCCTAGGCTTGACTTGGTCGGTCAGCATAAGTGTTGGGGGAAAATATCTCATCTTCGGGGTTATTGCCGCAACAGCATGAAAGCAGATAGTGGATTCGAAGGTTCCCAGACGTCCATCTTCGAAGATACCCTGAGCCAAACTCGAAGTACGAAGATAGGCACTGGTTCGGAGTACATCTTCGAACTAAGGCTCTTCAAGATCTTTATTGCCAGCTAAGATGGAAGATTTATCTTTTATATTATTAGATTAGTCTTTTACCATTTTAGACCTGTCAAGGGTACCGAATAGTTTCCACTATGTCGGTTGTATTAGAGGGGTAAATAGGTCTTTTCCTTAATATTTGGGCCTATAAATACCCCCCATTTCACCCTGTAATAGGGACCGAATACAAGTTATTCAATACACATAGTCGAACTATTCTAAGTTGTTATCCCTTCGGAGGCTTAGAACAGTTCTTTTCGCAAATACTCCGTTTGTTAGTTTCTATTCTACAGAAACCTGTTAGCGTAATCTTTTACGCCAACAGTTGGCGCCGTCTGTGGGGAACCTAGTCCGAAAAACTTCGTTCTCTACCAACTTCTTACATCATGCCTCCTAAGTCTTCTCGGAGGTCTTCTCGGATCTCCGGAGAGACCCCGTCCGACACGGTCGAAGTCGGAGGGCCTTCGACTTTCTCTCCACAAACTCCGAAAGGAGTTTCCATCCCTCGAACATACGGAGCTTCTCCGCCAAATCCCTCCATACTTCGACCACCTGGAATCCCTCTTCCACCTTCCATTCCACTTCGAACTGATCCTACTAGCTCTCAAGACCCGGAAGATCCTTCCGGAGGAGATGAAGCCAATCTTGGAGATATGGCCACTCAAATGGCCAACCTTCAAGCTGAAGTAGCAAGGTGGCGATAAGAAGCTGCGAATAGGCTTCGCTCTCAAGCCATCCCAACTATCCCAGAAGTGCCCGAAGATGACGAACCCGATTAACCCGAAGCCACGGAGAACGCCTCCTTCGATAATGGATCTCCACTGCATCCTGAGCTGCAGAAAGTTCGCTTTCATCCGAAGTTTAAGACATCGAAGCTCTGTAAGTATGCTGGAGATGAAGATCCCAGAGAGTTTGTTCGTTCTTATGCCCTAGCAATTGAAGCTAGCGGAGGAGTTCGAGACACCATGGCAAAGTGCTTCCCCTTAGCTCTTCAAGGAGTGGCATTAAGGTGGTTCTGGTCCTTGAAGCCAGGATCAATTAATTCATGGGGGCAGCTGAAGAAGAAGTTTATAAGTAATTTTCAGGGCACCTTCGTGCCTCCGATGTCAATAGGAAGCCTTTTCCAGGTGAAACAACTCCCCGGAGAAACATTGAGGCAATATTTCAAGCGCTTCGCTCATACGAAGTCGCAAATCCGGGGGTTGTCTGCATCTTCGGTAGTTGATGCAGCTCGGGAAGGTGTCACTCATCAAGGCCTCTTGGATAAGCTCCATCGGAAAAGCATCTCCTCGGTCTCTCAGCTGATGTCTTACTTCGAGGAGTATGCAAGGTCAGAAGAGGGTTGGCTCTGAAGAACGGCAGCTACTTCGTCCATATTGCAAGAAGTTAAAGTAGAAGTAAAAACTTTGGCACAGCCGCAAGAACCAGTCTTCGAAGTTCAACATGATCGGAGAAGAGGTCCAAAAGCACCCTCGTTCTGAAGTCATGAATATTGCACCTCCACAGAAGTTTATACAGAGAGCTCCACAGTCTTCGGGGAACAAGGCCAGCGGCTGGAGGCCGCCAGGGAAAACGGCTGGCAAGGGCCAGACCCTTTTCTGCTGCATCCATGGTGAAAATTGAAGCCATGCAATTGATACTTGCAAGGCTATACTTACTCTAAGAGGAGAGTATCTAGAAAGAACTTTGGGTCGAGGTACTACCGACCGAGTTCCAGTTGCAACGCGCCCAGAGCCGGTCCAAGCTGTGGCGCGGATAGAAAACTTTGATGCTGCAAGACACCCTCCAGTGGCCAATGTTATGCCACCTCCGAAGCAAGAGGAAGGCCAAGACCGAGGGAAAAGAGTAGTCCTCCCCATCTCCGGAGGAGGTACCCTCAGAAGCATGTCGAAGAGACAGCGAAGAGACTACGTCAGAGAAGTAGGCCATATTGGGACTTCGTCGTCTACAGCCGCAATGCCAGAGTGGTCTCATGTGCCGATATCCTTTTCTACGGAGGATGCAGCTGGCATTAAGTTCCCGCATGCAGACCCACTTGTTATCACTGCTGATATTGCGGGCACTGAAGTTCGAAGGGTGTTGATTGACGGAGGTAGTTCGGCAGATATCATTTTTGTTCAAGCCTTCGATCAATTGTGCATTTCCAGAAAGCATCTCCTTCCAGCAGCTCGTCCTTTGCAAGGCTTCGCAGGACCTCCGCTTGATGCACTTGGCCAAATAGGCCTAGAAGTTACCTTCGGAGAAGGTTTGTTGGCCCGAACTGAGGAAGTAATCTTCGATGTTGTAGATGCCCCGTATGCTTACAACGTCATCTTCGAAAGAGGCATGTTAAACCAGTTCGGAGCTGTGGCGCATCACAATTATTTGTGCATGAAGATGCCCACACAGCAGGAGTCCTTACTATCTTCGGAGATCAATCTATTGCTCGGAGAGCGGAATATGGTCATGGTCCCCCTCTTGATCCAAGACAAGTAAACAATGTACAAGAATATGAAGAAATTTTTTCAGCCCCTTCCGAAGCTTCAAAGAAATCCTTTCCGAGACCAAGTCCTGAAGGAGAGATTGCAGCGAAGGTCATTGTTAAAGATGGTAAAGAATATACATTTCAATTTGGTAAAAATTTACCTCCAGAAGTTGCAACCTCCTTGGAAAAGGTGGTGAAAGATAATTTGGATGTCTTCGCTTGGTCTGACGAAGATATCACCGGAGTCAATCGGGATATCATTGAACATAGTTTACTTGTAAACCCGAAGGCCCGCCCTGTTCGGCAAGGACTCCGGAAAATGTCTGCAGAAAGAGCTCCTCTAGCGAAAGACGAAGTTGAGAAATTGTTGAAGGCTGGGATTATCAGAGAAGTGGCTCACACAGAATGGTTAGCCAACCCAGTCTTCGTCAGAAAGAAGTCTTCCGGGAAGTAGCGCATGTGCATTGATTTCACATCCTTGAATAAAGCATGCCCTCGTGACCCCTACCCCATGCCCCGAATTGATCAATTGGTCGACTCCACCGCAGGTTCGGAGTTATTAAGCTTCCTTGACGCGTATTCTGGTTATCATCAAATATGGTTGAAGCGCGAAGATGAGATCAAGACAAGCTTCGTAACTCCTTCGGGAGTCTTTTGTTATGTAAGAATGCCCTTCGATTTAAGAAATGCCGGGGCTACTTTTTCGAGGTTAGTTGCTAAGGCTTTAGGTCATCGATTAGGTCGCAATGTGGAGGCCTATATGGATGATATTGTAATAAAGAGTGCTTCGGGCATGTGGAATCCGTCTTAACCCCGAAAAATGTATCTTCGGAGCTAAGGCTGGAAAATTGTTAGGGTATTTAGTTTCAAGCAGGGGGATTGAAGCTAGCCCTACTCAAATAACTGCGCTGCAGAAGATGGCTCCTCCGGAAAATTTAAAGCAAGTGCAAAAGCTGACTGGGCGTCTGGCAGCACTTAGCAGGTTTTTATCAAGGTCTGGGGAGAGAAGCTTACCTATATTTAAAGCATTGAAAGGGTCCGAAGATTTTGCATGGACACCGGAGTGTCAGAAAAGCTTCGAAGACATTAAAGAGTATCTCAGCAATCTTGCTACACTCACGGTGCCTAATGCGGATGAAACCCTACTCCTTTACCTTGCAGCCACAGGTTCTGCTGTCAGTGCAGTCCTTGTCAGAGAAGTGGATTTCAATGGGAAGTTGGTCCAAAATCCTGTTTATTTTGTATCCGAAACATTATCAGGAGCGAAGACAAGATACTCCGAACTTGAGAAGTTCGTTTATGCTCTGATAATGGCTTCAAGGAAATTAAGACATTATTTTTTGGCACACAATGTAATTGTACCAACTTCGTATCCTTTAGGAGATATGCTTCGAAGTAAGGATTCCACTGGAAGGATTGGGAAGTGGGCAGTTGAGCTAGCACCCTTCAGCATATCTTTCATGGCAAGGACAACAATCAAATCGCAAATCTTAGCAGATTTTGTAGCAGAATGGACTCCACCTGCAAATTTGGTTCAGGAGAAGTCAAGTGACGGAGTTTGGACTGTATATTCCGATGGGGCTTTCCAAGCATCCGGAGCAGGCATTGGAGCAGTATTAATTTCACCTTCGGGGCAAAGAGCAATGTACTCTGCAAGACTCAACTTTAAGTCTACCAATAATATAGCGGAGTATGAAGGAATATTATTGGGACTCCGAAAAGCACGTGCTCTAGGGGCTACAAGAATTATTATAAAGACAGATTCTCAGATAGTAGCAGGGCACGTAGATAAAAGTTTCCAAGTTCGGCATCCACAGCTTGCAAAGTACTTAGAAGAAATCCGTAAAATCGAAGCACACTTCAAGGGTATTTCCATTCGGAGTATACCAAGAGCAGAAAATGTGCAAGCGGACATCTTAGCAAAAGCTGCAGCCAGAGCTGTGGATGTGCCAGAAGAAGCTTTCTATGAGGAGCTCAGTATACCTTCGGTGCCACAAATTACCTCTACAGAGATTCTTTGCATTCCTAGTGCAGATTGGAAAAATTCAATCATGGAACTTTTACAGGGAGGAACAAATTTGCCAGAAGAGCCACAGCTGTCAAGATTAAAGCTTAGAGCTAGAAATTATCAAATAATCAACGGTATTTTATACAAGGCCGGAGTATGTTCCCCTCTACTCCGATGTATATCTCAAGCCGAAGGTCAAGAAATTCTTCGAGAAATTCAGGAAGGACTTTGTGGTAGCCATTTAGCCCCGCGAGCTTTGGAAGGAAAAACACTTTGCCAGGGGCTTTACTGGCCTACAATAACAGCTGATGCAGAGAGCTTAGTCCGCACTTGTCAAGGATGCCAGTGGATGGGTCGACGAAGTCATCGCCCACCAACAGCTCTTCAAGTCATTGCTCCGGTATGGCCTATGGCCAGATGGGGTATTGATTTAATTGGCCCCTTTCCAGTAGCCAAGGGAAATCTAAAGTTCGCAGTGGTAGCTATTGAGTATTTTTCTAAGTGGGTGGAAGCAGAGCCCTTAACAGCTATCACTTCGAACAATGTACAGAAATTCTTTTGGAAGAACATCATCTGCCGGTTCGTAGTGCCTAGACAACTCACAGTTGATAATGGAACACAGTTCGATGCAGAACCTTTCAGGAAGTTTTGCGAAGATCTAGGCATTCAGTTATGTTTTGCTGCAGCAAGACATCCTCAGTCTAACGGAGCTGTAGAAAGAGCCAATGGAAATATTTTGTCAGGGCTAAATCGAAGGATAGTAGGATTAGCAAAGGGATTGTGGACCGAAGAGCTTCCGATGATTTTGTGGTCCATTCGGACTACGCAAACAAGGTCCACAGGTTTTACTCCATTCAGACTACTAATCGGAGATGAAGCTATGACTCCAACGGAGCTCAAAGGAGGATCGTTTCGCAGCACCGAACCAGAAATTGAAGAAAGACAAGCTTCGCTAGATTTATCAGAAGAAACAAGACTTCGAGCTGTGGCAAATTTATCAAAGTATCATCAGCAAACGAAGGCTTGGTTTGACCCGAAGGTTAAGCTCAATGAACTAAGACCGGGTCATCTTGTTCTACGAAGCATTATAGCGCCGGGGAAGTTAGGAAATAAATGGGAAGGTCCATACCTCATTGTTCGTTCAGGACGCCCTGGCTCTTTAAGTTAGCTAATTTAGAAGGTGAAGAGTTAGCACATACTTGGCATGCGGAGCACCTAAAGCGATACTTCGCATAAGGGCTCCTTGTAATTCACTTGTAATCATCTTCCAAATTAATAAAGCATATGATCCTGATAATGCCTTCCCCTTATAGACTTCCAGCTTCCGAGTGGACGCACTGGAACCGCGGGGTTGACCGAGAGGGAAGTGTCATGAAGCTGGATTTTATTTTCGGACTTCGAACCATTGGTTCAAAGCTTCCGACGTGGGGGCTGACATAATCCGGAGTCCAAGCCACCGGCTTGTAGGCATCCGTAAAAGAGCCCAAAACCACATCATACGGAGTCCAAGCCATTGGCTGGTAGACTTCCATAAAAAGAGCCGAAGGTGGCCAAAACATGCGGAGTCCAAGCCATTGGCTGGTAGACTTCCGTAAAAAGAGCCGAAAGTGGCCAAAATCTGCGAAGTCCAAGCCATTGGCTGGTAGACTTCCGCAAAAAGAGCCGAACGTGGCCAAAATATACGGAGTCCAAGCCATTGGCTGGTAGACATCCGTAAAAAGAGTCCAAAGAGACCATTGCAAACTCCAAACCATTGGTTTGACAGAGATCGCAAAAAAGAGCCGAAGGTGGCTAAACAAAAACAGAAATTGAGCCATGAGCTCCGAATGTCTGTTAACACAGTCCAAAGTGACAAATTATCTAAGATACTAAGGTATCTTGAAAGTTATCTAAAGTGATTTTCTTTCAAAAAAACAAAGGTACTAAGTTGCCATTCTTCAGACTACAAATAGTCGAAGACATTTTACAAGATTTTAAAAGATCTTTAAATTGCAGAGGGGCTCCGAACCCCCCAAAAATTGTACTCCGAAGTTTTTTCTTTGCGCATAACCATCTTTGAATACAGTTTGAAGTTGCTTATACCCAAAGAGGGGCTAGTAAATATGGAGACAATTTTAAATCGGTATTCATTATTCAAACGAATGTGTTTACAGATTACATCATGAAAAATTGGTATCTATACCAAGAAGGAATCGAAGACCTCTTCGGTCCCTAGAGCTAGGGGTGGAACGACTAGTTCCAGTGGCGGGAGTTCTAATAACTTTGCGTTTAACTCTCTTGCCCCCCTTCGAAGCTCTAAAATCCTTCTGTTCTTGTTGAAGCTCGGCCCAAGTTCGAAGCCGTTCGGGGCTCCTTTCCCAGCTTCCAAGTTCTTCAGGCTTTTTATTTTGAGCTTCATCTTCGTCTTCAGACCATATAACGTCTTCAGAAGACGAAGTGTTTAAGTTAACCTCTTTTTCTTCCTCTTTAATATAAGACAGTATATCTTTGATTACTTCGGGCGCAATTACACCGGAGTCATCTCGAGGAATTAGAAATCGAGGACGTTTATAAGCTTTTAGAAGATCGAAGGTGGTCCATAATGAGCGAACTTCGTCGTTAAGTTCTAACACTTCGATATCTTCCGTAAGAGGCAAAGCCTAAAAATATGACAAACAAATTTTCATTGATAAATGTTTATAAGCATAAAGCTTTACATGGCCAAAAATCCTAAGGTATTTCTAAACCTGCGGGTTTGGAGGAGGCTGACTGCTCGAAGCTTGGGTCCGAACTTGCTTCTGGCGTTGGCCTTCGTCGATCCAAGCCTTGATCGCGGAACGACCTTCGGCTCTCCATGAAGTTTGGAAGGCTCGCCAGGCAGCAGCCACACCTTCGTAAGGTGTCAGAAGTCGCTCGTCGTCGAAGGTGATTGGGCCCCCTCCTGCGTCCGGAGTTATCATTCGGCCCAGATCTTCGTAGTAGCGAAGTAGACCGACAGCAGCCACTTGTCCGAAGAGTTCTCCGTATCTAATGCCCGCTGTCTTCATCTGCTTCGCCACTCCTTGGATCCTTTTTAACCAGCGCAGAAGAGTGATGTTATCGTCAGAAGGAAGTATCCCAGTAGTACCGAAGTACTCCAGGACACCTAACAACTGACTCATAACTTCCACAGCCACATTCTCAGACTTTAGCTTGTCTTCGTTCAACGCGTCCTTCGTCGAAGTGACTTCGCCCAAAACCCAGAAAGTCTAGCATTTTCAGTGGTCAAAATATTCTTTTGGTTTAACAGCTGGCTAGCTTCCTCTTGAAGTCTGACAAGCTCGGACCCCACAGTAGCGTGCTCCGCCCGCAACTTTTCAACTTCTGCTCGAAGCACAATTCTTTCTGCTTCGAGCTCTTTATTCGCAGCCTCCAAACTTTGCCTGGCCCTTTGCTCTGTTGACACTATATTGTCCATTTGAGCCACTCGACTTTCGGAGATGTTAAGATTCCTTTGAAGGATGTTATTTTCCTCCCGAAGACGAGCGATCTCTTCGTCATTGCATATATTCGCAGCTCGGGCCAAGACAGTTTGCTGCAAAAATAAAAACTAAGGTAAATATTTATTCGTAGATGAATTCTATGTTATTTCGCAGGTGCGTCATACCTGGTAGGCTGCATGTTCTATAGCAGCATTAAGCTCCGTCCTATCCGCCTTGCTCAAAATGGCCACTAAGTTGGTCTCCCCAATATCACGGCTAGCTGGATCCAAAGGTTCGAGCAAAGTCCGAAGACCAGTTGTTTGCCCTAAGAAAGGAGCTAGCAAGGGGAGCATACTTATTGCCTGTTGGTCATCTTCGTCCAGCGAAGGACCGGAGCATTGGCTTGTGGTCTTCGGAGCCACTGGAGGCTGGCCCTCCCAGGAGATTGGCTCTCGTCTGTTGAATCAGACGGAGTTGATCCGGAACTTGCAGCAGGGAGGGGCTCTATATGTCTTTTGCCTTTTCCAGGTCCCATTTGAGTAACTCTCTGGGCTGGCTCCGAAGTCGTCGAAGGTCCAGGAATTATTTCCTCTTGGCGGACCTCTTCCATAGGAGTGGACTCTGTAAAAAAAGAGTATTATACATTGTATAAATATACAAAATAAACATGAAAGAGTTATTCGAAGTCTACCTTCGACGTTTTGCAGAGGAGTCATCATCGGACTGTTCGGCGGATCGAAGGCTAGATCTTCATCCGAATTAGCCGTTAAGTCTTGGACTGCAGGAGCATCGTCCTGTGCAGTCCTTGTTGCCTCTTCGGGAATCGAAGCCATAGTGACTTCAACCCCACTTTCATTCGCAGGAACTTCGTCCAGAGAAATATCTTCTTGAACTGCCGAAGTCCTTGGTTGTTCAGGATTATCTTGGGACTCCGGCACGTTCGCAGGTACTTCAGCTTGTGCAATCTTTTGAGTTTCATCTTCTTCTATTAGACGCACAAGCAATCTCCCTTCATCCTCTTGGGAGTCGGAAACTGAAGCCTTTGAGCTCGAAGGTGCAGGATTCGAAGGTGCAAGATTTTTTGGCTTCCGAGCCACCATTTCACCGGAGTCTTTGCGGAGCCCGAAGTCCCAGCTTCGGCTTTTCTCTTCTTGGGTCCTTTCTCCGAAGGCACCCAATCCATCAAAGGGGGCGGAGTGATTTCCAGCATTCCCCATACTCTGTTAAATCTCTCCCAACTCCCGACCAACTTGATTCTCCATTCTTTTTCAGTCGGAGTTGGAGCGCCCAAAATCTTCTCCGAAGCCCTTACAATTTGTTTCGAAGTAACAGGGGCTGAAGAAGCTAAAAAATAAATCAAGTTAGTTTTTCTTCGAATGAATATGCATAATACATGTTGTCTTCGAAGTTACCTGCAGGGCTCGAAGTCAAGGTGATTTTTTGGAGACCGCCTTCCGAATCCTCTTCGAAGATGATAGGCCAGTTGGCCATCAGTGGAGAAATTTGTAACCCAAGGAACTCTTCGGCTAAGTCTCGCATGCTCAACCTTCGCCTGATCCTCTGAAGTAGGTTGAGACGAGCTTCGAGCTGACCTTGGCCGGGATGCACTAAGGCTTCCTTCCGGAATTGGATCTCTTTCAAAGGTCCGGCCAGAGGATTGCTCGCCCCAACTTCGGCATAGAACCACCTCATAACCCAGTCAGTGTACCATCTTGCATTGATGGCTTTAGCAGGAAATTGTAGGGCATATTCGTCCCGAAGCCTAAAATTGATGCTTCCGAAGGCTACTACTACTTTTTCACCTCCGGGGCCTACGAAGGTTTTAGGCTGGCATGAAGCCCTATGTAGTGCAGTGAAGATCTCTGCCCTCCCTTCACAACCTTCAGCTCTCAATGCCCATTCGAAGATAGCCAGTCGAGCTACTACATTCGGAGATAATTGAGGGAGGGTGACATGAAATAAATCGAGTACCTCCGCCAAGAAGTCAACTGCTGGGAGGCCCAATCCGGCTTCGAAGAAGGCTTCGAAGACAACCACTTCTCCAGGCCTTGGTGTTGGGATGAGTTCTTTTCCGGGTTTGCGAATCATAACTCCGGTACTGATCTTTCCTTCTACTGCGATTGCTAGCGATTCCCTCTTGCAGGTAGAAGATCCCAGTTGGAAAGATTGGACCAGATACTTCGTTGATGGCGGGCAGAGACTTTGATCATCGATATTTTGGGGATTTCTCCCTCCTGCCGCCATGGATGTCGCTGCAGATGCCGGAGGCGCTGTCAACAATGTCGCAGCCGCTGCTGCCGCAGCCGCTTGGTGCCGAGCCAAGGCCGACGGGGCTCCAGAACCCTTGGTCTTCACCATTGCAGTCACTGGGTTGCTTTGGGGAAAATGGAGGCTAGGGCTCAAAGAACTCAAGGGCTCAAAAGGTGTTTGATTGCGAGAAAGCAGTGAAAAGGTAACCGGGTAAGTTCTAGGCCATTTATTTATAGCCTAAACTTTACATTTTTACCGTTAGTCCATGTCGTTTCGCATTCCTGTCCGTTACTTTTCTCCGAAATTAACGCTTTTTACGGTTTCCGTTAGGAACAGAAAGCTAACGGCTATTTCCTCTAAGTCTAAAAGACTTTCGAACTTCCTGAGTCGGTTCTAAGATAGTTCGAAAAGTAATTATCCTAAGACTGATTCGGAGTTTATATCTTCATACATTTCGGAGATGAATTAAAATCCAATAACCCCTATGTTTGGTTATTTTTTCCTTCCGTATACTGCTCTCCTAACATTACAGGCTAAACGGAGAAGCGTATTCGAGGGGCTACTGTTGGGGGAAAATATCTCATCTTCGGGGTTATTGCCGCAACAGCATGAAAGCAGATAGTGGATTCGAAGGTTCCCAGACGTCCATCTTCGAAGATACCCTGAGCCAAACTCGAAGTACGAAGATAGGCACTGGTTCGGAGTACATCTTTGAACTAAGGCTCTTCAAGATCTTTATTGCCAGCTAAGATGGAAGATTTATCTTTTATATTATTAGATTAGTCTTTTACCATTTTAGCCCTATCAAGGGTACCGAATAGTTTCCACTATGTCGGTTGTAATAGAGGGGTAAATAGGTCTTTTCCTTAATATTTGGGCCTATAAATACCCCCCATTTCACCCTGTAATATGGACCGAATACAAGTTATTCAATACACATAGTCGAACTATTCTAAGTTGTTATCCCTTTGGAGGCTTAGAACAGTTCTTTTCGCAAATACTTCATTTGTTAGTTTCTATTCTACAGAAACATGTTAGCGTAATCTTTTACGCCAACAATAAGGTTTGACATGCAAATAACCCCTGGCAAAACTGAAAAAGGAAAAAGAAAAAGCCTGAAAAATGAAATGATAACAAGTTTGCTGAAGCACTTTGTTTTGGATAATGCTTATCTTGGTAGATATCAGTTAGCTTCTACATCTCATGCTTGACCTTGCTTGTTGACTGGAAAATATGGTGATATTTTTGTTTGCAAAAATTGAAAATGCGTGCTAATGACTTTCTTTAGATATCATCTGTTGCACTGATCATGCCATGTATCTTAGACAGTATGTCTTTTGTTGTATATGTTAAATATTGTATTTGCAGTCAATCATATTTGAGAAGCATGCTTTCTACACTCCACATACACCCAGTTGCATTCATTGCATATTTTGAGGGGGAGTTGCATTTCAGGGGGAGTCTGTGTTTCTGTTGAGTGCTTGATGAGTTCACTTGTCAACAAGGGGGAGAAATTTTGGGAGAAGAGTTTAAGGGGGAGTTTTGGCTTTCTCTGGGATTTGTTTACTCTTTTTGATATCCTTGTTGATAATTCTGAGATTGCACTCGTTTTTGAGCTTTTACCTTTGGTTAACCATAATGACCGTTTCTTGTTTTTGTCTGGCTTTTGATCATTAGGGTTAAACTTTTACTTTATGTTTCTTCTTCTTTGTTTTCTTGTGCTTTGTTTTCGTGTTTCCACAGTTGCTTGCAGGTACTGAAGAGCAGATGAAGTGATGTGTTGACAATGCACTCATCAAGGGGGAGATTGAGGAGCCATGCTGAAGAGCGTGGGCCTCATGGCTCCAGATGTGATGAGTCATTGTCAACGATAGTCAAAGAGGACTGAAAAGAGAGAAAACACATGTTGTGTCTGGGCCGCGTGTGACTCAGGTACACGGGCAGCGAGCGACTGTCGGGCAGAGGGGCCGAGAAGTCGGGCTGGCCCAATCCGGGTACATGGGCTAGGAGCAGCAGAGGATCCACTGGGCTGTTGACCGGGATTGACTCAGGTACATGGGCGGCGAGCGATTGCCGGGCTGAGGGAGCTGTGGAATCGGGCCGGCCCAATCCGGGTACCCGGTGCGAAGATGGTGGACGCTTTGTCAGTTTCGGCGCAAAACTGATGACCGCTGATCTCGGATCTAACCATTCTAAGGCGAAGCCGTAGCTGCTACGAAAGCTCCGCATCAGGACAAGTTACCTTTATTTAGGTTTTTACTATTTTGCCTTTAGGCCCACAGTCTGTCAGTCGAGTCTGTAAAAAATCCTAAGGGCATTTCGGTCTTTTCGATTTTTATTCAGAGTCTGTAAAAAACCCTAGGGGTATTTCTGTATTTTTCCATTTAATGGGCAGCCTATAAATAGGCCCCAATATCCTAGGGTCAGGGCACCCTTTTTTAGAAACCACTTTACTAATTCCAGAAATGGGGTCATTTTCTCTGTTCTTCCCTGTATGCGCCGCCGGCGAGTGTTTATTCTGTTTACTCTGAAATTGCCGCCACTTTTCTTCGCCAGATCCTCTTAACTCGCTTTGTTGGCTCGTTAATCAGATCTCTAATCTAGTTTCTTACTCTCAGCTACCGATTGATTTCGTTGCATGTTGCCTCGTTTTGCGTGTCTCGTCAGTTTCTCTGTTTGAAAGAACTGGTGTGTTGCTGTAATCCTTCTCTGTGGTCTATTTTTATATTCATTGTGTGTGTCTTTTGCAACAACACAGCTAGACTACTAGATGTATTGGTTTTTGTGATATAGCTGTCATTAGCTATGAGATAGGCACTTGAGTTCCTGTTTTGGTCAGAAAAGGTTGCAGAAATAAAAGCTTGTGTAGCAATATTATGGCGCTATTTTTCTTGATCTTTGACTGTGCGTGCACAGTAGTTTTCGTGTGCTAGTCCGGTAGTATAGTCTGCTAATGTTTGTAGCTGTAGCTTGAGTGTTCTGCTTGTTCTTCCAAAGCTGAGGTTTCAGCCATCATTTAATTTACTTCGTTACTAAGCACCTGTTCTGATTTAAACTGTAGGACCCATTTCTTTGAGCTATTGGAATGCTAGTTTTCTGGTTCGGACAAGCATGGATGCTTCACGTTGGTTGCTGTTTCCTTGAAGTTTCCTAGTGCGCCAGGCTGCTGGCCTATTTGATTGGGCACTCCGTCGACCGTGTGTATACGGAAGCAACAACACGCCTCGTGTGTGGCGATGTGAGGAGCACACGCGGCAGAAGGCACTGAGGCGTGGTGCTCAGTGACTGAAGACTGCGTGAGACATACGGCAAGGGCGCAGGCGACCTGTTCGGCCAAATGCACTGGAGACAGCTGATGAACAGTAATTCTTGTTTTGCCTTGTTTTGCGTGCTGTTAGTACTATTTCAATACCTTCCGTAACATCCAATTGCATGTGATGGCATACTGCTAAGAAGTATTTTTCATGAATATATTTCATCTGTTGATTTAATCTTTGTGCTATCATTATATCTGTTGGTTCATCTGCTATTTTGATTAAATAGATGATATTGATTCTGGTGTTTTAATCTGTGCACTGTTTTATTTCGGTTAGAACATCACAAGTTTACCATCTTCATGTGTGTTGGTCTGATTTAATGCCTGTGAGTTAATTAATCTTTTGAATCTGCCTTTAAGCACTGTGGTGGTGTCTTTTCGATTAGGACACCAGTTATTTTTAGGCTAGATTATTTTAAGTACCTGCGATCTGTTTGCTTCGGTGGTTTTTTGTTTGTCGAGGTGCGTTGGGTGTTGGGAGAAGGCCATTGATTCGAAAGAATTTTTTAGGCGCCCATTCACCCCCCCTCTGGTCGCTATTTTCGGTCCTACAGCTATCTCCAGGAACTAAAAATTGCGGTCGCTTGTGAAGTTTTAAAATATCGAAGGTAGCCCATAGCAGGCGGAGCTCTTCGGTAATGTTTAACACTTCGACATCATCCATATGAGGTGAAGCCTAAAAACACGATAAGCAAAATTTCATTCATAAATGTACAAAAAGCATGATTTTTTACATAGTCAGGATCCTAAGACAAATCTAGACCTGCGGGTTCGGCGGAGGCTGGCTGCTCGAGGCTTGCGACCGAGCTTTCTTCTGGCGTTGTCCTTCGTCAATCCAAGCCTTGATCGCAGTACGACCTTTGGCTCTCCATGAAGCTTGGAAGGCTTGCCAAGCAGCGGCCACGTCTTCGGAAGGATTAAGAAGCCGGCTTTTGTCGAAGGTAATGGAAGCCGCCCCTGCGTTCGTAGTTATCGATATTCCCAGATATTCATAGTAACGAAGTACGCCAATAGCAGCCACTTGTCCGGAGATTTCTCCGTACCGAATGCCTGCCATCTTCATCGTCTTCGCAGCTCCTTGGATCATTTTTAGCCACCGAAGCAAGGAGACGTTGTCATTTGAAGGAAGTGTCCGAGTAGTACCGAAGTAATCTAGAACACTTAGGAGTTGGTTCATGACCTCCGCAGCTACCTTCTCCGATTTCAGCTTGTCTTCAAGTAAAGCATCCTTAGCCGAAGTCAACTCCTCCACCACAGCGGAGAGCCTAGCTGCCTCCGTAGCTAAAGAATTTTTCTGTTTAAGCAGCTGGCTAGCCTCCTCTGCAGCTTTGGCCTTTTCCTCCCAGAGCTTGACAAGTTAAGCCCCCGCCGTAGCATGCTCAGCCCGCATCTTTTCTATTTCTACCCGAAGCACAATTTGTTCTGCTTCGAGCTTTTTATTCGCAGTTTCCAAGCTTTGTCTGGCCCTTCGCTCTGCTGAAACCATGTTGTCTAAGTGCGAAACCCGACCTTCAGAGATGTTAAGATTTCACTGAAGAGCAGTATTTTCTTCTCGAAGGCGAAGGCTTCCGCGCTCGTTTGAAACAGCAGCAGCTCGGGCCAAGACTATTTGCTGCAAAGAGGAAAAACCAAGCTGAGAAATTATTTGTAGGTGAGATTAATTTTGTTTTGCAGATACTTTGTACCTGGTACGCCGCACGCTCCATGGCGGCGTTGAGCTCCGAACCCTCAGCTTCGCTTAGGATGGCTACCAAGTCTGTCCCCCCGACTTCGCGGCTAGATTGATCCAAAGGTTCGAGCAAAGTCCGAAGTCCGGTTCTTCGCTCCAAGAATGGAGGTAGAAGAGGGAGCATAGACAAAGTCCTCTAGTCATCTTCGTTCAGCGAGGGGTCAGAGCGCTGGGCCGTATCCTCAGGAACTTCGGCAGAATGGCCCCCCTCTATAGATTCACCCCCGTCTGTTTATTCAGACGGAGTTAATCCTGAACTCGGAGCAGGGAGGGGGTCCATTTTACCTTTACCTTTTCCAGGTCTCATTTGGGCGACCTCTGAAATTGGCTCTGAAGTTGCTGAAGTCCCAAGAACCGTATCTTTAGGACGAACCTCTTCCACAGGAGTGGATCCTGTTGAGGCAAAGGTATTATACATTGTATAATTTTGCAGGGAAAAAGAACAAAGGGATTATGCAAAGTTTACCTTCGAAGTCTCGTCGATGGGTGAGCATCGGGCTGCTTGGGGGGTCAAAAGCTAGCCCAAAGTCTTCATCGGAGTCAGAATTCACGGCTAAAGCTTCGACTGTTGGAGCCTCTTTGGGAGCTGCAGTCGTTGCTTCGTCCGGAATCGAAGTTGATTCTGCAGCAGCTTCGGCTCCACCTTCATTCATAGGGCTTCATCACGTAGTAAGTCTTCTTGAGCATCCGAAGTCCCAACTTGCCCGAGGTTGCTTGGAAACTCTGACACGCTTGCAACATTGCCGGTGCTTGCATCTGTTTGGGCTCCATCTTTGTCAATTAGGTCGGCGATCATTCTACCTTCATCCTCCGAGGAATCGCAGACTGAAGCTATTGGACTTGAAGGCGCCACAGTTTTTGGCTTTCGAGCTACCTTCTTTGATGGAGTCTCAGCAGAGGTCGAAGCTCTAACCTCCACCTTCCTTTTCCTAGGCCCTTGCTCCGAAGGCACCCAATCGAAAAGAGGAGGGGGAACAACTTCGAGTAACCCCCAAACTCGGTTGTACCGTTCCCAAGTACCTACTAACTTCTTCCTCCATTCTTTCTCGGCCGGAGTCGGAATGCCCAGAATTTTCTCCGAAGCTCGCAAAATTTGCTCTGAAGTCATAGGAGCTAGAGAGGCTGGAAGATAAGTTGGCATTAATTATTTCTTCAAATAAGTATATATGAAACATGTTGTTTTCGAAGTTACCTGTAGGGCTCGAGCTTGATGAAGTCTTTCGGAGGCCGCCCTCCGGATCTTCCTCGAAGGTGATAGGCCAGTTGGCCATCAGAGGGGGAATCTGAAGTCCGATGAACTCTTCTGCTAAATCCCGCATGCTCAGGCGATGGCTAATGCGTTAAGAAGGCTAAGGCGAGCTTCGAGTTGGCCTGGATCCGGGTGGACAAGTGCTTCCCTTCAGAAGTTTATGTCTTGTAAAGGTCCGGTTAAATGGCTCCGTGCCCCAACTTCGGCGTAAAACCACCGGAGAATCTAGTCTGTATACCACCGGGCGTTGATGGCCTTTGCTGGAAACCGAAGGGCATATTCATCCCGAAGCCGAAAGTTAATACTCCCAAAGGCCACCACCATCTTTTCACCTCTGGGACCTACGAAAGTCTTTGGTTGGCACGAAGCTCGGTGCAAAGCTGCGAAGATTTCTGCTCTTCCTTCGCAGCCTTCAGCTCGCAGCGCCCACTCAAAGATGGAAAGGCGTGCTATCGCGTTCGGAGAAAGTTGGGGGAGAGTAACATGGTATAAATCTAGTACCTCAGCTAGGAAGCCGACGGCCGGAAGTTCTAATCTAGCTTTGAAAAAGGCTTTGAAGACGACCACTTCTCTGGGCCTTGGCGAAGGAATAGCTTCTTTTCCACGTTTGCGGATCACAATCTCCGAACTAATCTTCCCTTCTATCGCAGCCGCGAGCGATTCCCTTTTGCAGGTTGAAGGTCCCAGTTGGTAAGATTGATCCGCATACTTCGACGACGCCGGAAGGAGATCATGAGGATCATCATGTTGAGGATTCCTTCCTGGCGCCGCCATTGGCACTGCTACTGTCACTGTCGGAGTCGTCGTTGCTGATGTCGCTGCTGCCGCTGCTGCCGCAGCTTGTTGCCGGGCTAAGGCTGAAGCCGCCCCTGGGATCTTGAAGCTCGTCTTCGCCATGAAATCGCACGGATTGCTTGAGAGGAAAAAATGGAGGCTAGGGCTTGTCTGCTGGGTTGTTTGCACGAAAGCGGTGAGAAGGTATTTGGGAAGGATCTGGGCCCCTTATTTATAGCCCAGGACATGATTTTTACCATTTGGTGTTCTGCCGTTTCACATTCCTGACCGTTATCTCTTTGCGAACTTAACGCATTTCCTTAATTTCTGTTGAGGAAAAAGCCAACGGCTATTTCATCTAAGCCTAAAAAACCTTTCGGACTTTTTAAGTTAATTCTAAAAAATAGTTCGAACATAATTTTCTTATAAGTTGATTCGAAGTTTCGAATCTCCGCATATTTCGAAGGTTGATTAAACTGTTAGCCTCTGCGCATGATAATTTTTCTTGCATATACTGCTCTCCTAACATCACAGGTCTAGTGGAGAAGCGTATTCGAGGGGCTACTGTTGGGGGAAAATACTTCATCCTCAGAGCCATTGTTGTGACAAGACAGAGGCAGGAGATTTAATCAAAGGCTTTTGATGTCTAACTTCGAGAGCGCTTTGAATAGGATTCGAAGCATGAAGGCGAACGCTAGTTCGAATTATATCTTCGAACGTGGACTATTCAGAGAGTCTTTTTGCCAGCTAGGATGAAAGACTTATCTTCTTTATCATTAGATTAGTCTTTTACCATTTTAGCCCTATTAGGGGTACCGAATAGTTTCCACTATGTCGGTTGTAATAGAGGGGTAAAAGGGTCTTTTCCTTAATGTTTGGGCCTATAAATACCCCTCGTTTTACCCTGTAATAGGGACTGAATACAAGTTATTCAATATACATCTTCGAACTATTTTGAGCTATTATCCTTTCGGAGGCTTGAAATAGTTTACTTCGCAAACACTTTGTTTGTTAGTTTCTAACTTTCAAAAACCTGTTAGCGTAATCTTTTGCGCCAACATGTACTTTTCCGCACTTTTAGCCATTATCCTTACTTTGTTATTATCTTGCATTATTACTTGCATTTGCGGTGGCTTGTTGAGTACTTTTGTACTCATACCCGTTGGACACACTTCAAAGGATGCCTACTATGAAGATGGTCTAGAGTAGCGACCCAGTCAAGCGAAAAGATCTTGAAGAAGGCGTTCGTCATGTAATTCTACTTTTATTATTGTTTTTATTAAACTCTGATGTAATAATTATGGTCTGCGTACCATGAATACTTGTCGTATGTACGATTGTCACATGACGAACCTCTTGTATTATTGTTTTTCTTATGAAATTCAATAATGTTCTGATTTCGATAAATCGGGGCGCCACAGGCTATGAGGCAAGCTCTCCACAGCCAAGCGAAGTGGCTCGGTCTCCAGACCAAGACAAGCTTACAAAGGTATGCACCCAAACCGAAGCCATGCTTCTCCCTTTTTAAATACCTAAGCCTTGCTTCGTTTTATTTAAATACTAAAGCCCAGCTTCACCTTTTTATAACACTGAAGCCCTGCTTCACCTTTTTTATAACACTGAAGCCCTGCTTCACCATGTTCAAAATCGGAACCCTACTTTGCCTTACTGATTACCAAAACCTCTATTTAAAAACCGAAGCTTTACGGTGCCCTTACTGAGACCCAAAGTCAAGGATTCGTTCTTTTAAGAACCAAAGTAACACTTCACATCAATAAGGACCAACGCACTGCTTCGATCTATTTTAAACCCGAAGCGCTGCTTCGAAGGCTACACCGTGCCTCTGGGCCCGTAGAAGTGGGCTAAAGGATTCTAGGACAATGGCCTGATGCATCCAAGGTCTCTAGGCCACCGACCTGATGCATCCAAGATTCCAGGCCACCGGCCTGATGCATCCTAGGATCCCAGGTTCCGTTCCCGATTTCCTGAGTCAAAGGTGGCTCAGAGTCAAAGGTGGCTCACAATCACAGGTTCGGTGAATCCACACCACTCATTCCATTCTCAGTACAAAATCAAGCTCATAAGCTTTTCTTCGCTATCTAAACACATTTCGAAGCCTTGCTTCGCGTGTCGAAATCTAATCTAAAATTTAATCATGCTGAAGTCGTGCTTTGCTTAAATTGAATGTTTCTGAAGCCATGCTTCGCTTCAAGTTAAACATTCGAAGCCCAAAAGATGCCTCCGGTCGACGCGATATAAGCGTACGAAGCCGCCTAAGGCGCACCCCTTCGCATTTTATAAGTTCACACACCGGCAACGCCCAAGTGCCTAATAGCCACGCGCAATGGGGACCGAGGTATGTATGTGAAGTGTGTGAATGAAATGCGTAGTATGAGCATGACAAGCTAAACATTCAGAGCACGCAATACATTCGAAGCATGCAAATGAAGTATGCAAATACAACATAAATTCCATTCATTGAATGCCAAAAGTGAAGTATGTTAACTGTACACTTCAAAAACTAAAAAACTACGAGTAATTTGTGTCTAAGCCTAGGAAAAACTGAGCTTGAGGCCTCGACATGTTCAGCCCTCCCTTGCTCTTCTTCCGAGAAGGGCCCCCACGGCTGGAAGAAGCCCTGTCGGAGCCTGACCTCCGCGGCCGGACCATCCACACTTCAAAGCCCATAGAACTTGTCTTTCTTCTTGCAGGTCGGCCAAAGTCTGAAGCGCAGGTGATGCTGCATCGAAGGCAGAAAACTCTAGGGCTTCGTCACCTTGTAAGGCCGTACCCGAAGACTACACCCCCTCACCACTTAATCCTACTTCAAAATAGCTTAAGTCTGGCAAGGATGAAGAACTCTGAAGGGGCTCTGTCTTTACGGTAGCCAGCAGCTCCTAAGCTACTTTGGGAATAGCTTCGCCCCTAGGACCCCTCGGAAGTTTGAACCCAGGAGGGCCTTCGGACCTAGCTACTTCGAGCACCACCCAAAGCTGGTGAAGCTCTTTTGAATCCTCAAGCATGTCAAAGTCAACATCCAAAGGCTGAGCCTAGGCAGTTATAAAATACCCCCGCATTTCAATTAATAAACTGACAAGTCATTTATAGGCCTACAGGTATGAATTACAAAGAAGCCTAAGGAGGTCTACACCTTCGGTGGTGGAGGGTTCGACGTCGAAGGCTGAGCTGGCGAGGCCTATGCCCTAGCTCGGTGAAGGAGGGAGACCCGTTGCAGATCGAGGACCGCTTCACACCATTAGGCCTTCTAGGCTTCCTGAAGCCGGCCCCACGCCTCATGAACCGCTGAAGGTGGTGAAGTCAAGTGAGGCCTCCGAAGGCCACCGGCGTGGCCGAGGTCGCTACCTCGAGGTGGTTGCAGCCCGCATTATGAAGCATTTGCAACACCCCTTGGCCAGCCACTCGCCTGACCATCAGCGCGAAGCCCTTCATCGACACCTCCACCGTCGCTGTGGTAGTTTGAAGGAACTCAAGCCGGTCCCCGACAATGTCATGAGGATTAAAATCCAGAGCCAGGCACTTGGTCCCCAAGTGCTCAAGGACTTCGGTCAAGCTCGAGGCGGCCTTGTCGACCCCTCGAACCACGAAGTCTTCCAGAGTTCAGCTGGCAGCGCGAAGATCAAAGCACTCTTCCATCAGCTTCGTTGTGACCTCCTCTGAAGACCGAAATGCCTCTTGAAGCTTTTCCATCTCTGAGGCCAAAGCCTCTCTTGCCTTGGCTGCCTTGGACCTCGCCGCCTCTACCACTACTTCGACTTGCCTCCGCCTCTCGGCCTCCTCCGAAGCCTGGCACTAAAGGGCATCCCTCTCCTCCGCCAAAAGGGTTTCCCGGTGGTCCACGGAGGCTGCTGTCGTAGTGTTCAGTGTGAAGGCCTAGCAAGATTCAAGAAATCTTTAGTATTGATAAAAGAGCTAAGTGTCACTCGAAGCCCGTGTGAAGCTTCGCTCACCTGGACAAGGGCTTCATGGGCGTTTGCGAAGAGGTCGAACTGGATAGCGTAGCTAAGCTGTGCCACATAGTCCCCCTTCGCCACAGCAATGCAGCCATCATAAAAGGAGTTGATGGCCGCCTCCATCATAGGTCCCCTCGGAAGCAGAGGCCAGACCATGGGCGTCGGAAATAAAGGCTCTGCCAGAGTAGGCTCCACCAGAGTCGGACTCCGGTATACTACTTCGACCACTTCTTCATGTTGCTCTTGAGGGGCCCCTCCGTCGTGGTTGTCCCCCTCATCCTCCTCGGATGAAGAACTCTCGGACTCCGAGCTACTGCTGCCCTTGTTGCTGTCGGAGGTCCCTTCCGACTCTGCTGCGACAGGCCTCGTGTCATCACCAGCGCCTGAAGAAAAGTACGAGTCAATATGCATGAATTTAAAGAGAATGTTGATTAAGTTTAGACCTCCGTCAACATCCTCTTCGCTCGAGGAGATGTCTTGGAAGGATGTAGGAGCGATATGTGCTCCCCAGCCCTTCGCTTGGCTGGCTGAGCCACAACCTCCGCACTCGAAGGTGTCGCCGTCGCAGCCTCTGGCGCCACCACCTCGGTCGCCACTGCAGCCTCCGGTGCAACCACTTCGGCCACTGCAGCCGAAGCATCCACGGGCCCCCCTCTAGCAGCAAGGTCCGGAGCTGCATGCTCTGTTGTGCCAAGAACTTTGTCCACCGACGGCCCCGAGCAAATTCTCGAGGACTCTGCAGACTTTGAGGTCTTGGGATCCTCGTCATCCAACCTCTTCCTTTTGGAGCCACTCGCCAAAGGTGCCAAGCTGGCAAAGTCTGGAAGCATTTGGACCCCCTCGGTGCCATGCTAGGTCCACACGCGGTTCCAGCGTTCCCAAGACCCCACCAAAGCAAGCCTTTGGTTCTGCTAGTCTGGTTTCGAAGCCCCAACGACGCGTTCGGCGGCCAAAATTGCCTATTCCGGAGGTCGCACATCGTGCGTAGCTTCATCAAAATTCCAAGTCAGCACAAGTTAAACTTTTTGATGTATGAAGATAAAAGAGTTTGAAGCCTTACCAAGGCGCTCTGTAGACACTTCGCTCGAGCCCTCCGGGCCCGAAGCCAGGAATAAGTTCTCTGGCCAATAGAGTGTTAGGGGGCTAAGTCGAAGGGTGATGAACTCTTCGGCTATGTCCCACATTCTCATCTTCGAGGCCACCCTTCACAGGAGCAGGATCCTCGATTGGAGGCTCTCGGAGCTCAACTTCATCGTGCCCTAGCATCGGTAGGAAATGAGCACGTTGGTACTCCGAAGGGGGAGTCCACACCCACTGAAGCATAAAACCACTCCTGATCCCACTTCGAGTACCAATTGTTGTTGACGGCCCATGTTGGGAAGCCATCCTGGAACTCTCTGCGGAGCTGGAAATTGGCGCTCCCAAAGGCTAAGGCCCTCTCGATGCCATCTAACCCCTCCCTTCACTTTGGTTGGCAGCTTGTGTCATGAAGGGCGATGAAGATGTCTGCGCGACCCTCGCAGCCTTCTCCCTCATGGCCCACTCAAAAATTGCCAACCTCGCCATGGCGTTCGGGGACAAGTGAGGGAGCTCGAAGTTGTATGCCTTCAGCACCTCACTCAGCATGTCCATAGTCGACAGTCCGAGGCTCGCCTCGAAGAAGGCCTCGAAAACAACAACTTCATTGGGCTGGGGCCTCGGAATGGTCTCTGTCTTCTCAAGCACTCGAAGCAGGATTCCCTCGGAGATCCTCCCTTCGCAGACCCTCCGGGTGGACTCCTTCGGGGAGACCAAAGCCTTCAACTCTAAAGTCTGCTCGAACCTGTTTGACAGTGACCGAAGGTCCCTCGGACCCAGGCGCCTCGCAGCAGGCTTCACCACCGCCGCTTAGGCCTAGACGGAGCTCGAGCTCGAGCCCGGGACCAAAGCCTTCTTCAACGCTGCCTTCTTCAGCATCTCGCAGGACTTCGGTGCGAAGGGCACTAAGGGGCTTCGTAGCAGGCTGCGCGCGAAGCCGTGGGTGGAGAGCAAGAACGAAGGTGGCTAGGGCCCGAAGCAGAAAGCAAATGGAAGTGTGAGTGGAGCCATGGTACGTTAAGCCCCTTTTATAGGCGGTAAAAAGTGACCACGCACACCGCACCGAAGTCATTTTTCACCGGTTACCCCGGCCCCCGCAGTCACTGACCAATGGGCCAAGAGTGAAAAATTGAAGCGAACCATCACACCCCCGTGCTGCAACAGCCTAATTTGTGACCGTTGCAGGGTCGCTTGGGCTCCCCGTGGGCGTCCCGTCAATCCGAACAAGCATTTATTGCCTGCATGGTTCGAATCCAGCCTTCGGCCCCATGCTTCCAAAGTCCTACCTTCCATGAAGCATCATTCTTTCAGGTCATTTGTCTCGAGGCGCACGCACCCCTTCGCTCCGAAGGGCTACATGCGAGGGGCTACTGTTGGGGGAAATAAGTTTTCCCTTGAACAGAGGACAAATGACGTCAGCCTCTAAAGGCCTTGGGTTTGGAGCCTGTCAGCAGGCGAAGCCGGAAGACGAGCTCCAGCCTCCTCTGATGAAGTCAACACCAAGAACAGCCAAGATTTGCTCCTCTGGAGCAAAGCCTTCGGGACCCCTCCCGGAGTCAAGCCTCCGGAATCCCTCTAGTCCCCTCCGGAGCCAAGCCTCCGGGATCCCTCCGAGCCCCGACTGAAGCTAAGCCTCCAGGGCTCCTCCAGGTCCCCTTCGAAGCCAAGTCTCCGGGATCCCTCTGGGTCCTTCCGGAATCAAACCTTTAGGACCCCTCCGGTCCACTTCAAAGTCCCCTCTTAGAACCGCTTCGGAGCCCACTTCGGAGCCCCCTTCGGGGTCCGCTTCAGAGTGCCCTTCGGAGCCCCCTCGGCTACCTCTGACTGAAGATCTCCGGCAAATACTCTAGACCAGAAGAAATAACCTAGCATCGCTACATTATAAAGCCATACCAGGGCCCCAGCCCCTGTTATGCCGTATACCTGCCCTAGAAGTGATGTTTATCTACTGCGTTTGTAAAGTCAAATGTATAGTAGTATAGCTTTTTTCCTTCATAACCCTATAAAGCCGACGGCTTGTAGAGGGCAATTAGGACTTTTCATTTGGCCTGCGTGCCTATAAAAGGAGGGAAATGCCCTTGTAACAGGGAGATATGTTCAGTAGAGGCAAAATAATGCCAAATCCACTATAAACTGGATGTAGGGCTATTATCCCTCCGAGGAGGCCTGAACCAGTATAAACTGTCTCCCTCTGTGAGAACTCTTCGAGGTTCATTCTATACACCATACACCACTACATAAAAACCTGCTGTAGCTAACAATTGCTACAACAGGACCATAAAATCTTCATCGGAGTAGGGGAGGAAAGACTCTGGCCTTGTATAGAATACCGTTGACAATATGATAGTTTCAGACTCTTAATTATAGTCTTGATAGCTTTGGGCCTTCAGGCAAATTAGCTTCGTCTTGCAATAAATACATAATTGAAATCCGCCAATTGGTGTTTCGTATGCAAAGGACCTCCACAAGAGGGAGTTGGGGCACTGAAGGGGAGGCAAGCTCTTCATAAAAAGCCCCTTTCGAGATATCTAGGGCTCCGACTGTAGCTTTTGCTAAGATGTCTGCTTGTAAGTTATCGGCTCATGGGATGCTCCAGAAAGAGATCCCTTTAAATGTTGCTTCGGTCTTGCGGATCTCTTCCAAATATTTAGCAAGTTGTGGATGCCGAACCTGAAAACTTTTATCGATGTGCCCTACTAAAATTTGGGAATCTATTTTTATAACAACTCTTGTAGCACCAAGAGCACGCGCCTTACGAAGGCCTAGCAAAATTCCTTCATACTCCACAATATAATTGGTGGACTTAAAGTTGAGCCTTGCAGAGTACATTGCTTTCTGTCCAGAGGGCGAAATTATGACCGCTTCGGCGCCTGCTCTGGATGCTTGAAAAGCTCAATCAGAGTAGATGGTCCATATGCCTTCATTTGATTCTTCCGGAGCCCATACTGCAAACGGAGTCCATTCAGTTACAAAATCAGCCACCACCTGTGACTTTATTGATGTTCTTGCTATGAAGGAGATGCCAAAGGGGGCTTGCTCAACAACCCACTTTCCAATTCTCCCCGTAGAGTCCTTGCTCCAGAGCATATCTCCTAGAGGATAAGAAGTTGGTACAATTACATTATGTGCTAAAAAACAATGTCGTAGTTTCCTCGAATCCATTACCAGAGCATAAGTAAATTTTTCCAGCTCGGAGTACCGAGTTTTTTCTCTAGATAAGGCTTCTGATACAAAATATATTGGATTATGTACCAACTTCCCATTAAAATCGATCTCTCAAACAAGGACCGCACTGACAGCGGAGCCTATGGCTGCAAGATAGAGCAGAAGAGTTTTATCTCCGAGGGGCACAGTGAGTGTTGCAAGATTTCTGAGATAGTCCTTGATATCATCGAAACACTTCTAACATTCCTGTGTCCATGCAAAATCTTCGGACCATTTTAAGGGTTTGAATATTGGGATGCTCCATTCTGCGGACCTTGCCAAAAATCTACTAAGGGTTGCAAGGCATCCGGCGAGCTTCTGGACTTGCTTCAAATTTTCCGGTGGAGCCATTCTTTGCAATGCACTTATTTGTGTTGGGCTAGCTTCGATCCCCCTCCTCGAGACTAAATACCCTAGCAATTTTCCAACTTGAGCTCCGTAGATACATTTTTCGGGGTTGAGGCAAACTCCACATGCTCAGAGGTTCTCAAAAGTTTCTGCTAAGTCTAGACTATGTTGGTGCTTTAAAGCACTCTTTATTACAATATCATCCATATAGGACACGACATTGCGACCTATCTAGTGACCTAGAGCCTTAGCAATCAACCTTGAAAAAGTTGCCCCGACATTTCTTAAGCCGAAGGGCATTCTAACACAACAGAAGACTCCCGAAGGAGTTATAAAGCTTGTCTTGGCTTTATCTTCATGTTTTAACCATATTTGATGATATCCGGAGTACGCGTCGAGGAAGCTTAGAAGCTCGGAGCTGGCAGTGGAGTCGACGATTTGATCAATGCGAGGAATGGGGTAGGGGTCACATGGGCATGCTTTATTTAGGGATGTGAAATCAATGCACATGCGCTACTTGCGTTAGGCCTTTTTCTTGACGAAGACGGGGTTGGCTAACCACTCTGTGTGGGCGACTTCTCTAATGATCCCGGATTTTAACAACTTCTTCACATCTGCTTTAGCGAGGGCCGCCCTTTCTATCAGCAATTTGCGGAGCCCCTAGCGAATAGGTCAAACCCTTGGGTTTACGAGTAGGTTGTGCTCAATGATATTTCGGTCGACTCCGGGGATATCTTTGTTAGACCAGGCATAGACATCCAAGTTTTCTTTAACTACTTCCTCCAGCGAAGTAGAAATTTCCAGAGGCAATTCCTTACCAAACTGAATGGATAATCTTTGCCGTCCTTGACAATGATCATCATTATAATTTCACCTTCGGGACTTGGATTGGGGAAGGATGTCTTCGAGAGCTCACTTGACGCAGGGGCATCCTCCGAATGATCTTATACATTATTTATCTGTCTAGGATAAAGGGGTGGACCATGGCCGTACTCTGCCCTCCGTGCCGCAGCTTGGTCAACGAGGACTGTAAGCACTCATCCTTGTGTGGGCATTTTCAAGAATAAAGAATTATGATGCGCCACAACTTTGAATTGATTTAGCATTCCCCTTCCAAAGATAACATTATAGGAGTAAGGGGTGTCGATGACATCAAAAATCACCTCCTCCGATCTAGCCAGGAACCCCTCTTCGAAAGCGACCTCAAGACCTATTTGGTCGGGGGCATCGAGAGGAGGGCCTGCGAAGCCTTGAAGCGGACGAGCTTCTAGAAGTAAATGCTTCAGCGGGATGCGCAATTGTCGAAGTCCTAGACGAAGATAATATCTGCGGAGCTTCCGCTGTCAACCAGCACTCTCCAAACCTCCGTTCCTGCAATGTCAGCTGTAATAACAAGGGGGTCTGCATGAGGGAATTTAATACCAACTGCATCATCTACGGAGAAAGATATGGGCACGTGAGACCACTCGGGCATTTCAGCAGCTGACGAGGAGGTGCCAATATGCCCTACTTCACGAACATATTCTCTTCGTTGTCGTTTCAACATGCCGCCCAAGGTCCCTCCTCCAAAGATGGGGAGAACTATCTGTTTGCCATGGTCTTGAGTATCTTCTTGCTTTGGAGGTGGCATAACAGTGGCCACCAAAGGTTGTCTTGGGGCTTCAAAGCTGTCTACGCGTCCGACAGCCTGTACTGGCTCCAAACGTGTCTCGGGGGGAGCTCGGTCCGTAGTGCCTCGATCGGAGCTCCTCTCTAGATACACGCCCCGTAGAGCTAGTATTGACTTGCATTCATCAGTAGCATGGCTTCGATTCTCACCATGTACACAACAGAAGAAGGTCTGGCGTCGGCCAGCCTGCTGACCTTGTTTCTTGAAGCCTGTGGATTCTTAGGGGGTAATTTCGAAGAGGAGGGGGCAATATTTAAAACCTCAGAGTGGGGATGCTTTTGCCCTCTTCGTCCGTCATGTTGGTTGTTGTCAAAGTGGTACCCTTGTGGCAGAGTTGAAGTCTTCACCTCAAGTTTGAGTTCTTGAAGGACGGTTGGTGAAGATGAAGCCATCCTTCGGAGCACTCCTTCATCCGACCTAGCATTTTCCTCGAAGTAGGCCATTAGCTGCGCTACCAAGGAAATATTCTTTTCGAGGAGGCCTGTGTTTGTGACTCCTTCCCGTGCTGCATCAACTACGGATGATGCAGATAGCCCTCTTATCTACGACTTCGTATGAGCGAAGCACTTGAAAAATTGTCGTAGAGTCCCTTGGAAAATACATAGGGGCCACGAAGATCCCTTGGAAATTGCTCACAAACTTCTTCCTCATCTGCTCCTAGGATCCAATCGATCCTAGTTTTAAAGACCAGAACCACCATAGAGCAACTCCTTCGAGCGCAAGGGGGAAACATTTCGCCATTGTGTCTCGAACCCCTCCGCTGGCTTCAATTGCTAGAGCATAAGAACGAGAGAATTCCCTTGGATCTTCCTCCCTGGAGTACTTGCACAACTTCAAAGTCCTGAATTTGGGGTCAAAGTGCCCCTTTTGCATGTCTGGGTGGAGTGGAGATTCATCGTTAAAGGAAGCATTCTCGTTGCTTCTTTGAATCTCAGAGGCTTCGGGATAGTAGATAGGACCGTCGTCTTGAGGTACCTCCAGGATGACAAGGCTAGCCTGAGGGCAAAGCCTGTCGATGGCTTCTTGTCTCCATCTTCTTATGTCAGCCTGAAGATGAGCCACCTGGGTCACCACGTCATCAGGCTGGTCTTCTTTTCCTCCGGAGGGGACCTCCGGGTCTTGAGATAAAGCTTCTGACTTTTTTTCTTCTTCTTGTATTGATATGAAAGCTTCTTATCCTTTGGAGGATGAAATATTTTCCACCAACACTTTCTTTGTCCTAGTTTTAGCCTAGAATGTACATCTTTGTTGGTTTGCGCTATAAATCATCCATCCATCGTGTCGTAATCACAGTAAATCCTTGTCGGTTCACTCGTGAATCATCGGTTTAATCCATGTAACAGATTTCTATCGGTTCTATCGGTGTTTGCTGGTAATTCGGTCTCCTAGCCCAAATACTTTGATCTCATATTATTTTTTGCAGTATTTCATCACTTTCTTCCCCTCTGAGGAGTTTTGTTGTGATTCATCCGTGGGAAGACGGTTGCCGGAGCCCAGAGGCCACTTTCCAGGAGCAGTCGGTCTGACCGGCGGTCACCCCTCGATCTGACCGGCCCGTGCTGTGCCATCACCTGACGCGCCGTCACGCTGCGGTCTGACCGACAGCATGAGGCCGGTCTGACCGGGCTTCTTAGAGGACTCCAGAAACCCATCCGCACCGAAGGTATATTTCGCCGAAGATCACTTCTCATCAGAGTTACACTCGCACTGGAGTACCCAGAACCCCTTTGGCCACCTACGGTCTCACCGCAGGGAGTACCTCGGTCTGACCGGACGAAGGGTTGAGGACCTCTTCGCATCCATGTGCCAAAAGGCCCCTTCGGCGAGGGCTTCGTACTGCCGGTTAGACCGGCCGTGTTCCTTCGGTCGGACTGGACTCCCCTGGACGGTCAGACCACCTAGTAGAGTTCAATCCAACCAACCCTATTCTGGCCGGTTGGGTTTAATTAGGTTTTTATCATTTTTAGTTGTTTTTCCAACACTTCGGTTAATTGGATAATTTTAGAATTATTATTATTTGATTGCCTGACGACTCTATTATCCGTACCACTGATTAAGGATTGTCGGAATGTGACGTCAACGTCTCGCGACGTTTTTGGATCATCGAACTGGCCTAAGTGCTGGGGCACATTTTCGTGTCAACACATGTGGGATCGGAATGACGACCGAAGGGGGGTGAATAGGCGCCTTAACAACTTTTTGAAAATGAGATGGCCTTTTCTCAAATACCCAACGCTCCACCAATAGTCAATTCAATTCAGAAAACTGATTGAAAAATTGATCACAAGTAATTAAGGTTCAGAGATAATAATCAAAACATATAATTAATCACAACTTCAAGCTGGATGACACAACAACAATAAAATGGAACACATCATAAAAAATACATGAACTGACGTACAATAGTATGCTTGAATTTGGCTCTGGCTGTGATGCTATGTACCAGTGATGATAAACAAAGGCAAAGCAGATGAATCAAAGAGCATTATGTGGCGGTGGGAGAGATAAAAAACGGACTGGCCACAAGAGTCCCTAAGAAATCTAGCAACAAGTTGAAAATGAATAGGATTAACAGAAACAGAATTATGTCTGTGGATGGTAGCAAAACATGAATGAACTAGAGTCTAGTTCAGAATAGAAGCTGGCAAAGTTCTTCTTCAAAAACTACCCAGTTCTGTTGATTCCTGATGGTGGCCGGTGGCAATGAACTCAAAATTACTATGAACCAGAATTCATACACGAACAAGAACTTGGGCAGGCAATTAGTTTACTGTTGTATTTCCGGCAAACTGTTGAAGTTCATGCACTTACATGGAATGGCTATGCTTGCTCGGAAGAATTAATCATAGGACGAAATAAGTACAGACAGAGCAGATAAACACTAGAAGATGAACAATGATAGCAACGAATTATTGAACAGGTAGCTAACGATGATGGCTTCATGCCTGCAAGAAGATCACAAGAGAGCATTTCTTCGGCCAAGAAATGCAAACAACATTGCCGGTGGCAGGGATTAAAGCCAATCTAGAAGAACCGTCTGAAAGACGAAGGCACTGTTTCTCATTAGGGACGTCAACAAGAACCAACAACAAAAGCAAAGGAATCTAGAAGATAAACCGAACAAGCTCAATTCACAATGAATCCCAAAAATACTGAGAATAGTATCAAAATCTGGCACACTTTGCAGTGAAACCTACGGCAGAATAAATCCGGCACCCCTGGTGCTCTATGACTCTGCCATGGTGTTTCCAGAAGAACCAAAACGAGAGAGGCAACAAAAAAAATCAGTAGAACTCAAGAAAATTGATGCGTACCTAACTTGCTAGCTTCTATGCGATGTTCAGTGCTAGCACTTTGTAGATCATCCGGGACAGGACCTTGTGCAAGTCAAAGAACAAGCTAGAAGAAGCACACAGCTCTACGAATACTTCAAACACAGAAAGAGGACCGTACGGTGGCACATAGTTTTCTCCGAAAGCATAACATAAAATGCCAACGCTCCGTTGATTCTGAGTCGACAAAAACAATAGTAATGCAGTACACTGTTCTTCTTAAGAAAAAGAACAATAGGAAGGCAAATCCAAAACTAGAGAAAGAAACTTGCAAGAATTCGAGGCATCAAAATGAACAGAAATTTTAGAGAAGATGATAGCATAGCTGAAAGAAAAATTTCTGGTTCTAAATAAAGTGGGCAACCCTAACACTTAGGCATGGAGGCCTTTATATATGCTTACCTTAGGGATAAAGTTGGTAATATTTACCCAAATGCCATGGTGTATTTTCAGAATTATAAATTCTGAAAAATACACTAATGCTGACTCTAATTTATTACAACATTGACCCTATACTTTTAATATATTTTCAGAATTTTATAATTCCGAAAAATATTAAAAGTTTACGCTTAATCTAAATTACTAAATGAAAATAAACTCCTATTTATTGGAATTTAAAAAACATTTAAAGATGAGACGGTTTTCAGCAAAAATCGACAAAGTCTCCCAGATCATCGACGTATGTCGTCAGTCCGCGAACTCGACTGCGAGCAAGTCTCTCTCGCTCTCGATCCCTCGAGCTGCCTTGTCACTTGTACTGGCTTCCCTTTCGCTGACTTGAACAACACCTCGTCTCGATCAACCGTTATCCCATGTCTTGCTTCGACTCCGTACGTACATCTGAGGTCACTTTCAACTCCAACTAGCATCCTCGACCATCTGGCATTAGACTCCCTGTCTAACCCTGATCACTTGCTATCGACAGTTGACAAGTATCTCATCCCTGCACACATGAGACAAGCACAGACACACACACACCTCCATGCAACCCATACATAATCACTATAGCCAACTTCGTCATACACACATTATAAAGCAAGTTCAGCACACAAGTGACCACAAAAGCTCTAGAAAGAGCAAAAAGAAGCATGTCACTTGACAAAGGATGATAGAACAAAACTTAAAGACAGAGCTACCACAAAAACTCAATTAGGCAACAAAGTTGGCAACAATGTTACAAGAACTCTCCCCCTTTGGCAATGCAGACATCAAGATAGCAACATGAGATGTGAGAGTAAAGTGTAAATGCAATGTTTATGGACTATGATTAAGTCCAATTACAGTACAAATAAGCATTGTGCCTCACAAGCTATCCTAACCAACTATATGACAATCTCGAATGAATACAATCTAAGTAATAGTAAGAGCAAGCATTTTCAAGTTTTAGCAAATAAAAGCATCACTACTCAAACTAGCATACTAGACATAGCAAGGTAAGAGATGCAAAAGTTAGTCAAATACTAACCAAATAAGCAAATCCCACTACAAGGAGCTGCATGAACTTGATATGGGATGAAATTAAACTTTTTATTCTTTATTTAAGTGCCAAGGGTTATTTCCAAGTCAACCTTATGCTAACTATAGGCGTAAGAGATTACGCTAACATGTTTCTTCAAGGTTAAGAACTAACAAACGAAGTGTTTGTGAAAGCGGACATTCTCATGCCTCCGAATAGGATAATAGCTCGAAGTAGTTCGAAATTGTGTATTGAATATCTGAATATTCAATGCCTATTACAGGGTGAGAAGGGGGGTATTTATAGGTAAAAACTCTAAGGAAAAGACCTTTTTACCCCTCAATTACAATCGACATAGTGGAAACTATTTTGGTACCCCGTATAGGGTTAATATGGTAAAGTATGTTCGAAGGATGCAGATAAAGTAGATGTATCATCCTTCTGACTGTTTTCCACTTCGGAGGGGAAGCCTTCGGAGGATCTCTTCGGACCGGAGTCTAGACGAACCCTCCGACTTTAAACCTTTCAATCTAGAGACAAGTCTTGGACTTTGAGATTATGATTTGTCTTTGTCTTGGAATCTTGAGGATCCTGAGGATGATGTATTTTCCTGCAATAGTAGCCCCTTGAATACGCATCTCCGAATAGCCTATATAATAAGGAGAGCAGTATACGCAAGAAATATTTTCATGCTTAGGGACTTAGAAAAATTTAGGATAATATAATCGTTCGAAGTGTCTTCAACATCGGAGGTGTATCAGACTCAAGCTTCGAACTTGAATCATCATGTGAAAGCTTCGCAAGGAGACAGACTGTTGCGAATGTAGAGCATCGCAAGGAACCATTAAATTTGAGCCATTACCTTTGAAATAGCCGTTAGGCTTTTTTGAGAAAGTAATGGTCACAAATTTTCACTGCGGATTCACACCTTTTTACCTTTTGGACCCACCTGTCAATGGTAGAAGTTGAATCTGCAAATGTGAATGAATATGCGAACCATGCTAATCGAAGACAGAGTGGTTATAAAAGGGGGAATCAAATCGCGACAGAAAATTTTACAGAGCTCCGGTTCTAAGCCTCCACATTTTCACCTTCAAACTCTCTCCAACACTTTTGAGCATCCATGCTATGGCGAGGACCAGCGCAAGAGTACCGACAGTAACTGGGACTCTGGCGCAGAGGCAAGCATGGGATACATCTGCAGCAGCGGTGATGGCGGGAGCCCTAGGGGTTCTTGGCCCATGAATCTGCGAGAACTCCGCCCTCCATCCAAGAAGCCACTGAAGCAAACCTTCCTTCTCCGGCAATCAACGTGTTCAGCGGAATCTATCGAGGAAGTAGTGAATGGAAATCTAGGTCCAGGAATGAGGCCTCGAGTTCCTGGAACAGAAGTGACCCCGGCGCAAAGGAGCAGAGAAGTCATGGTCTTCAAAGCCTTTTTTGAAGCGGGGCTAGGCCTTCCTTCTATAGATTTCTTGGCCAATGTATTAGACATGTTCCACATTACCTTGTTGCAGTTGTCTCCGAATGCCATCACAAGATTAGCCATCTTCAAATGGGACCTTCGAGCTGAAGGATGTGAAGGGAGGTTCGAAGTCTTCACAGCTACTCACGAAGCATCATGCCAACTGAAGCCACAAGATGGGCCCAGATACTCCAAGCTACTGGTTACCTTCGGGAGTGTCAACTTCTAGCTCTGAAAGGAGCATTTGAAGAATTTTCCAGCAAAGGCGATCAACGACCGGTGGTACTCCGATTGGATACTCCGGTGGTTTTATGCTGAAGTCGGTGAAGACTCCTACTTTGCAAGGCCCCTGCAAGATATTTGGTACCGGAGGGAAGTAGAGGTGTCTCCGGACCAAAGTCTGCTTTCAACGCGGCTTGGGTTACTATCTTTGGTGGCCAAGCGCATGAGCATGCGGGACTTGGCCAAAGAGTTCATTGCCCTCCGGATTCCTCCTCTCAGGGCTGATTGGCCGATTGTATTCCAAAGTGCTTTGGAGGGGGAGCTTCGAAACTTGGGTAAGCGTTTGCATCTTCTGCATTAACATCGATTAGAGAACAAATAATATCCTCAATAGATTACCTTTTTTCAGTGGCTCCATTGGCATTAGCTCGGGAGTAGATAGCCAGGGATACAGAATGGGTGCTCGAAGCACATACTGCAGCGGAGAAGCAACGGAGGGTGGAACTGGTTGGGAGTTGGGAACGCTCCAACCGAGTGTGGAGTGCTCTCAGGATGGAGGCTCCTCCTCTTCTGGTCTTCGACTCGATGGGAGCAGTCTCTCAGAAGAGGAAAGCTTTTGTCGGGGCTTCCAAAAAGATTGCGAAGATGCCCGTGAAGAAGGCAATGAAGAAAACCAAACTCCCTTAGCCTCCATCGTCTCCGGCTTCGCTCGATATTCGGAGCTCCTCTTCGGAGGAGTCTGAAGAAGAAAATTTGGATGTTCGCATGGGAAAAGAACTTGAAGATTATTTGCTACATGGCAATGAAGATGAGTCTCGAGTCGTGACCGAGGACCCCCCTTGGCAAACTGCAGAAGAGGTGGTGGCGACCCACCCCAAACCTACCAGAGTTGAGCCAGAGCCGGAGCTAGAAAACCCTAGCTCGTTGGTGATCGGAGTAGTAGTAACGAAGGCCTGGGCTTCGACGTCTGCTACTCCAGCACAAACTTCGGGGGAGGAACTCGAAGAGTTCCTATGGATGTATAAGTTCCTGGGGACCCCGACATCCTTCCTTAGAATCAAGACGGAGGTAAGTCTCCGAACTTTTTCCTCGGAATTCCTGAAATGACTTCCCTACATCAATAATATTTCAATGAATAACTAATGAATATCTTGCATTTTGCTGATGCGTCGAGGAGCAGCATGGTTCCAACCAATGATGGATCTTTGGCTCCTCTCGGAGATGAGGCTCTGGTCATGGTGATAGCTCCGACAACTAGAGTTGCTTCGGGTGAGGTAGTTCCGCCTGAAGGAGAGACTCTCGAAGGAGGATCTACTCCGACTGAAATAGCTGCTCCAACTTTTGTACCGGGGAGAGGTAAGGGCAAGACTTGTCTTTGGCCTCTCCCTTCTTTAACAACAACACCTTCATCGAATGATCCTTCGGTAGGCGTTTCGGAAGAAGATCAATGAGCCCTGTCTTGGCTCCCGCTACTGGCTCCGTTCTTGGAGCAGCGGACAGAGCTCCACGCTCTTTTGGAACCTTTGGCTGACAAGAGCCAAGAGGTTGCGATCTCTGAGCTGGTCTCTATTCTGAGCGAGCCCAGCGGACCAGAGCTTGACTTGGTTGTCGAAAGGGCTACCCTCTAGGTATGCAACAAATAATAAACATATTTATTTAATGGAAATTACATCGTACTCACTTTGCTTTTTTTGCAGCAATTCGTCCTTGCTAGAGCGGCAACAACTTCCAATGAGCTTGAAACAAATCGGCTCAAACGGAAGGTTACAGCGCTTCAAAATATCCTCAAGGGCTCCGAAGATAAAACTCTATAGCTGGAGGAAGAGCTCCTTGAGGAGCAGAGGGCTAAGGCCATAACAGAGGAAGCACTCTGGGCAGAGCAGTAGACCTGCGCTAAATTGCTTCTTCGATAGAAGAAATTCAAGTGGAGCGCACCATGCTAAGGGCCGAGATAGAGAGGCTTCGGGCAGCGGAGGCGATTTCCAGCACTGAACGTGTAGAGCTTCAATCTTCACTCAAACAAGTGTTGGTCCATAAAAATTACCTGTTGTTGAAGACAGCTAAGATCTCCTCCATTGCCTCCGTGTTGATGAAGGCTGAGGCGAGGCACAATGTGGCAGCTAATCAGACTCTGGATACCATCAGGGGTGTTCTAGAATATTTTGGCACGGCGTGCCCATATTCTTCACCCACGATGGATGAAACTCTTGATCGGAAGCTTAAGATGATCCAAGTGGCAGCCAAGATGATGAAGAGCTCCGGGACCCGCTACGGAGAGATCTCCGGCCAAGTAGTCGGGATCGGAGTCCTTCGACACCTTGAAGCCGTTGGGGTCTCTGTTGCTCTAGTGAAAGGTTTGACGCCAGCATGATTCGCCAACGAAGGCTTGCTGTGACCATCATTGGATGTGGCTTCATCTTAGGAAGCCTTCCGGGCAACGTGGAAAGCGGACAACGAAGCTACGACCAAGGCTTGGATCGACGAAGCCCGTTGGCAGAGGCTAGCTCAGACGAAGCCTTCGGCTCCAACTCGACCACCTGCTCCGCCTACTGACCCAAAGGTCTAGATTCTAGGGCGCTTAATTATGTACAAGAGATATTGTAATGCTTTTTATTTTAATGAATGAAAAGTTTATAAATCAAAAGTCTTCGCTTGAATGTTTTTTTTAGGTTTTGCTACATAGTTCAGATCTTGATCTCGAAGTATTAGAGCTTAATGAAGGGCTTCACCAACAATGGGCTATCCTCGAAAGCTTGAGGCCTTACAGGCGCTCGTGATTTTCTGTTCCTCGGGGGGAGCAAGGGGAAATATCACCCGATGTTTGTAGCGAAGTTCTTTCTTATGTTAAAGAAGAGGATAAATAAGGTAGTAGTATCTTCGTCTTGAGAGTATGTAGATTGGTCTGACTCAGAGTACCAAGTCGAAGACCCAATGGAGGCTAGCTCCGAAAAACTTGTATCCTAGGTTGAACTTCAAGAAGAACAGAAAAAACTGCAAGCTTCAAAGAAGAAAAGCACTCGGACCAAAAGAAAAGTTTTGAGAACTCCAAGCTCCGAAGACCGAACTGGTCCTAGGGGTAGTTCTAGAGGTCGCAGGGGTCTCCGCTTTTATTTAGGTTTAGATAATAATTTTTCCTAATTACGATGATTGTAACATGATTATCCAATTAATACAAATAATCTGAGAAGCATCATTGTACCTTACTCCCCTGCCCCTCCTTGTGGGTGGGGGACCATATGCGATGCAATAAGGTTCATCGGACACAATGTTTGGTATAAGAAACTGGTGCTTTGCAATAGTACTTGGTAATCATGAATTTAACTCTTTCGTAGAGTTCTTCGAACTGTACGTTCGTATTGTGATTTTTATGATTTTTGGAATTGAGTTTATACTTATAAGCTCCGATATTGGTCACTTAGGACTTATTAAGTTTTTCATTTGGCTGGAGCCTTGAAACCTTATTGCTTGGTTGCCTACGACTCTTTTATAGATGCATCGAACCCGGAGGATCATAAATATGTTCTTTTAAAGTCCTTAGACTCTTCTACTATTGCTATCAAGCCGAAGCCTGAAATCCGAAGTCTTTGGCCACCTTCAGCTCTTTTACAGATGCTTCGAACCCGGAGGATCAGAAATCTATTTTTTTATAGTCCTTAGACTCTTCTACGGATGCCATCAAGCCAAAGCCTAGAATCCATAGGCTTTGGCCACCTTCGGCTCTTTATAGATGCTTCGAACCCAGAGGATCGGAAATCTATTTTTTATAGTCCTTAGACTCTTCTACGGATGCTATCAAGCAGAAGCCTGGAATCTGTAGGCTTTGGCCACCTTTGGCTCTTTCACAGATGCTTCGAACCCAGAGGATCGGAAAACTATTTTTTATAGTCCTTAGACTCTTCCACGGATGCTATCAAGCCGGAGCCTGGAATCTGTAGGCTTTGGCCACATTCGGCTCTTTTACAGAGGCTTCGAACCCGAAGGATCGGAAATCTGTTTTTTTATAGTCCTTAGACTCTTCTACGGATGCTATCAAGCCGAAGTCTGGAATCCATAGGCTTTGGCCACCTTCGGCTCTTTTACGGAATCCTTGTGTTGACACGGAAATGTGCCCCCGCACTTGGGTCAGTCCGGCAATCCAAAAGGGCACGAATACTTAGGGACGGGCCTAAGCGTGACGTAGCACCGACGCCGCGTTTTGACTACCCTTAATAGTGATAAGGGGGGTGGAGTCGCCAGGCAACCAGATTACACAAAATAATCCAATTAGCCGAAAGAAATAGTTTAAATAGGTTAAAACCAGCAAACTAGTCGGAGTCCTCCTGGTTCGAAGTATGTTGCGAAGGGTGTGCCGAAGGGTACCTTCGGCGTCTGGTGTGAAGTGCTCCGCCGAAGGGTGCTTCGGCGTTCGGACTGATCCGGCCAAAGGTAGACTCCAAACGGATCTGAGCATGGTGATCACCTCCGAACAGTGAGGTTTGTCATGCGATCTCCGATGCAGCGAATTACAGAGTAGTGACGCGAATGCCACGCGCGGGTGCAACTTCGTCTTGGTGCGGAGTATGTTCGTGGCGAAGCCTGTCACGACGAAGTATGTTGTCGAAGCCTGCGGTCTGGTCGAAGGGTGTCCTGGGGACCTCTGGAACCGATCTCTCAGCTCCGGACACCTCCGGCGAAGGGGCTCCGACCATGCAAACATGTAACATATATGATGCGAAGTACCAATTCGGCCTTAGGACCGAATTTTGCGAGGTGTTGTACGGGTGGCGAAGGTAGCAATCTATTACGCACATTAGCGGATACTTCATAGGTGAAGTAACAAGGCCATAGCAATCTGTTACGTAGATTAACGGGGACATCACGGGCGAAGTACCAAGGCTTACCACTGTTCCATAGCGGCGGACGAAGGTCTTCCAGGCAAACCGACGAAGAGGTACAGGAAAATAAAGGTAAAGTAAATGCAATCAAAGCACGGGCTTTGGTTTGGTTTGAGTTGGGGGGGCCCTCCACGCCGGCCAGGCCTCTCTATTTATAGAGGGTTAACTCTAATCTAATCTACTATTAATCCGGCCGGATAAAGATAAAGATTGAGCTGGAAACACGTCCAACCCTATCTTTGCCGAGGTGGGCTTCGGCCAGGCCCGTCGAGGCTCGCTCCTTGGGCCGAAGCTTCGGTAGCGTGGGCTTCGGCCAGGCCCGTCGAGGCTTGTTCCTCGGGCTGAAGATTCGGTAGCATGGGCTTCGGCCAGGCCTGTTGAGGCTTGCTCCTTGGGCCGAAGCTTCGACAGCGTGGGCTTTGGCCAGGCCTGTCGAGGCTTGATCTTGGGCCGAAGCTTTCGACAACGTGGGCTTCCGAAGCTTCGACAGCGTGGGCCTCCGAAGGCCTCGAAGCTTCGGCAGCGTGGGCCTCCGAAGGCTTCCTGGCCGAAGCTTCGGCAGTGTGGGCCTCCAAAGGCTTCCTGGCCGAAGCCCATGGGATGGCTAGAGGATTTCGGAGCCCATAGCCTGATGGGCTTCGGCCCTGTAGGGCTTCGGACAGACCTTGGACATGTGTATTTTCGTCCTAAATCACCAAAAATTGATATTTTGATAATATAGCCATTAATGCCATTTTTTGCTACCAACACATGCCCCCCTGCCTTTTAGTGAACTAGTGAACTAAAAGCACAATGAGCTTGAGACGATACTGTTCATGTCGGCATTTTGACACTTTTATGACGTTTGCCACACACTCGGGAAATACCCTTTCAAGTACCTACCATTCAAAGCTCTTCGAAACCGCTCTCCCTACAGGGATTCCAACATGTATGCGTTGCCGGGAGCAATTTCGGCTATGTTAAAAGGACCTTCCCAACTAGTTTACCATTTGCCGAATTTTGGACTTTTCGTGCCTAAAGGCAGAATCGTCTTTCATACCAAGTCTCCTATTTGAAACTATTTTGGTTTAACCTTCTTATTGTAGGCTCTAGCTACTCTCTTCTTATCTACCTCTATGGATTCTAAAGCTCTTAGTCTCTTATCGGTCACTTCCTCCAGATTATCCTTCAGAAGAGCTTCATATTCATTGACCGATAAGCCGTCTTGCTTCAACACTCTCAAGGAGCCAAGATCTACCTCCACAGGCAGAACGACCTCTTGTCCATATACCAACTCATATGGACTGACCTTGGTGGCACCGTGCTTTGCAATCCTACAAGCCCATAATGCCTCGGAAAGCACTTCGTGCCACCTTTTAGGAAACTCTTCAATTTTCTTCTTAATGAGCTTAATCACGGTTTTATTACTAGATTCGGCCTGACCATTGTCCCGAGCATAGTAAGGTGAAGAGTTTATCAACTTAATGCCATAGTATTCGGCGAAGTCCCTTACTTATTTAGAGACAAATGAACTACCTTGATCCGTAGTAAGAGTTTGAGGGATGTTGAATCTATGTATGATGTGCTTTAAAATAAAATCACGTGCCTCATTGTGAGTCATGTTCTTGAGAGGTATGGCCTTGGTCCATTTGGTGAAGTAATCTATCGCCATTAACACGAACCGATGCCCTTTTGAGGAAGGAGGGTAGATCTGGCCGATGAAGTCTAAACCCCAACCTCGAAACGACCATGGCTTGACAATAGGATTTAGTAATGAGGCAAGAGCTAACTGGATGTTGCCAAACTTCTGACATGCCTCACACCCTCTATAGTACTTGAAGCAGTCTTCAGTCATAGTTGGCCAATAAAACCCCGCTCTTTGGAGCATCCAACTCATCTTTTGGGTTGACTGGTGAGTGCCACAAAGCCCCTCATGGATTTCTCCTGTAGCCACTTGGGACTGCTCATGGTCTAAACATTTTAGTAGCACTCTGTCAATGGTTCGGCGATACAATGTGTCGTCTACCAACACGAATTTGAACGCTGGTCGCCGAACCTTCCGATCAACCCTTCGGCTAGGGTCTTTCAAATATTGGACGATTGGGATTCTCCAATCGCCCTCACAGATTTTAGAGGGCTTCGCTAGTTCACCTTCTGGATGAACTTCTAAAACACTGACTTCGGGGTGCCCCCCGAGCCATTCCAGCTCCTGCCGAAGCCCGGCTGAAGTGGACGCTCGGAGTGTGCTGGGCCGAAGCCCTTCGAAGGGTTCGGATTCTGGAGAGCCTTCCCCGTCCGTGAGACTTCGGACTATAGGCTTCGGCATGCTGGACCCCTCGGTGGGCGGAGCACTCTGATCTAGGGGCTCCGGCATGCGGTGGCCTTCGGCGACCTGAGGGCTTCGACTCGAAGGGTGCGCCTGCCCAGCATCACTGTCTTTGGCAATGAGACCAAACATCGGTTTTTTCAACACAGAAAATTTCCCTCTCCTGACTTGGTAGCCAGATGCTTGCTGAGCCAAATCATTAGCGATTGAATTGGCTTCTCTTGACACGTGAGATATTTTGAAATCATCAAAAGTAGCAACTATGTCTAGGCATTTGTCCAAGTAGCTATTCAGCAGGCCATTAAAACATTGAGCATTCTTGGCTACTTGTTGTACTACTAATAATGAATCACCGTACGCGTGGACATGCTTAGCGCCTACAGACTTTAATAGTTCAAGACCTAGCAACAAAGCTTCGTAATCGGCTTGGTTATTAGTGGAAGAAAACTCTAGTCGGGCCGAGGTTTCAAAGCACATACCATTAGGTGATATGAGGACCACTCCAATTCCCTGGCCATTCTTGCAAGCCAAACCATCAAAATAGATCTTCCATGGTGCTACTTCAACTAGAGCAATAGTATTACTCTAGCTAGCATCTATGTGATGATCAACTATAAAGTTTGCTACGACTTGGCCTTTCATCGCTCTTAGGGGCTCGTAGGCCAAATCGTACTCAATTAACGCGTAATCCCATTTTCCGATTCTTCCACTTAGAATCGGTTACTGTAACATGTGCTTTATAACATCGGTTTGGCAAACGACGACACATGTGGTGGGAAGAAGATAATGGCGTAACTTGCTGCACGCGTAATAAAGTGATAAACATAATCGCTCCACAAACGTGTACCTTGTTTCGCCGTCCAGCAGGCGGCGGCTCAAGAATGTGATGATATACTCCTTCCCCTCCACCTCCCGGGTTAGCACGGCTCTAATCACGCTATCTTTAGAGGCGATGTATAGCCGAAATGGAATCCTGGCCTTGGGCGCTCTCACCATGGGCGGTGATGACAAGCATTCCTTGATCTTCTCAAAAGCATTTTGCTGGCTCATCCCCCAAGTGAACTCAGCTTCATTTTTTAGCCGGAGTATGGGGACAAAGGCATCAATCTTGATGGACAAGTTGGATATAAAGCGACACAAATAGTTCAACTTGCCTAGCAACTTCTGCACATCTTTCTTGCATGTCGGCGCTGCAACGTTTCTAATCTTCTCAAGTCTCTTAGGATCAATTTCTATACCTCTCTCGTGAATCATGAAACCTAAGAACTTACCTGTCGACATGCCAAAAGCACACTTGAGTGGATTCATTTTCAACCCATACTGCTGCATCCTATCGAAAGCAACCTTCAAATCGGCTAAATGGTTTCCCATAGCGCCGATTTGACCACGACGTCATCGATGTAAACTTCTAACATGACTCCTAACAAGTCATGAAAGATCAAGTTCATAGCGCGTTGATACGTGGCGCCGGCATTCTTCAACCCAAAAGTCATGACGACCCATTCGAATAAACCGAGAAAACCGGGGCATCGAAAGGCAGTCTTATAGACGTCCTCTTCGGCCATAAAGATTTGATTGTAACCAACATTCCCATCAAGAAAACTTAGTACCTTGTGTCCTGAAGCATCGTTGATCAACATGTCAGCTATCGGCATTGGATACTCTTCTTTTGGAGTGGCTCTGTTCAGATCCCTAAAATCAATGCATACTCGTATCTTTCCGCTCCCTTTCTTTCTACAGGCACAATGTTAGCAACCCATTCCGCGTACCTGCATGGCCTAATAAATTCAGCCTTAAGTAGTCATTCCACTTCTTCTTTAACTCGGTCATAGACGGCCGAATTAAAGCGACGGGGAGGCTGTTTATAAGGCCTAAATCCGGGCTTGATGGGCAGCCGATGCTCCACGAGCTCGTGGCTTAGCCCTGGCATTTCGCTATACTCCCATGTGAAACAATCGACATACGATCGAAGTAACTTTATTACTTCAGCCTTTGCATCGGGCTGTAAATGTTGGTTTACAAAAGTCGGCCTTGGAATGCTACCATTGCCTATATAAACTTCCTCCAAGGGATCGGCCGACGCAAAACCTTGCCCTAATTTTTCTACTTCGCTAAAGTCCTTGATGGCTTCGGCAATACCGTCTTTATTAGACCGATACTGCTCCACTCGAGACTTTAGCCAATCTAGATTATTCTTGCTAGACATGACTACTAGTCCAGAAATAGCCATGCTACTCCAGCCGGCTTTACAAACACTAGTACAAACCATCCTCCTGATACGCTAACAAAGTCATAGTACGAAATGTCTCTACCAGATAGACACTCTACTTTGTTATGGACGGCGTCGACCGACACATCGGCTAAAGCTACTTGGGCCGAAGTATCCGTTGGGATGACCTCCACCTCATCGCCGTCCCACTATACCAAGCACTGGTGTAGGGTAGAGGGGATGCAACAGTTCGCATGGATCCAGTCGCGTCCGACTAACACACTATAATTACCTTGTACGTCGATGATGAAGAACACTATTGGCAACATCTTGTTGCCCACCGTCAACTCCATACAGAGTACTCCCTTGGCTTCGGAGCTCTCGCCGTTGAAGTCGTTGAGCATCAAGTTAGTCTTCTTCAGGTCATCTTCGTCTCAGCCAAGTTTCTTCAACAATGAACAAGGCATTAGATTAACTGTGGCGCCGCCATCGACGAGCATCCGAGAAATCGGCTTCCCATCAATGTGACCCCTGACATAGAGAGGCTTTAAATGGCGAGCTGAGTCCTCAGGCTTCTCGAAGATGGCGCTGCGCGGACCGAGGTTCAGCTGAGCGACCTCAACCTCGTCCCATGGTGGTGCTAACTCGGTGGGTAATGTGACGATGTTGATGTCCATCGCCTGAGGTGTGGGCCCCTCAGAGACGGGCAAGTAATCATCATTAAGCAAGTCGTCTTCGTCGACGCTCGGACTAGGAGCCAGGTTGATCATCTCAATCGGCTTCTCTCTCCATATCTTTTTGGCAGCTGGCCGAGGGCAGATCTCTTCGAAGATAGCATCGCGCTCGGCCCCAGCTACCTTCTCGTGTATCTCTTGTGCCCGCAACCTTCGTAGGCATCTCTTTTGTGATTTGGACATGCCCGGGGAAGCCCAAGATGGCTTCGGCTTGGTACCTGGAGCTACTGTTTGAACCTTGTTAATTCTGGCCGACGTGTGCCCTTCGGCCTCGGGCGCCCTGTGTTCGAAGGGGGCTTCTCTACGAACCCCGTCGAACGGATCGGCCTTGTCCGGCCGATCGAGCCAAGCTTCGACGTGGAACCCGGTCGAAGCATGCGGCTTACCTCCGTTAGCCTTCGGCGACAAAGTATTTGGGATTGGGACTTCCTGAGACGCAACTCTGATAGTTATGGCTTCGGACTCCCTGACTTCGGCCTCCGCATGATCGCATCCTTCGGCTTCGCTCTATAGGGCCCGATTCGGAGGTACCATAGACAGTCTGTGGATGATGCCCCCCTCCGCTGCGTCTGTTTGCCTCTGCCATCCATAATACTCCAAAGGAAAACAAGGCATAGGGTTAGTCTGTGGAGGGTACCCTGATCCGGATATATACGGGGCCCACGGGGTCCCCGCCCAGTCATACGGCGGGGGCATCGGTGGCTCTAGTGGACTTGGCCATTCCGAGCTGAACCCGCCACACAGAGGGGGGTTCGGCCAAGTCGAAGGTGTCTCCGACCACACCAGCGAAGGATCCCGCCAGGCCGGAGGTATGTTTGGCTAGTGCGGGCCGAAGCCTCCCATCGGAGAAGTCCACCCTGGAGCGGGGTTCGGCCAATGGGGGCCGAAGCTATCGCATGGGGAACCCGACAACTGGGGTTCGAGGTTGTCGTACAGAGAACCCGACCATTGGGGTTCAAAGTTGTTGCACGGGGGGTTCGGCCATTGTGGCTCAGAACCACCGTGCGGAGCACCAGGATACCTCGGCCCGAAGCCTTCGTGCGGAGGGTTCGCAACCTTCGGTCCGAAGGCACCCTTCGAAGGTCTTGGCCCCTTCGGTTGCCTTAGCTGAGCGCTCGGGCCTACTTCTTTGGCCCTCTTCTGATGTTTGTTTAACAGCATGTTATATGTCACCTTTGGCCTCTTGCGAGCCTTAGCCGAAGGGGTATTGATGTTTTGTTTCCACACTCCTACCTCGGGGTTCTTTGGTACGAGTGTGCGAGTACGTGGTTCTCCAACAATCACATCTTTTCCTTTAGCGGACTCGGCCTGTTCTGGCCGAATCAACACCTTCTTCTCGCCGAGGTCAACGGCGTTGACTGGAAAAGGATCTTTATCTAGCTTCATTTTTGGATCATGGTCTATCTTCAATCATCCTTCTTCTATGGACGATTGTAACTGCCGTCAAAAAACATTGCAATAATTAGTATTATGAGAATGTGAATCATGCCACTTACAGTATGGATGCTTCTTTAACTCGTCGGTAGGTGCGATAACTTGACCCTTAGGTAACCTGAGAAGCTGACTCTTAAAGAGGAAATCAAATATTTTATCACATTTAGTCACATCAAATGAGTACTTGACCTCATTAAGTCTATTCTTTGTGGGGATGGTCGTAGCTCGGAGCAAGTGACAGGTTTGTTTTTAGTGTTGGTAACCCATTCGGCCGCGTACATGTCGGCCGAATCCTAATCCTCTAACTCCTCATCGGAGCGTTCCATGATGTGGATTTTGGCCCTAGGCTTTGTAAACGTCTTAATGAATTTCTTGTCTTTAGCTCGGCTTTCTTGGACCAGAGCCTGTTGTAGGACTTGGCTAACTTCTAAAAAGTGTTGGTTATCTAACTTCTCCTTAAGTTCGGAACGCAACCCATTAAAAGCTAATTCTGCCAAGTCCCTTTCTGAAATATTAAGACTAAAGCACTGGTTTCTAGTATCCCTGAAACGCTTGATATACTCAGAGGCGCTCTCACTAGATTTTTGCTTAACCGATGTCAAATGCGAAAGCCTAAGTTCCGTTTCACCCGTGTAGAAATAATCATGGAATTTCTGCTCTAAATCGTCCCACGTGTGGATGGAGTTCGGCGGCAGTGCCGAAAACCAAGTGAAGGCTGTGCCGGACAGCGAAAGGGAAAATAGTCTAACCTTTAAGGCATCTACCTCGCTAACCTCTCCACACTGCGCCAAAAATTGACTAGCATGCTCTAGTGTGGTAGGGTACTGTATCAAGATGATCGGGATATGGTTTGCGTTAAACCCTAACCCATCCCTTGGGCACGAAGCCGGCACACTCCCTAAACAGTGCGCGGATCCGTTCATCTAAATCATCTTGGTAGTTTGTTTGTATGCACCTCTCATTTTGGGGCGCGACACGCGGTGGGATATCGACGTGTCGGCCATGGGCTTCTTCCCTACGCGCTATTTGTATAACGTGCTCGTGTCCGGGCGCCTGCGTGTGTGGTGCGGGTAGCGCGGGTATTGGCGCGGGTGTTGTGTGGTATGCAGTATTAGTTTGTCCATAGGCATAATGATTGGTCCCGGCCATAAGTGATGAGGCCGAAGACATGTTTGTCAGAGGTGCACTAGCTATAGGAACCGAGGGAGCGGCCTTAGTGAAGCCGAACCTTCTAAGAGTCGCCTCTACTTGGGAGCTAACTGTCGAATCTAAACGGTTGGCTAGCGCGGCGCTAACGGCCTGATCTACTGATGCAGCTATTTTTTCTCAATTTCTAAAGAAGATAAATGCGGCGATACCGGTGTTACCTGGACCTGAGCGGGGTCAGGAGTGACGATGTCGCGCTTGATGAAGCTTGCACGTGTCTTGATGTAGCCTCCAAGCATCATGTCTTGGAGCACCTTTAGCCTTGCCTCGATCTCTGCTCGGTCTTCTGCGGTGATATCTTCAAGTGTAGGTGACATTATGTTGCGGTTTTCGATATCCGCGCCTCCTATCGTGTCCATCGGTTGTGTAGATGTAGTAGTTGAAGTAGATGTACCGGCGGCCGATGTAGACGTACTCATCGTGATGGCGTAGCTCTTCCCCAGTGGAGTCGCCAAAAAGTGTGTTGACACGGAAACGTGCCCCCACACTTAGGTCAGTCTGGCGATCCAAAAGTGCATGGATACTTAGGAACGGGCCTAAGTGTGACGTAGCACCGACGCCGCGTTCCGACTACCCTTAATAGTGATAAGGGGGGTGGAGTCGCCAGGTAACCAGATTACACAAAATAATCTAATTAGCCGAAAGAAATAGTTTAAATAGGTTAAAACCAGCAAACTAGTCGGAGTCCTCCTGGTTCGAAGTATGTTGCAAAGGGTGTGCCGAAGGGTACCTTCGGCGTCTGGTGCAAAGTGCTCCGCCGACGGGTGCTTCGGTGTTCGGACTGATCCGGCCGAAGGTAGACTCCGAACATATCTGACCACGGTGATCACCTCCGAACAGCGGGGTTCAGCGTGCGATCTCCGATGCAGCGAATTACAGAGTAGTGACGCGAAGGCCACGCGCGGGTGCAACTTCGTCTTGGTGTGGAGTATGTTCATGGTGAAGCCTGTCACGACGAAATATGTTGTCGAAGCCTATGGTCTGGTCGAAGGGTGTCCTTGGGACCTCCGGAACCGATCTCTCAGCTCCGGACACCTTCGGTGAAGGGGCTCCGACCGTGCGAACCTGCAACAGAGATGATGCGAAGTACCAATTCGGCCTTAGGACCGAATTTTGTGACGTGTTGTACGGGTGGCGAATGTAGCAATCTATTATGCAGATTAGCAGATACTTCACAGGCAAAGTATCAAGGCAACAGCAATCTGTTACGTAGATTAACGGGGACTTCACGGGCGATGTACCAAGGCTTACCACTGTTCCGTAGCAGCGGACGTAGGTCTTCCAGGCAAACCCACGAAGAGGTACAGGAAAATAAAGGTAAAGTAAATGCAATCAAAGCACGTGCTTTGGATTGGTTTGAGTTGGGGGGGCCCTCCACGTCGGCCAGGCCTCTCTATTTATAGAGGGTTAACTCTAATCTAATCTACTATTAATCCGGCCGGATAGAGATAAAGATTGAGCTGGAAACGCGTTCAACCCTATCTCCACTGAGGTGGGCTTCGGCCAGGCCCGCCGAGGCCCGCTCCTTGGGCCAAAGCTTCGGTAGCGTGGGCTTCGGCCAGGCCCATCGAGGCTCGTTCCTCGGGCTGAAGCTTCGGTAGCGTGGGCTTCGGCCAGGCCCGTTGAGCCTTGCTCATTGGGCCAAAGCTTTGACAGCGTGGGCTTCCGTCAGGCCCGTCGAGGCTTGCTCGTGGGCCGAAGCTTTCGACAGCGTGGGCTTCCGAAGCTTCGGCAGCGTGGGCCTCCAAAGGCCTTGAAGCTTTGGTAGCGTGGGCCTCCTAAGGCTTCCTGGACGAAGCCCATGTGCTAGCTGGAGGCTTTCGGAGCCCATAGCCTGATGGGCTTCGGCCCTGTAGGGCTTCGGACAGACCCTGGACATGTGTATTTTTGTCCTAAATCACCAAAAATTTATATTTTGATAATCTAGCCATTAATGCCATTTTTGCTACCAACACCTTGAACCGAAGGTTCAAAGGCCGTTTGCTAAGTTCTGATGAAAGATGCCTATGTCCGCAAGCATCTCCGTTCCTCTTATGCATCCACCAGGGGTAAGGAATATCTGAAGAGTAAGCATAATTCGAACCTCCATCTTTATTTATTTTAGAAAGGTACTTTACAATTGATTACAAGGAGCCCCTAAGAGTAATAACGTTTAAGGTGCTCCGCATGTCATGCATGCTTTAACTCTTCCCCTTCTAAATTGGCTAATTTAGAAGATCCGGGGTGCCCTGAGCGTAAGATAATATATGGTCCTTCCCATTTGTTTCTTGACTTCCCGGGAGCAATTATACTTCACAGTACCAAATGACCTGGTCTAAGTTCATTAACTTTTACCTTCGGGTCATACCATGCCTTCGTTTGGTGTTGGTACTTCATCAGATTAGCAACAGCTCGAAGCCTTGTTTCTCCTGACAAGTCAAGCAAAATGTTCCTTTCATTATTATCTTTAGGCTCCGTTACACGAAGGGATCCACCTCTTAGATCCGTGGGAGTCATGGCCTCATCTCCGAATACCAATCTGAATGGGGTGTATCCTGTAGACCAAGCTTGAGTGGTCCGAATGGGCCATAAATCTTAGGAAGCTCTTCAGTCCATAGCCCCTTTGCTAGCCCAACAATCCTTCGATTTAATCCAGATAGAATATTTCCATTTGAACAGTCGACGGCTCCGTTGGATTGGGTTTGACGAATAGCTGCAAAGCACAACTTAATGCCCAAACCTTCCAAAATTCATTAAAGGGTTCAGCTTCGAATTGGGTGCCATTGTCGACTGTCAACTCCCGAGGCACTCTGAACCTGCAAATAATATTCTGCCAAAATAATTTCTATACATTTTTCGAAGTGATAGCAGTTAAGGGTTCATCTTCGACCCATTTAGAAAAGTACTCAATTGGTACCACCGTGAACTTCAAGCTGCCTTTTGCCATTGTAAAAGGGCCGATGAGATCCATTCACCATCGTGCCATTCGACATACTGGAGCAATAACTTTAAGAGGTGTCAGTGGACGATGGCTTCGCCTACCCATCCATTGGCATCCTTGGCAGGTTCGAACCAATGTTTCTGCATATCTTACAATTGTTGGCCAATAAAACCCCTGGCGAAGTGTTTTTCCTGCTAGAGCACGAGGAGATAAGTGGCTGCCACACAGGCCTTCGTGAATTTCCAGAAGTATATCTTGGCCTTCAGGTTGTAAGATTCATCCGAGTAGAGGAGAACAGACTCCGGCTTTATAATGTACTCCGTTGACAAGCTCATAATTTCGGACCCTTCATTAGAGCCTTTGTAAATCTAGACCTTCTAGCGAAGTTGTATTGTTTTGCAAAATATCTAAAATTGGACTCCGCCAATCAGTGACTGGAATGCAAAGGACTTCTGTGGAGGGCAGTTGATGCATCGAAGGTTTAACAAGTTCTCCATAAAAAGCGCCTTTCGGGACGTCCAATGCTCCTGCTGCAGCCTTTGCTAAGACATCTACAAGCTGATTATCTGCTCGAGGGATGCTTTGGATAGAAATTCCTTTGCACAATGCCTCTGTCTTGCGGATTTCTTCTCAGTATTTTGCAAGATGTGGATTCCTAGCTTGGAAGCTTTTGTCAACATGCCCTGCAATAACTTGGGAATCTGTTTTTATTATAATTCTAGTTGCTCCAAGTGCTCTTGCTTTTCGGAGACCAAGTAGGATTCCTTCGTATTCTGCAATGTTGTTAGTGGACTTAAAGTTGAGCCTTGCAGAATACATTGCTTTTTGTCCTGATGGTGATATTATTATGGCTCCGACACCAGCACTAGATTCTTGATAGGCTCCATCAGAGAATATTGTCCACAGCCCTTTAGAGCTCTCTTCCAGAGCCTAAACTGCAGACGGATTCCATTCGGCTACGAAGTCAGCAATAACTTTGGATTTGATAGCTGTTCTTGCAGTTAAAGAAATACCGAAGGGGGCTAGCTCGACAGCCCACTTTCCAATTCTCCCTACTGAGTCTTTGCTCCGTAGCATATCACCAAGGGGATACGAAGTAGGGACAATAAAATTATGTGCTAAGAAGTAATGCCTTAACTTCTGCGAGGCCATTACCAAAGTATAAACAAATTTCGCGAGCTTAGAGTACCGTGTTTTTGCTTCGGACAAAGCTTCTGAAACGAAGTATACTGGGTTCTACACCAGTTTTCCCTTGAGCTCTATTTCTCTGACAAGCACTGCACTTATTGCGAAGCCCGTTTCTACAAGATAAAGAAGGAGAGTTTCTTCCGAGAGGGCCACAGTAAGTGTTGAAAAATTTCTGAGATAATCTTTAATATCATCGAAGCTTTTCTGGCACTCCAGCATCCATTGGAAACTTTCAGACCCTTTTAGAGCTTTGAAAATAGGGAGGCTTTGCTTTGCTGATCTGGCAAGGAATCTGCTGTGGGCTGTGAGGCGTCCTGTTAGCTTCTAGACTTGTTTCAAATTTTCAGGTGGAGCCATTCTTTGTAGTGCACTTATCTACATCGGGCTTGCTTCGATTCCTCTACTTGAAAGTAAGTACCGTAGCAATTTTCCTGCTTGTGCCCCGAATATACAATTTTCAGGGTTGAGGCAAACTCCACATGCTCAGAGGCTCTCAAAAGTTTCTGCTAGGTCTAGATTATGACGGTGTTTTACAAAACTTTTTATTACAATGTCATACATATAGGCTTCGACATTTTGGCCTTATTGGTGACCTAGAGCCTTAGCAATATGACGTGAAAAAGTTGCCCCAGCATTCCATAAGCCAAAGGGCATTCAGACATAACAGAATACTCCGGAAGGAGTTATAAAACTCGCCTTGGCTTTGTCTTCACGCTTTAGCCAAATTTGATGATAACCGGAGTATGCATCCAGGAAGCTTAAGAGCTCGGAACCAGCTATAGAATCCACAAGTTGATCAATGCGGGGAATGGGGTAGGGGTCTCGGGGGCATGCTTTATTTAAAGAAGTGAAATCAATGCACATGCGCCACTTACCGGAGCCTTTCTTCTTGGCAAAGACAGGGTTAGCCAACCACTCCGTGTGGGCTATTTCCCTGATGATTCCAGCTCTTAGCAACTTTTCTACCTCCTCTTTAGCGAGGTCTGCTCTTTCGGTTGACAATTTGCGGAGCCCCTGGCGAATTGGTTGACCCTTTGGGTTGACGAGTAAACTATGCTCAATAATGCTCCAATCAACTCCGGGGATATCTTTGTCTGACCAAGCGAAGATATCCAATTTTTCTCGAACTACTTCTTCTAGTGAAGTAGATATTTCCGAAGGTAGCCCCTTACCAAATTGAATGGGATATTCTTTGCCTTCTTTGAGAATCATTTTTGTGATTACATCACCTTCTGGGCTTGGCTTGAGGGAAGGGATCTTCGAAGAGTCCAAGGACCCTGAAGTTTCCTCCCAGTGCTCCTGCATGTTGTTAACTTGCGGAGGATCGAGAGGTAGGCCGTGGCCATATTCTGCTCTCCGAGCTGCGGCTTGGTCTCTTGAAATTGTAAGAACTCCACCTTGCGGGGGCATCTTCAGACATAGATAATTGTGATGTGCCACAACTCCTAATTGGTTCAGCATTCCTCTCCTGAAAATTGCATTGTAGTCGTACGGGGCATCAACGATGTCGAAGATGACTTCCTCAACTCTAGACAAGGGCCCCTCACTGAAGGCAACCTCAAGGCCTATTTGGCTGAGGGCATCGAGAGAAGGGCCTGCGAAGCCTTGGAGTGGGTGAGCTGCAGGGAGCAAATGCCTTCGGGGAATACACATTTGATAGAATGCTTGGACGAAGAGAATATTAGTGGAGCATCTTCCATCCACTAATATCCTTCGAACTTCGACTCCTGCTATATCAGCTGAAACAACAAGGGGGTCAGCATGGGGGAATTTCACCCGTAAAGCATCATGGGATGAAAATGAAATGGGTACATGGGACCACTCAGGCATTTCTGCATCTGAGTTTCAAGTCCCTATATACCCTACTTCACGAACATAATCCCTTCACTGATGCTTCGACATATTACCTAGTGTCCCCCTCTAGAGATGGGTAGGACCACTCATTTGTCGTGATCTTGAGGGTCCTCTTGCTTCGGTGGTGGCTTAATGTTGGCCACCGAAAGCTGCATTGGTGCTTTAGGATTGTGGGTCCACCCAATAGCTTTTATAGGCTCTGGTCGTGTTGATGGAGGAGCTCAATCTGTAGTGCCTCACCCTGAACTTCTCCCGAGGTACTCGCCACGGAGAGCCAGTATAGACTTATAGTCTTTTGTGGCATGGCTTCTATTTTCACCATGCACAAAACAAAAAAGAGCCTGGCCCCGGCCAGCCGTTTTTTCTTGTGGCTTCGAAGTACTACCATTATTACCTTGAGCCTATTGAAAGTTGAAAGGCATCTTCGTACCGGGGGAGGCAATATTCAGCACTTCAGAGCATAAGTGTTTCTTTCCCCTTCTATGATCATTAGGGCGATTATCGAAAGGGACTTGCGGAGGAATCAGAGCTTCTGGCTCTAGCTTGACTTCTCGAGGGAGGGCTGGCGTGGGCATCATAGTTCTTCAGAGGCAACCTTCTTCTTCCTTGGCATACGTTCAAAGTATGCCATTAGTTATGCTATTGAAGACACCTGCTTCCGGTGAAGTTTGCTTAGGAGGTCGGGATTCTAAACCCCTTCACGCGCCGCATCCACCACAGAAGATGTAGACAATCCTTTTATTTGAGACTTGGTGTGGGCGAAGCGCGTGAAGTATTCTTGAAGGGTTTCTCCTGCCTGCTGTTTCACTAGAAAAAGGCTTCCAGTAGACATTGGGACTATGAACGTCCCCTGGAAATTACTCACGAATTTCCTTTTTAATTACTCCCATGACTTAATCGATCCTGGCTTTAGAGACCAGAACCAACGAAGGGCCATACCTTCCAACACGAGGGGGAAACATTTTGCCATTATATTCCGGACCCCTCTATTGGCTTCTATTGCAAGGGCGTAAGAACAAGAGAATTCTCCGGGATCAGACCCTCCGAAGTACTTGTGCAGCTTCGAGGCTTTGAACCTAGGATCGAAGCGCACCTTCTACAAGTCCGGATGCAGCGGGGATTCATTGTCGAAGGAGGCATTCTCGGCATCCTCTTGGATTTGGGGGCTTCGGGATAATCATCAGGATCACCATCTTGATGCACTTCCAAAGCAGGAGGGATGGCTTGAGGGCGAAGCCTGTTCGCAGCCTCCTGCCTCCATCTCGCTACTTTTGCCTGAAGCTGCGCTACCTGAGCAGCCGCATCAACAGGAAGGGCTTCTCTTCCTCCAGAGGGGTCCTCTGGGTCTTGAGAACCGACATAATTAGTTCGAAGTATAGATGGAGCTACCCGAGGGACTCTAGCTGCTCGAGGTCTAATGCCAACTTTGGGAGTTTGGGAAACAACTAAAGGTCCTGCACCGTGTGTCCGAGGGGACCTTCGGGGAGGATCGGTGGCTAGGCTCCGCTTGGGAGGCATGACATACGAAGCTAAGGTCCAAAAACCAAAGGCTTTGAATGATTGAGGAAGGCGAGGTAAGGCCTTCGAACTGTATTTTAACACCCTTGCCGAAGGGTGCGCGAAATCTTGAGACTCCGAAACTCCCTCCGCAAACGCTCTTCAAAATATAGGCAGTGGAAGAGAACTAGCTTTTAGAAGTAGGTTCCACACGGACGGCGCCAACTGTTGGCGTAAAAGATTACGCTAACAGGTTTCTTCAAGGTTAAGAACTAATTAACGAAGTGTTTGTGAAAGAGAACTATCTCAAGCCTCCGAATACGATAATAGCTTCAAGTAGTGCGAAGTTGTGTATTGAATATGTGAATATTCAATTCCTATTACAGGGTGAGAAGGAGGGTATTTATAGGTAAAAACTATAAGGAAAAGACCTTTTTACCCCTCAATTACAACCGACATAGTGAAAACTATTTCGGTACCCCGAATAGGGTTAATATGGTAAAGTATGTTCGAGGGATGCAGATAAAGTAGACGACTTATCATTCTGGTTGTTTTCCACTTCAAAGGGGAAGCCTTCAGAGGATCTCTTCAGACCGGATTCTAGACAAACCCTCTGACTTTAAACCTTTGGATCAAGAGACAAGTCTTGGACTTTGAGATTATGATTTGTCTTTGTCTTGGAATCTTGAGGATCCTGAGAATGAAGTATATTCCCCCAACACTAACCGACCAAGACAAGCCTAGGTTGAAACCATAAGAAGCTTAAGGCATTGGCCATGGTATACACTTCAATGTCCTAGTTCATACCAAAGTGCAATGGTAAGCAGTCTAGAACAAAGTAGTGCGACAATGCAGACCCACCTGGATCTTTTCAATTTTATCACAAGATAAATATTTATTGTTTCATTTTCATTTTTCATTATTCATCATTTTCATTTTTCATTTCATTTTTTTTGAATTTTTAGCATAATAAGATCAAGTTGCATTTTAGCATCCAAGTGAAAAGGACAAAGCTACCAAGTATGTAAAGAATAGCAAATGAACTCTAGCCTATTCATGCTAGGTTCTAGACTAAGTACTGACCATTTTCAAATTTTCACAAATAAAAGCCATGCTCAAGACAGGTATTTAGATGTATTCAATCCAAGCTTAATCAATAGAAGTACAAGACAGTATTGTAAAGACATAATGAAGCATGTACATATAAAAGCAATTAATTATATTACAGAAACATATGTAATAGAACACAACTCCCCCTCACATGATGCCATAAGGATGACAAATGCCAAGCTCTCCCCTCAAAAATGCAAAATGTGAAGCATCGAGAGGCTTGCTAAAGATATATGTAAGATGGTTCTGGGTATCAACAAAGTGCAAATCGATATCACCCTTCTCATTGTGATCTCTTAAGAAATGATAACACATGTCAATGTGTTTGGTCCTGGAATGTTCTACTGGGTTGTTTGCTAAACTGATCGCACTCGTGTTGTCACAAAACAGTGGAACTCCTTTAAAATCCAACCCAATGTCCTGCATAGTAGAAACCATCCACAAAATTTGTACGCAACAGCTAGCGGCAGCCACATATTCAAACTCGGCTATAGACTGTGCAACGCTAGACTATTTGCGAGAAGACCAACACACAATAGAAGAACCTAGAAAGTGACAAGTCCCAGACGTACTCTTGCGATCAATACGACAACCAGCAAAATCAGCATCAGAAAACCTCTTAAGCACAAAGAAGATGATGCAGAATACCAAATGCCAAATTCAAGAGTGTGCTTGAGATACCTTAGAATGTGCTTGACAGCTTGACGATGTGAAGCCCTAGGAGAAGCCTGATAATGAGCGCACAGACACACTACAAAGTGTATGTCCGACCTCGTAGCCATCAAGTAGAGGAGGTAGCCGATCATGCTCCGGAACTCCTTCTGGTCCACTTCTTCTTCATCTTCGTTTGGATCAAGCGCAATTGAAGTACCCATTGGGGTAGCAAGTGGTTTTGCATCTGTCATGTCAAAACATTTTAGCAGGTCTTTAGTGTATTTTGTCTGTTGTAAAAAAGATTCTTATTTGTTTTGCTTGATTTGCAAACAAAGGAAGAAGGTCAGCTCGTCCATCATTGACATTTCGAATTACCTGCTCATAGATTCAGCAAACTCAGCCACAAGAGTATGAGATGAACCACCAAAGATTATGTCATCAATATAAATCTGAACAAGTAAAAAAACATTTGACATGCATGAGGGTGAACAAGGTCTTATCAACAGAACTTATTTTGTACCCGTGCTCAACCAAGAAGTTCCTAAGGCGGTCGTACCAAGCCCTAGGAGCTTGCTTGAGCCCATATAAATCTTTGTAATGTTTAAAGACTCTATGGGGTACTTGGAATGTACAAAGCCAGGAGGCTGCTTGACATACACATCTTCTCCTATGAAACCATTAAGAAAAACACTTTTTACATCCATTTGGTAAAGTTTAAAACCACGGGATGCGAATGTAAGAAAAATCCTAATGGCCTCAAGTCAAGCTACCGGTGCAAATGTTTCTCCAAAATCAACCCCCTCGACTTGAGTATAGCCCTGAGCCACAAGTCTAGCCTTGTTTCTCACTATAGCCCCATCCTCCCCCTATTTGTTTTTGAAAATCCATTTTGTTCTAATAATATGAATGTTAGGGGGTGGATCAACAAGAATCCAAACTTGATTTCTATCAAAATTTTCAAGCTCCTCATGCCTGGCGTTGATCCAACTTGCATCAGACAAAGCATGACTAACATCTAATGGTTTAAAATTAGCGACAAATGCATAATCAACGAAGTGAGCATGAGATTGGGTCACTCTTTCATTTAGCTCGCCGATGATCTACTCAAGAGGATGCATTCTCTGGATGCGAAGTGGTGCTTCTCTTTGTGACAGAATCTCCCCCTCAACTTTGCCGAAGTTTGCTCCAAGCTTCCAGAAGTATAGTCTTCAGGTCCTCTTGTTGATGTAGACGAAGCTTCTGGATATGCCATAGAGGGAGGTAGTGGTACAATATCATGATCTTCAACGTCTGATGATTCCTCATCCTCAAAAATCGTTTCACTCATATCGCGCTCACTTGCAAGTTCAAAAGCAGGACTAACACAAGGAGTTGTTTCATCAAATGATACATCACAAGATTAAACTATAGTGTTAGTTTCAAGATTGAAAACACGATAAGAGTGACCATGTAAGGATTATCCCAGAAAGATTCCATCAGACGCACGTGATTCAAATTTTTCCAAGTTACCTTGCTTTAGGATGAAGCACCGGCATACAAATACTCTTAAATGAGTGACCTTGGGCTTCCTCCCAAAACAAAGTTCATAAGATGTCAAATTCAACAAAGCGCACAAAAAGATCCTATTGGAGATGTAGCATGTTGTACTCATGGCTTTAGCCCAAAATTTTCTAGGAGTCCTATGCTCGTTTAGCATTGTCCTAGCCATCTCCACAAGTGTGCGATTTTTCCTCTCAATAACACTGTTTTGTTGAGGGACTCTTAGTGTAGAAAACTGATGTTCAATTCCATATTCAAGACAAAAATCTACAAAACAGTTGTTCTTGAAATTAGTGCCGTTGTCACTTTGAATGGCTTTCATTGCACCGGGGAGTTCATTGAATAGCCTCAATGCTAAGCTCCAAAAGTGTAAAAACACTTCATTCTTGTTTACAAGAAAGAAAATTCAAGAGTAACGAGAGTAGTCGTCAACAATAACAAGAATGTACAATTTACCGCCTAAAGAGCTAACCCGAGATGGACCTACAGTGTCCATATGAAGAAGCTCTCCGGGTCGCTCAGTCATCACCATGTTTATGGGTGAATGAGGGGCGGCAACCATTTTTCCAAGACGACAAGGAGCACAAATCAGGTTCTTCTCAAATTTGAGCTTGGGCAATCCTCGGATGAGTCCTAGGGCACTCAGTCGAGCAAGCAAATCAAAGCTCATGTGCCCAGTCTCCTATGCCACATCCAAAGCTTAAAAGAAGGTTTAGCTAAAAGGCAATGAGAATAGCCAAATGATTCAGATAAATGAGCTCCAAACACTCTCCCTACTCTCAAAATTTTGCAAATGAAAGCGCCAGAGGAATCAATCACATGAGAGGCATCACGACCAAAGTGTACATCAAAACTCTCATCATGTAATTGAGAAACAGAAAGCAAGTTATAGCCCAAGTCCTCAACCAATGCAACATTTGAGAGAGTGAAGTTTTCATTGATTCTAATCATACCTTGGCCTTTCACTCTACTTTTATGATTGTTTACAAAAGTGATGTGTTCTCGTTGCTTGGTTAAGGTGAAGCCGGAGAACCATGATGACTTTCTGGTCATGTGGCACGAATAGCCGGAATCAATAATCCACTTGTTCTCTAGACTTCCATGCCTTCCCTACATAGAGACGGAAGACCTCAAGTACTCAGTGCAGGGGTTAGTAATAAAATGTTTAGGTATGCAACACTGAACAACTCGAGAGTTAGGCAAAACAAAAGACTTTGTAGGAAGAGAGTCATAATGAAAGCGAGGTTTCTTGCAAAGTGTTGAGGTCTTCTAAAATGACTTTGACCAACACCTCTAACACGTGGTCTAACATCATATGAAGAATGATGTAAACCACGATGGGTATAGTCACTCATATAATCAAGAAGAGCCTCAAAATCAAAATAAGTGTGATAACCATACTCATGCAAATCAAAAGATGGATAATACAAATCATGAAAGTCCATAGCATGAGAACAACATTCATCCTTGACACGATGATAACAAAACCCAATCAAATTACCTACACGATAACAATAAGAGCAATGAAAAACTTTCTTGTTTGTAGGTTCATAAGTTTCTGGTGCAAACCTCACAATTTTTCCGGGATTTTGCTTGGAGTCTGTCTTTGGTGGTGTAATGATTATCCTTTTTGGTTGGGTAGGATTCTTGGCTTTTTGAGTGGTGTCTAATTGAGCTCTCTCTTTCTCAAGGGTAGTAGGTAGCGTGGACATAATTTTGCTTGGGATATTTGGTGTAGTTCTCTCATAACCCAACCCTATAGCTAACCCTGCCCTGTCAGCACACATTTTAGTTTTATCCGAACGCAAATCCATTTTACCCTTTCCTTCGGTATACTTATCCACCATGGAAAGAAAGATAATCATTCTCACAATTAAGTTTTTTGACTTGCTTTCTAGCAAAGTTGAGTTGGTCCTTAAGGATGATGCAGGTGAAACATGACGACTGCACATCCTTAGAACACTCAGCACTCTCTAATCTAGCCTTAAGTTCATCAACATGCTTATCTATCAAATTAATGATTTCAACAAGTAAAGAGCAATTCAAGCATTCATTGATAACACAAGGACTAGATTCCACCTCTAAAAGTTGTTTCTGAACAATTTCAAGTTTTTGAATGTTTGGAGCATGAATCAGACGCAACTGAGCAAGTTCATTCATTACAACAAGACAAGACTCACATTCGGCATTTTCAGACATAGACTTCAACATGACAAGTTTAGTAGAAAGAGATTCAATTTTGAATTTTAGTTCCTTTCGTTCTTTAGCAGCAAGTTTGAGTAGTCTATTTTGTGAAATGATTGCATCATGTAATTCATCATTTTGAATAAGAAGTTGGTCATGAGATAAACTAACCTCAGATGAGTCTAGCTCATCGCTGTTGTGCTTGTCATTAGCTATGAAGCAAAGGCCATTGAAGTCTTTTGTCTTTTCCTTCTTTTCTTCATTCTTGCATGGCTCTTCTTCATCGGAGCTTGGCTTCTCACTTGAGTTGTTGTCGATGTCGCTAAGAGCAGCCACGAACGCTCTCGCTACTCTTTTGCCACTTTTCCTCTCTTGCCTTTGAAGATGGGTTTTTTTGTCTCTTTTCTGGTGTTTGTGTTGATGTTAATTATTTGCTTTCAGTTTTGGGAAATTAGCTTTGATATGATTAAGATCACCACACTCAAAGCATCCTCAAGAGCCTCCTCTCCTTTGATCTCTTCTATCATTGTAGAATCTAGTGAACTTTTTGACTATGAGAGCAAGCTCCTCATCGTCCAACGTGTCCACTTGTTCTTTAGTGATAGAGACTAAAGAAGACAAGGCTAAACCTCCAAAAAAAAACTCTAGGAAGATTACCTCCATACGAGGTGCCACTACTAGAACTAGAAACTAGTGCCATGGATTGTGGCAAAGAGTTCCCAATTCCACAACGAGATGACTTGGCGATCTCGGTGGACTTAAGATTACTAAAAAGTTCATCGCAAGTCAAAGTGTCAAAGCTCGTGGACTCTTCAATACTAGAGATCTTTACTTCCCATATGCTACGATCAAGAGCATAGAGAAGTTTGATCGCCCTGTCATGATCTGAATAAGCTAACGTCCCAATAGAGCGCAAGTTGCTCACAATTCCATCAAATCGAGCAAACATGGTATCTACAGATTCGCCGGGGCCATGCACAAACATTTGATATTCTTTGTTATATGTGCTTTGCCTCCTAGCCTTAATCTGAGAAGTGCCCTAATGAAAAGTTTTCAAGTTGTCCAAATTTCTCGCGCAGTTCGAAGGTGCTGGACCCTATCAAACTCATTGCTACTCAGACTGATGAACAATATGTTTCTTGCTTTGCTATTACAATCGTACTGTAACTTCTCAGTCTCTAAAGTACGAGTTTTAGGGATCACATATTGGGAATCAACAATGTCCCAAATAACACTTCCTTGACTTAGTAGATAAGCCTCCATGCGCACTTTCCAATAGGCGTAATCTCGACCATCAAACAACGGAATCATAGAGTTCATATCCATGTCGCCACAAGGATCACAAACCGGTTAAGGTCAACTAGTGATCTAACCGGCTCTGATACCAATTGTGAGATCGGAATGATGACTAGAGGGGGTGAATAGGCGCCTTAACAACTTTTTTGCAAATGAGATGGCCTTTTCCAAAATACCCAACGCTCCTCCAATAGTCAATTCAATTCAGAAAACTGATTGAAAAAATGATCACAAGTAATTAAGGTTCAGAGATAATAATCAAAACATATAATTAATCACGACTTCAAGCTGGATGACACAACATCAAAAGTACGTGAACTAACGTGCAATAGTAGGCCTGAATTTGGCTCTGGTTACGATGCTATGTTCCAGTGGTGATGAACAAAGGCGAAGCAGATGAATCAAAGAGCATTATGTGGCGGTGGGAGAGATAAAAAACGGGCTAGCCACAAGAGTCCCTAAGAAATCCAGCAACAAGTTGAAAATGAATAGGAGTAACAGCAACAGAATTATGTATGTGGATGGTAGCAAAACACGAATGAACTAGAGTCTAGATCAGGATAAAAGCTGGCAAAGTTCTTCAAAAACTACCCAGTTCTGTTGATGCCTGATGGTGGCCAGTGGCAATGAACTCAAAATTACTATGAACCAGAATTCATACATCAACAAGAACATGGACAGGCAATCAGTTTACTGTTGTATTTCCGGCAAACTGTTGAAGTTCATGCACTTACATGGAATGGCTGTGCTTGCTCGAAAGAATTAATCACAGGATGAAATAAGTACATACAGAGGAGATAAACACTAGCTGAATAAATTTAATCATAAGGCCGAACAGTTCATGGCCTGTAAGAGGAACAATGGTAGCAACGAATTAATGAACATGTAGCTAGCAATGATGGCTTCAGGCCTGCAAGAAGATCACAGGAGAGCAGTTCTTCGGCCAAGAAATGCAAACAACGTTTTCTGCAACAGGGATTAAAGCCAATCCAGAAGAACCAGCTGAAAGACGAAGGCACTGTTTCTCATCAGGTACGTCAACAAGAACCAATAGAAAAAGCAAGGAATCCAGGAGATAAAACCGAACAAGATCAATTTACAATGAATCCCAAAAATACCAAGAACAGTATCAAAATCTGGCACATTTGCAGTGAAACCTACGACAGAATAAATCTGGCACCCCTAGTGCTCTATGACTCCGCCATGGTGTTTCCAGAAGAACCAAAACGAGAGAGGCAACAAAAACAATCAGTAGAACTCAAGGACATTGATGCGTACCTGACTTGCTGGCTTCTATGCGATGTTTAGCGCTAGCACTTTGTAGATCATCCGGGATACGACGTTGTGCACGACAAAGAACAAGCTAGAAGAAGCACGCAACTCTACGAATACTTCAAACACAGAAAGAGGACCATGGTGGCGCATAGTTTTCTCTGAAAGCAGAACAGAAAATGCCAACGCTCTGTTGATTCTCACTCGACAAAAACAATAGTAATGTAGCACACTGTTCTCCGTAAGAAAACGAACAACAGGAATGCAAATCCAAAACTAGAGAAAGAAACTTGCAAGAATTCAAGGCATCAAAATGAACATAAATTTTAGAGAAGATGACAGCGTAGCTGAAAGAAAAATTTTTGGTTCTAAATAAAGTGGGCAACCCTAACCCTTAGGCATGGAGGCCTTTATATATGCTCACCTTAGGGTTAAAGTTGGTAGTATTTACCCAAATGCCATGGTGTATTTTTAGAATTACAAATTCTGAAAATACGCTAATGTTTACTCTAAGTTATTATAACATTGACCCTATACTTTTAATATATTTTCGGAATTTTCATAATTCCAAAAAATATTAAAAGTTTACGCTTAATCTAAATTACTAAATGAAAATAAACTCTTATTTATTGAAATTTAAAAAACATTTAGAGATGAGACGGTTTTTAGCAAAAACAGATAAAGCCTCCTAGATCCTCGGCGTTTGTCGTCAGTCCGCGAACTCGACTGCCAGCAAGTCTCTCCCGCTCTCGATCCCTCGATCCGCCTTATCACTTGTACTAGCTTCCCTTTCGCTGACTTGAACAACACCTTGTCTTGATCAACCATTATCCCATGTCTTGCTTTGACTCCATATGTACATCTGAGGTCACTTTCAACCCCGACTGGCATCCTCAACCATCTAGCACTAGACTCCCTATCTAACCCTGATCACTTGCCATCGACAGTTGACAAGTATCTCAACCCTACAATCATGAGACAAGCACAAACACAGACACCTCCATGCAACCCATACATAATCACCATAGCCAACTTCGTCAATCACTCATCATAAAACTAGAACCACAGTGAAAGCCTCACTTGGTTTCTCAACACACGTCGGTCAGACTGAAGTGGCGGATGACTGCCGCTTCGCGTAAATGGTACGCCTGATGACGGATCCGGCACACACCGGTCAGACCGACCAAACAATGTCGGTCTGACCGATAATGCTAGATCAGAACGCCCGAGTCTCCGGCGACCGTCTTGCCATGGATAGCTTGCAACCAAAGTTCTTGGCTTAGAATATGGGGTAGAAACACTGCAAGAACTCCAAAAAACAAGTGGCAATTAGGCCAATAGACCGAATTACCGGTAAAAACCGATAAAACGATAGAAATTTGTTACGTGGATTAAACGGACGATTCAGGAGTGAACCAACAAGGACTTACCATGATTACGACGAGGTGGACAGATGGTTTACATCGCAAACCAGCAAAGATGTACGTGCTAAACTAAACCTAGGACATGGAAAGTAAATACGATTCAAGGTAGATAATAGATTGGATCTATTAGGGTTTTGGGCGGTCTACTTGAATCGGCCTTGCCTCTATTTATAGAGGTTGGTCATGAGTTCCTTGGCTCTTCTCTGAGTAGGACACGGGTTCCAATTTTTTAATAATTAATTAGAGATAAAATAGACCCAAAATCAGCTAACTTGAATCGTATACAGGGCCAGCCGGTCTCACCAGACCTATGGACAATCTGACCGAAGTGGTGCTAGTCAGACAGGCGGTACATGGCAGGTCAGACCGGCCTGTGCCAGGAATTTTGCATATTTTCGGCTAAGTTACCAAAAATTTGATATTTTGACAACTTTAATCATTAATGCCAGTTTTTGCTATCAACAATTTCTTTGAAGACCAATGCATTGAGGTCAAATACACCTCAGTTGCGCACCGTAGGGACAATGGGAAGGTCGAGCATGCCAACGAAATGATTCTACAAGGGCTTAAAGCAAGAGAGTTTGATCCTCTGCACAAATACAGCGGTTGCTGGATGAAGGAGTTGCCCGCTGTGCTCTTGGGGCTCCACACACCACCCAACAAAGGCACTGGTCAGACTCCGTTCTGCTTGGTGTTTGGGTCAGAGGCCATCCTCCTAGTGGACAGGCTACACAGAATCCCAAAGATACTTCAATATATTCAAGGCGCCACTGAACGTACTCGAGAAGAAGACATCGACAGTCTGGATGAAGCCCGACTGGCTTCTTCGATACAGACCGTCTGGTACCAGCAAGGTCTTCAAAGGTATCATGACCAGAATGTTCACCAGCTCCCTGGGAAGGACCCTTCATTATCGCTGAGGCTACATGCCCGGGATCCTATCACTTGATGTGAGAAGATGGCCAGAAGTTGGTGAACTTATGGAATATCAAGCACCTTAGGCGATTTTATCCCTGAGCGAGATAAGTCTTTGATATTATTCCGTAAAAAGACATTTTCTTTCCTGGATATTGTGCTCCATAGGTTTCGTCCTCTAATAGTTCTAGCCTTGATGCCACGATCTGCTCTGGCTTGACTACAACATGTATTTGTCGGCGTCTTCCACTGTGGTTTCGTTGTCATGATCAGCTCTGACCCGACCTTTACCAAGATCTAATTGTTCTAGCCTTGATGCGACAATCTCAACATGTATTCACTGACTGCCTCTGCTCTAGGTTCGAGGTCAAGACCTGCTTTGACTCAGTCTTTGCCGAGATGAATGTTCACCCCCTACTCTAGCCGAACAACTATGACACGCTCTAGCTCGGCTATTGTTGGAATGAAGGAATGATAGATTTCTTTTCGCTAGAACTCTCAAAGTTCAAAGCCTGCTCGGCACTCGGGCATCTACGAGTCAATCACTCTAACTAAAGCAACCATGATCCGCTCTAGCGTAGTCATTGTGAGGGTCACTCATTTGCTTGGGGGCTCTAATGAGCGCTTATCTTTGACCGGCTGCCGACGCTCCCTATTGGCGTAACGTGATGCTAATTTATTTAAACAACATGCATGTGGCCTGAGTTCCCTACGTTACTCATACCTTAGCTATATCGATTAAGATAGGCCAAGTTTTGAACACAGTCGGACAAGATAGCAAAGGCTGATAATGAAGAAATCTTTATTACATTCTGATGAGATGTACATATACAATGATTTCCTCTCCTCTATTTTTATCTACTCAGCAAGATCGGGAGCGACGAACTCCAACCTAAATAACAGGAAGCCACCAACCGACTCCCTAGGCGAGCTGTCATCCAAGACGCCAACCAGACCTGGTCTGTCAATGAGCGAAGCCGGCCAGCGAGGTCAGGACGACCTCGATGCAGCCAAGATCAGGCATCACGCCCCGTAGGACAGGACACTGCCACCACAAAAGAACCATACCATCTGGTCCATACAATGACCACGCGGATGGTTCCCGAGGTGGTAGCCTTCCACGACTTCTTGGAGGGTTGTCCAGAGAAGTCATTCCGACTTCTCCAGACCATCCCGAGCCTCGGTGGAGGCCATGTTATTCTTCCTTGACTGCATTGTGTCAGGGGAGCTGCAAAGACACATCCATGATGCCCTCGGAGATCCTCCATAAGGTCATTGCATGGGCTTGCAGTCCCATCTCTGAGACACCGGTGACCTTAAAGAAGGAAAAGTAATCAAGACTCCAGTCATGAAGATTTATGAAGAAACCAACAAAGTGTAGATTCACTTACCTGAAGTCTGGAGGCTCGTGATAACCCTTCAATAAACCATCTCTCCAAGCCATCTAGAGGATAACACCTTCTGATGAAGAAAAGGGTCAAGGCAAAGAAGATGATCTATGCCTAGATGTTGAAGAAACTGAAGACAAAGGGACCTATTTATAGGCCCAAATGGAAGGCGGGGAAGGGAACCGCCAGTGTCCTATTAAAAGTGGAACCCCGCTAATGATGCATTGAAGATCGCTCCACCAGTCTCCCTATCGCGACGGTCAAAATCCCCTGTCATGCATAAGGGATTCACCGCTTGACAAACTCGTCACTTTAGCGCCATTGATGGCTTTGCCATGATTAAGATCACCACACTCAAAGCATCCTCAAGAGCCTCCTCTCCTTTGATCTCTTCTATCATTGTAGAATCTAGTGAACTTTTTGACTATGAGAGCAAGCTCCTCATCATCCAACGTGTCCACTTGTTCTTTAGTGATAGAGACTAAAGAAGACAAGGCTAAACCTCCAAAAAAAAACTCTAGAAAGATTACCTCCATATGAGGTGCCACTACTAGAACTAGAAACTAGTGCCATGGATTGTGGCAAAGAGTTCCCAATTCCACAACGAGATGACTTGGCGATCTCGGTGGACTTAAGATTACTAAAAAGTTCATCGCAAGTCAAAGTGTCAAAGCTCGTGGACTCTTCAATACTAGAGATCTTTACTTCCCATATGCTACGATCAAGAGCATAGAGAAGTTTGATCGCCCTGTCATGATCTGAATAAGCTAACGTCCCAATAGAGCGCAAGTTGCTCACAATTCCATCAAATCGAGCAAACATGGTATCTACAGATTCGCCGGGGCCATGCACAAACATTTGATATTCTTTGTTATATGTGCTTTGCCTCCTAGCCTTAATCTGAGAAGTGCCCTAATGAAAAGTTTTCAAGTTGTCCAAATTTCTCGCGCAGTTCGAAGGTGCTGGACCCTATCAAACTCATTGCTACTCAGACTGATGAACAATATGTTTCTTGCTTTGCTATTACAATCGTACTGTAACTTCTCAGTCTCTAAAGTACGAGTTTTAGGGATCACATATTGGGAATCAACAATGTCCCAAATAGCACTTCCTTGACTTAGTAGATAAGCATCCATGCGCACTTTCCAATAGGCGTAATCTCGACCATCAAACAACGGAATCATAGAGTTCATATCCATGTCGCCACAAGGATCACAAACCGGTTAAGGTCAACTAGTGATCTAACCGGCTCTGATACCAATTGTGAGATCGGAATGATGACTAGAGGGGGTGAATAGGCGCCTTAACAACTTTTTTGCAAATGAGATGGCCTTTTCCAAAATACCCAACGCTCCTCCAATAGTCAATTCAATTCAGAAAACTGATTGAAAAAATGATCACAAGTAATTAAGGTTCAGAGATAATAATCAAAACATATAATTAATCACGACTTCAAGCTGGATGACACAACATCAAAAGTACGTGAACTAACGTGCAATAGTAGGCCTGAATTTGGCTCTGGTTACGATGCTATGTTCCAGTGGTGATGAACAAAGGCGAAGCAGATGAATCAAAGAGCATTATGTGGCGGTGGGAGAGATAAAAAACGGGCTAGCCACAAGAGTCCCTAAGAAATCCAGCAACAAGTTGAAAATGAATAGGAGTAACAGCAACAGAATTATGTATGTGGATGGTAGCAAAACACGAATGAACTAGAGTCTAGTTCAGGATAAAAGCTGGCAATGTTCTTCAAAAACTACCCAGTTCTGTTGATGCCTGATGGTGGCCAGTGGCAATGAACTCAAAATTACTATGAACCAGAATTCATACATCAACAAGAACTTGGACAGGCAATCAGTTTACTGTTGTATTTCCGGCAAACTGTTGAAGTTCATGCACTTACATGGAATGGCTGTGCTTGCTCGAAAGAATTAATCACAGGATGAAATAAGTACATACAGAGGAGATAAACACTAGCTGAATAAATTTAATCATAAGGCCGAACAGTTCATGGCCTGTAAGAGGAACAATGGTAGCAACGAATTAATGAACATGTAGCTAGCAATGATGGCTTCAGGCCTGCAAGAAGATCACAGGAGAGCAGTTCTTCGGCCAAGAAATGCAAACAACGTTTTCTGCAACAGGGATTAAAGCCAATCCAGAAGAACCAGCTGAAAGACGAAGGCACTGTTTCTCATCAGGTACGTCAACAAGAACCAATAGAAAAAGCAAGGAATCCAGGAGATAAAACCGAACAAGATCAATTTACAATGAATCCCAAAAATACCAAGAACAGTATCAAAATCTGGCACATTTGCAGTGAAACCTACGACAGAATAAATCTGGCACCCCTAGTGCTCTATGACTCCGCCATGGTGTTTCCAGAAGAACCAAAACGAGAGAGGCAACAAAAACAATCAGTAGAACTCAAGGACATTGATGCGTACCTGACTTGCTGGCTTCTATGCGATGTTTAGCGCTAGCACTTTGTAGATCATCCGGGATACGACGTTGTGCACGACAAAGAACAAGCTAGAAGAAGCACGCAACTCTACGAATACTTCAAACACAGAAAGAGGACCATGGTGGCGCATAGTTTTCTCTGAAAGCAGAACAGAAAATGCCAACGCTCTGTTGATTCTCACTCGACAAAAACAATAGTAATGTAGCACACTGTTCTCCGTAAGAAAACGAACAACAGGAATGCAAATCCAAAACTAGAGAAAGAAACTTGCAAGAATTCAAGGCATCAAAATGAACAGAAATTTTAGAGAAGATGACAGCGTAGCTGAAAGAAAAATTTTTGGTTCTAAATAAAGTGGGCAACCCTAACCCTTAGGCATGGAGGCCTTTATATATGCTCACCTTAGGGTTAAAGTTGGTAGTATTTACCCAAATGCCATGGTGTATTTTTAGAATTACAAATTCTGAAAATACGCTAATGTTTACTCTAAGTTATTATAACATTGACCCTATACTTTTAATATATTTTCGGAATTTTCATAATTCCAAAAAATATTAAAAGTTTACGCTTAATCTAAATTACTAAATGAAAATAAACTCTTATTTATTGAAATTTAAAAAACATTTAGAGATGAGACGGTTTTCAGCAAAAACAGATAAAGCCTCCTAGATCCTCGGCGTTGGTCGTCAGTCCGCGAACTCGACTGCCAGCAAGTCTCTCCCGCTCTCGATCCCTCGATCCGCCTTATCACTTGTACTAGCTTCCCTTTCGCTGACTTGAACAACACCTTGTCTTGATCAACCATTATCCCATGTCTTGCTTTGACTCCATATGTACATCTGAGGTCACTTTCAACCCCGACTGGCATCCTCAACCATCTAGCACTAGACTCCCTATCTAACCCTGATCACTTGCCATCGACAGTTGACAAGTATCTCAACCCTACAATCATGAGACAAGCACAAACACAGACACCTCCATGCAACCCATACATAATCACCATAGCCAACTTCGTCAATCACTCATCATAAAACTAGAACCACAGTGAAAGCCTCACTTGGTTTCTCAACACACGTCGGTCAGACTGAAGTGGCGGATGACTGCCGCTTCGCGTAAATGGTACGCCTGATGACGGATCCGGCACACACCGGTCAGACCGACCAAACAATGTCGGTCTGACCGATAATGCTAGATCAGAACGCCCGAGTCTCCGGCGACCGTCTTGCCATGGATAGCTTGCAACCAAAGTTCTTGGCTTAGAATATGGGGTAGAAACACTGCAAGAACTCCAAAAAACAAGTGGCAATTAGGCCAATAGATCGAATTACCGGTAAAAACCGATAAAACGATAGAAATTTGTTACGTGGATTAAACGGACGATTCAGGAGTGAACCAACAAGGACTTACCATGATTACGACGAGGTGGACAGATGGTTTACATCGCAAACCAGCAAAGATGTACGTGCTAAACTAAACCTAGGACATGGAAAGTAAATACGATTCAAGGTAGATAATAGATTGGATCTATTAGGGTTTTGGGCGGTCTACTTGAATCGGCCTTGCCTCTATTTATAGAGGTTGGTCATGAGTTCCTTGGCTCTTCTCTGAGTAGGACACGGGTTCCAATTTTTTAATAATTAATTAGAGATAAAATAGACCCAAAATCAGCTAACTTGAATCGTATACAGGGCCAGCCGGTCTCACCAGACCTATGGACAATCTGACCGAAGTGGTGCTAGTCAGACAGGCGGTACATGGCAGGTCAGACCGGCCTGTGCCAGGAATTTTGCATATTTTCGGCTAAGTTACCAAAAATTTGATATTTTGACAACTTTAATCATTAATGCCAGTTTTTGCTATCAACAATTTCTTTGAAGACCAATGCATTGAGGTCAAATACACCTCAGTTGCGCACCGTAGGGACAATGGGAAGGTCGAGCATGCCAACGAAATGATTCTACAAGGGCTTAAAGCAAGAGAGTTTGATCCTCTGCACAAATACAGCGGTTGCTGGATGAAGGAGTTGCCCGCTGTGCTCTTGGGGCTCCACACACCACCCAACAAAGGCACTGGTCAGACTCCGTTCTGCTTGGTGTTTGGGTCAGAGGCCATCCTCCTAGTGGACAGGCTACACAGAATCCCAAAGATACTTCAATATATTCAAGGCGCCACTGAACGTACTCGAGAAGAAGACATCGACAGTCTGGATGAAGCCCGACTGGCTTCTTCGATACAGACCGTCCTGGTACCAGCAAGGTCTTCAAAGGTATCATGACCAGAATGTTCACCAGCTCCCTGGGAAGGACCCTTCATTATCGCTGAGGCTACATGCCCGGGATCCTATCACTTGATGTGAGAAGATGGCCTAGAAGTTGGTGAACTTATGGAATATCAAGCACCTTAGGCGATTTTATCCCTGAGCGAGATAAGTCTTTGATATTATTCCGTAAAAAGACATTTTCTTTCCTGGATATTGTGCTCCATAGGTTTCGTCCTCTAATAGTTCTAGCCTTGATGCCACGATCTGCTCTGGCTTGACTACAACATGTATTTGTCGGCGTCTTCCACTGTGGTTTCGTTGTCATGATCAGCTCTGACCCGACCTTTACCAAGATCTAATTGTTCTAGCCTTGATGCGACAATCTCAACATGTATTCACTGACTGCCTCTGCTCTAGGTTCGAGGTCAAGACCTGCTTTGACTCAGTCTTTGCCGAGATGAATGTTCACCCCCTACTCTAGCCGAACAGCTATGACACGCTCTAGCTCGGCTATTGTTGGAATGAAGGAATGATAGATTTCTTTTCGCTAGAACTCTCAAAGTTCAAAGCCTGCTCGGCACTCGGGCATCTACGAGTCAATCACTCTAACTAAAGCAACCATGATCCGCTCTAGCGTAGTCATTGTGAGGGTCACTCATTTGCTTGGGGGCTCTAATGAGCGCTTATCTTTGACCGGCTGCCGACGCTCCCTATTGGCGTAACGTGATGCTAATTTATTTAAACAACATGCATGTGGCCTGAGTTCCCTACGTTACTCATACCTTAGCTATATCGATTAAGATAGGCCAAGTTTTGAACACAGTCGGACAAGATAGCAAAGGCTGATAATGAAGAAATCTTTATTACATTCTGATGAGATGTACATATACAATGATTTCCTCTCCTCTATTTTTATCTACTCAGCAAGATCGGGAGCGACGAACTCCAACCTAAATAACAGGAAGCCACCGACCGACTCCCTAGGCGAGCTGTCATCCAAGACGCCAACCAGACCTGGTCTGTCAATGAGCGAAGCCGGCCAGCGAGGTCAGGACGACCTCGATGCAGCCAAGATCAGGCATCACGCCCCGTAGGACAGGACACTGCCACCACAAAAGAACCATACCATCTGGTCCATACAATGACCACGCGGATGGTTCCCGAGGTGGTAGCCTTCCACGACTTCTTGGAGGGTTGTCCAGAGAAGTCATTCCGACTTCTCCAGACCATCCCGAGCCTCGGTGGAGGCCATGTTATTCTTCCTTGACTGCATTGTGTCAGGGGAGGCTGCAAAGACACATCCATGATGCCCTCGGAGATCCTCCATAAGGTCATTGCATGGGCTTGCAGTCCCATCTCTGAGACACCGGTGACCTTAAAGAAGGAAAAGTAATCAAGACTCCAGTCATGAAGATTTATGAAGAAACCAACAAAGTGTAGATTCACTTACCTGAAGTCTGGAGGCTCGTGATAACCCTTCAATAAACCATCTCTCCAAGCCATCTAGAGGATAACACCTTCTGATGAAGAAAAGGGTCAAGGCAAAGAAGATGATCTATGCCTAGATGTTGAAGAAACTGAAGACAAAGGGACCTATTTATAGGCCCAAATGGAAGGCGGGGAAGGGAACCGCCAGTGTCCTATTAAAAGTGGAACCCCGCTAATGATGCATTGAAGATCGCTCCACCAGTCTCCCTATCGCGACGGTCAAAATCCCCTGTCATGCATAAGGGATTCACCGCTTGACAAACTCGTCACTTTAGCGCCATTGATGGCTTTGCCATGATTAAGATCACCACACTCAAAGCATCCTCAAGATCCTCCTCTCCTTTGATCTCTTCTATCATTGTAGAATCTAGTGAACTTTTTGACTATGAGAGCAAGCTCCTCATCATCCAACGTGTCCACTTGTTCTTTAGTGATAGAGACTAAAGAAGACAAGGCTAAACCTCCAAAAAAAAAACTCTAGAAAGATTACCTCCATATGAGGTGCCACTACTAGAACTAGAAACTAGTGCCATGGATTGTGGCAAAGAGTTCCCAATTCCACAACGAGATGACTTGGCTGATCTCGGTGGACTTAAGATTACTAAAAAGTTCATCGCAAGTCAAAGTGTCAAAGCTCGTGGACTCTTCAATACTAGAGATCTTTACTTCCCATATGCTACGATCAAGAGCATAGAGAAGTTTGATCGCCCTGTCATGATCTGAATAAGCTAACGTCCCAATAGAGCGCAAGTTGCTCACAATTCCATCAAATCGAGCAAACATGGTATCTACAGATTCGCCGGGGCCATGCACAAACATTTGATATTCTTTGTTATATGTGCTTTGCCTCCTAGCCTTAATCTGAGAAGTGCCCTAATGAAAAGTTTTCAAGTTGTCCAAATTTCTCGCGCAGTTCGAAGGTGCTGGACCCTATCAAACTCATTGCTACTCAGACTGATGAACAATATGTTTCTTGCCTTGCTATTACAATCGTACTGTAACTTCTCAGTCTCTAAAGTACGAGTTTTAGGGATCACATATTGGGAATCAACAATGTCCCAAATAGCACTTCCTTGACTTAGTAGATAAGCATCCATGCGCACTTTCCAATAGGCGTAATCTCGACCATCAAACAACGGAATCATAGAGTTCATATCCATGTCGCCACAAGGATCACAAACCGGTTAAGGTCAACTAGTGATCTAACCGGCTCTGATACCAATTGTGAGATCGGAATGATGACTAGAGGGGGTGAATAGGCGCCTTAACAACTTTTTTGCAAATGAGATGGCCTTTTCCAAAATACCCAACGCTCCTCCAATAGTCAATTCAATTCAGAAAACTGATTGAAAAAATGATCACAAGTAATTAAGGTTCAGAGATAATAATCAAAACATATAATTAATCACGACTTCAAGCTGGATGACACAACATCAAAAGTACGTGAACTAACGTGCAATAGTAGGCCTGAATTTGGCTCTGGTTACGATGCTATGTTCCAGTGGTGATGAACAAAGGCGAAGCAGATGAATCAAAGAGCATTATGTGGCGGTGGGAGAGATAAAAAACGGGCTAGCCACAAGAGTCCCTAAGAAATCCAGCAACAAGTTGAAAATGAATAGGAGTAACAGCAACAGAATTATGTATGTGGATGGTAGCAAAACACGAATGAACTAGAGTCTAGTTCAGGATAAAAGCTGGCAATGTTCTTCAAAAACTACCCAGTTCTGTTGATGCCTGATGGTGGCCAGTGGCAATGAACTCAAAATTACTATGAACCAGAATTCATACATCAACAAGAACTTGGACAGGCAATCAGTTTACTGTTGTATTTCCGGCAAACTGTTGAAGTTCATGCACTTACATGGAATGGCTGTGCTTGCTCGAAAGAATTAATCACAGGATGAAATAAGTACATACAGAGGAGATAAACACTAGCTGAATAAATTTAATCATAAGGCCGAACAGTTCATGGCCTGTAAGAGGAACAATGGTAGCAACGAATTAATGAACATGTAGCTAGCAATGATGGCTTCAGGCCTGCAAGAAGATCACAGGAGAGCAGTTCTTCGGCCAAGAAATGCAAACAACGTTTTCTGCAACAGGGATTAAAGCCAATCCAGAAGAACCAGCTGAAAGACGAAGGCACTGTTTCTCATCAGGTACGTCAACAAGAACCAATAGAAAAAGCAAGGAATCCAGGAGATAAAACCGAACAAGATCAATTTACAATGAATCCCAAAAATACCAAGAACAGTATCAAAATCTGGCACATTTGCAGTGAAACCTACGACAGAATAAATCTGGCACCCCTAGTGCTCTATGACTCCGCCATGGTGTTTCCAGAAGAACCAAAACGAGAGAGGCAACAAAAACAATCAGTAGAACTCAAGGACATTGATGCGTACCTGACTTGCTGGCTTCTATGCGATGTTTAGCGCTAGCACTTTGTAGATCATCCGGGATACGACGTTGTGCACGACAAAGAACAAGCTAGAAGAAGCACGCAACTCTACGAATACTTCAAACACAGAAAGAGGACCATGGTGGCGCATAGTTTTCTCTGAAAGCAGAACAGAAAATGCCAACGCTCTGTTGATTCTCACTCGACAAAAACAATAGTAATGTAGCACACTGTTCTCCGTAAGAAAACGAACAACAGGAATGCAAATCCAAAACTAGAGAAAGAAACTTGCAAGAATTCAAGGCATCAAAATGAACAGAAATTTTAGAGAAGATGACAGCGTAGCTGAAAGAAAAATTTTTGGTTCTAAATAAAGTGGGCAACCCTAACCCTTAGGCATGGAGGCCTTTATATATGCTCACCTTAGGGTTAAAGTTGGTAGTATTTACCCAAATGCCATGGTGTATTTTTAGAATTACAAATTCTGAAAATACGCTAATGTTTACTCTAAGTTATTATAACATTGACTCTATACTTTTAATATATTTTCGGAATTTTCATAATTCCAAAAAATATTAAAAGTTTACGCTTAATCTAAATTACTAAATGAAAATAAACTCTTATTTATTGAAATTTAAAAAACATTTAGAGATGAGACGGTTTTCAGCAAAAACAGATAAAGCCTCCTAAGATCCTCGGCGTTTGTCGTCAGTCCGCGAACTCGACTGCCAGCAAGTCTCTCCCGCTCTCGATCCCTCGATCCGCCTTATCACTTGTACTAGCTTCCCTTTCGCTGACTTGAACAACACCTTGTCTTGATCAACCATTATCCCATGTCTTGCTTTGACTCCATATGTACATCTGAGGTCACTTTCAACACCGACTGGCATCCTCAACCATCTAGCACTAGACTCCCTATCTAACCCTGATCACTTGCCATCGACAGTTGACAAGTATCTCAACCCTACAATCATGAGACAAGCACAAACACAGACACCTCCATGCAACCCATACATAATCACCATAGCCAACTTCGTCAATCACTCATCATAAAACTAGAACCACAGTGAAAGCCTCACTTGGTTTCTCAACACACGTCGGTCAGACTGAAGTGGCGGATGACTGCCGCTTCGCGTAAATGGTACGCCTGATGACGGATCCGGCACACACCGGTCAGACCGACCAAACAATGTCGGTCTGACCGATAATGCTAGATCAGAACGCCCGAGTCTCCGGCGACCGTCTTGCCATGGATAGCTTGCAACCAAAGTTCTTGGCTTAGAATATGGGGTAGAAACACTGCAAGAACTCCAAAAAACAAGTGGCAATTAGGCCAATAGACCGAATTACCGGTAAAAACCGATAAAACGATAGAAATTTGTTACGTGGATTAAACGGACGATTCAGGAGTGAACCAACAAGGACTTACCATGATTACGACGAGGTGGACAGATGGTTTACATCGCAAACCAGCAAAGATGTACGTGCTAAACTAAACCTAGGACATGGAAAGTAAATACGATTCAAGGTAGATAATAGATTGGATCTATTAGGGTTTTGGGCGGTCTACTTGAATCGGCCTTGCCTCTATTTATAGAGGTTGGTCATGAGTTCCTTGGCTCTTCTCTGAGTAGGACACGGGTTCCAATTTTTTAATAATTAATTAGAGATAAAATAGACCCAAAATTAGCTAACCTGAATCGTATACAGGGCCAGCCGGTCTCACCAGACCTATGGACAATCTGACCGAAGTGGTGCTAGTCAGACAGGCGGTACATGGCAGGTCAGACCGGCCTGTGCCAGGAATTTTGCATATTTTCGGCTAAGTTACCAAAAATTTGATATTTTGACAACTTTAATCATTAATGCCAGTTTTTGCTATCAACAATTTCTTTGAAGACCAATGCATTGAGGTCAAATACACCTCAGTTGCGCACCGTAGGGACAATGGGAAGGTCGAGCATGCCAACGAAATGATTCTACAAGGGCTTAAAGCAAGAGAGTTTGATCCTCTGCACAAATACAGCGGTTGCTGGATGAAGGAGTTGCCCGCTGTGCTCTTGGGGCTCCACACACCACCCAACAAAGGCACTGGTCAGACTCCGTTCTGCTTGGTGTTTGGGTCAGAGGCCATCCTCCTAGTGGACAGGCTACACAGAATCCCAAAGATACTTCAATATATTCAAGGCGCCACTGAACGTACTCGAGAAGAAGACATCGACAGTCTGGATGAAGCCCGACTGGCTTCTTCGATACAGACCGTCCGGTACCAGCAAGGTCTTCAAAGGTATCATGACCAGAATGTTCACCAGCTCCCTGGGAAGGACCCTTCATTATCGCTGAGGCTACATGCCCGGGATCCTATCACTTGATGTGAGAAGATGGCCAGAAGTTGGTGAACTTATGGAATATCAAGCACCTTAGGCGATTTTATCCCTGAGCGAGATAAGTCTTTGATATTATTCTGTAAAAAGACATTTTCTTTCTTGGATATTGTGCTCCATAGGTTTCGTCCTCTAATAGTTCTAGCCTTGATGCCACGATCTGCTCTGGCTTGACTACAACATGTATTTGTCGGCGTCTTCCACTGTGGTTTCGTTGTCATGATCAGCTCTGACCCGACCTTTACCAAGATCTAATTGTTCTAGCCTTGATGCGACAATCTCAACATGTATTCACTGACTGCCTCTGCTCTAGGTTCGAGGTCAAGACCTGCTTTGACTCAGTCTTTGCCGAGATAAATGTTCACCCCCTACTCTAGCCGAACAGCTATGACACGCTCTAGCTCGGCTATTGTTGGAATGAAGGAATGATAGATTTCTTTTCGCTAGAACTCTCAAAGTTCAAAGCTTGCTCGGCACTCGGGCATCTACGAGTCAATCACTCTAACTAAAGCAACCATGATCCGCTCTAGCGTAGTCATTGTGAGGGTCACTCATTTGCTTGGGGGCTCTAATGAGCGCTTATCTTTGACCGGCTGCCGACGCTCCCTATTGGCGTAACGTGATGCTAATTTATTTAAACAACATGCATGTGGCCTGAGTTCCCTACGTTACTCATACCTTAGCTATATCGATTAAGATAGGCCAAGTTTTGAACACAGTCGGACAAGATAGCAAAGGCTGATAATGAAGAAATCTTTATTACATTCTGATGAGATGTACATATACAATGATTTCCTCTCCTCTATTTTTATCTACTCAGCAAGATCGGGAGCGACGAACTCCAACCTAAATAACAGGAAGCCACCGACCGACTCCCTAGGCGAGCTGTCATCCAAGACGCCAACCAGACCTGGTCTGTCAATGAGCGAAGCCGGCCAGCGAGGTCAGGACGACCTCGATGCAGCCAAGATCAGGCATCACGCCCCGTAGGACAGGACACTGCAACCACAAAAGAACCATACCATCTGGTCCATACAATGACCACGCGGATGGTTCCCGAGGTGGTAGCCTTCCACGACTTCTTGGAGGGTTGTCCAGAGAAGTCATTCCGACTTCTCCAGACCATCCCGAGCCTCGGTGGAGGCCATGTTATTCTTCCTTGACTGCATTGTGTCAGGGGAGCTGCAAAGACACATCCATGATGCCCTCGGAGATCCTCCATAAGGTCATTGCATGGGCTTGCAGTCCCATCTCTGAGACACCGGTGACCTTAAAGAAGGAAAAGTAATCAAGACTCCAGTCATGAAGATTTATGAAGAAACCAACAAAGTGTAGATTCACTTACCTGAAGTCTGGAGGCTCGTGATAACCCTTCAATAAACCATCTCTCCAAGCCATCTAGAGGATAACACCTTCTGATGAAGAAAAGGGTCAAGGCAAAGAAGATGATCTATGCCTAGATGTTGAAGAAACTGAAGACAAAGGGACCTATTTATAGGCCCAAATGGAAGGCGGGGAAGGGAACCGCCAGTGTCCTATTAAAAGTGGAACCCCGCTAATGATGCATTGAAGATCGCTCCACCAGTCTCCCTATCGCGACGGTCAAAATCCCCTGTCATGCATAAGGGATTCACCGCTTGACAAACTCGTCACTTTAGCGCCATTGATGGCTTTGCCATGATTTTCTCCACCGAACTCCGCCAAGTGGAATTCGTGAGATTTAACATTCCTACCACCTCCGATGGCCCGAGGCTGCCAAGATAAGTCTCCAATTCTCCATACTTTCAATTTTAATTTGATACATCATTCAAAATTGGAATTTATTTACTAGTAAGCACGATTATCGGAGCAGTAGTAGTTTTTCCCACTATGTATCCATGATCCGCTCTCGCTGAGTCATTGGAAGGCCCATCTGCTCCTGATAGTAAGTTTGTTGCTCTTAAGCATTTCCCTTAGTACTTTTCGCGGTCTTTCTACTCTGTATCCACGATCATATCTGGCTGAGATAGTGAAGACCTCCCTGAGATGCTTAATGACAACCCTCTTTTGGAAATCTCTTCTATAAGATTTCATGGTCGCTCACTCTGTATCTAAAATCAGATCTATCTAAGTCGGGTCGATCGAATTCTGGAAGAGTTGCCTCTATCGACTAGTTCCAGTGATTTATGTTATCTATAAAAGTGCAGCTCAAAAAAGCGTGTATGTGGCGTGCGTTGTCCCTACTCTAGTAAGCCTGCAACTATGGCCAAATGATCAAATCCAGTTGGATTGCAAAAAAAATATAAAAAGTGACCAAGCAACATTATGATTACATGTTTTGCAAATATGTCACACCTATTTTTGTCACTCGGTAGGTGCAGGAGGAGCAGGAGGATATATTCAATGTCAGGAGTCAGGGCGTCGGCCGCTTCCTCGACTTTGGCATAAACTCGCTAGGCGTCAGCCTCGTTGAAATGCGCTGGCCACCATCTTCACGAAGTCCCGAGCTAACTACTTCAACCGTCCTTTAGTGCTGACCAGCCGAGCAAATGACTCGTCCGCCGAACACTGAGTATTCGTGGGCTCTTCATCAACAATTTGGATCATCGCCTCCACACATGTCTGATAGGCATCCAGATACCTCTCGGTGCTTTCTAGATGCCACTCTAAGTCCTCAAACTGAGCGGTCACGCGATGGTGGACCTCTACAGAGCAAAATAGAGTTTTCAAGATAGAAATTGATGAAATTTTCCCTAGACGAAAAAAGGTGCTCAGAAGAAGTCCATACTTTTATACTCACTGTGCCATTTCTGCGATGAAGCCTTAGACTCGGTGAACTGTTTCTTCAATTTCTCTAGCTCGACAGAGGCATCATATCTTTCAACGAGTTGCTTCGCCTGTTGGTGTAAAAGATTACGCTAACAGGTTTCTGTAGAAAAGAAACTAACAAACGAAGTGTTTGCGAAGTGAACTGTTCTAAGCCTCTGAAAGGATAACAACTTAGAATAGTTCGAATGTGTGTATTGAATAACTTGTATTCGGTCCTTATTACAGGGTTAAACGGGGGGTATTTATAGGCCCAAACATTAAGGAAAAGACCTATTTATCCCTCTGTTACAACCGACATAGTGGAAACTATTCGGTACCCTTGATAGGGCTAAAATGGTAAAAGACTAATCTAATAAGAAAAAAGATAAGTCTTCCATCTTAGCTGGCAGAAAAAATCTCAAAGAGCCTTAGCTCGAAGATATACACCGAACCAATGCCTATCTTCGTACTTCGAGCTTGACTTAGGACATCTCCGAAGATGAATGTCTAGGAACCTTCGAATCCATTAACTGCCTTTGTGCTGTTACGGCAATAACCCTGAGGATGGGATATTTTCCCCCAACATCGCCGCCTTCTCCAGCTTGGCCAGACCAGCATCCCTCTCGGCTGCCACAGTGTCTACCGAACACTGCGCTTAGCCGATGACCATCTCCAGACGCTCGCCCAACACCGACAACTCTATGAGAAGATGAAGAAGTGTTATGCTCTGGATCCGCAGATAAAAATTCTAAATATACCAGGATAGTTTGAGGCTTCATCGGTTAAGTCCAACATCTCTTGCTATTGTATCTTTTTCATGTTGTATACCGTTCATCTAAATAAATCATGCTCGATACTTTGATATATTATTAAGATCATCGTGATTAGCTAATATCTTGGTTAGGTTCGATCTAGTTATTATGATGATTTTCATGATATAGACATGTTATCTGGCATGTTTTATTTATTTCCGTCGGAGTACAAGCAGACTGGTTATCTTCAATTCAACGCCGCATCTTATTCGCCATCGGAAAAGCGCTCATCGACGTATATGTTTAAACTTCCCATCTCATCGGCCGATGGCACGCTCGCCCGATTACTTCAACCATGGTCATCGGCCCCATGGTTGATCGACATGATATTTCACGATTATTCTATCCTCACTGCGGTCATCGGCTCGATAGCCGATAGGCTATGCTATTGATTATATTTTCACGTTTCCTTATCAGTTGCAGGGTCAAACTGATTGGCACGCCTTGAACCCTTTTTTCTAAGAACATAGGACCTGCACTAGAGTTAAGCAGATCTCCCAGGCCACACGTGTGTCAAAGTGTGATCTCGGAAAAAGCACTATATGTTTAAACTACACATCTCATCTGCTGATGGCACGCTCGCCCAATTGATTCACCCATAGTCATCGGCCCCATGGTCGATCGACATGATATTCCATGATTATTCTATCCTCACTACGGTCATCGACTCGATAGGCAATGGGCTACGCTATTGATCATATTGTCCTGTTTCCTTATCAGTTGCAGGGTCAAATTGATTGGCACGCATTGAACCCATTTTTTCTAAGAACGTAGGACATGCACTACAGTTAAGAAGATCTCCCAGGCCACGCGTGTGCCAAAGTGTGACCAAAAAACGCACCAACAGCTCCCCAGTTTCAGAACATAAGTGTAACTAATGCTTCGAAATTATCACTCATTTAAGGCTTTCTGCACCTTGTCATCTCAAAAGTCCCATCATACTTTCTACTAGTAGCCAAAAAACTATCGTCTTCTAGCATCTTTAAGCCTCCTATATATTTTCAAAGCACTGTTTTTGCATTGCTGAAATATTCCTCAACCCTTTCATGTTCTTCCTCACATTATTTCTCCTTTTTAGGACTTGATGGATCAAATCTTAGTCCCTATTACTAACAATCCCTCATGCTCCTTTTAAGCCCGATGGGAATGCTAACCCTTATGATATCATCAATGCTAAAACCCACTAAATTCCATTTAAAAACTCTAGAATGCTTATTTTTTATTGAACTTGAGCTTTAGAGCCTTTCCTTCTCCTCCACCTGGCTAGATGGACTGGTACCTCAGGGTATCGACCGTCAATTGTTGAACCTTATAAAAATGAGCCGATGTTTGCTGCCACTTGTTACTTTTGGTTTGATGCCCTTAATGTCTTCCTGTTCGACCACGGGTCGATGAATCCCACTTTGCTTGATGTCTTGGCTTTGACCTCCCTCAATATTGTTTTTCCAAGCAACCCTCTCTTTTTGGTCTAAACCAACCTATTGTCTTGACATCAAATCTTCTGGAGGTTGGAGTAAATACATATCCAAGCATAACTAAAAGATCGGGCTAGTTATCTCTGGCAAAGTTGCTTTCCTTAATCTCTGGCAAGAAAGATTTGTGTTGATAGCAAAAAATGGCATTAATGGTCCAGATTATCAAAATATCAATTTTGGTAATTTGGGCCAAAAATACACTTGTCCTGGATCAGGTCGAAGCCCTATAGGGCCAAAGGCCCATTTGAGCATTGGGCTTTGGAAGCCTCATAGCGGCCTACTGCCTTCGGCCCGAAGGCTTTCAGAGTACTTCCTCGCCAAAGCTTCGGCTCGAGGAGAAGGCTTTGGCAGGCCCTGCCGAAGGCCCACTTCGGGCTGTGATTTTCATATATAGAGTTTGAGTCTGATTCTAGCTAATTTTATCCCTAAGTTTGATTAGGACAAATCCTACCATATTAATATTAGAGATAAGAAGACTAGATCCTATAAATATAGGGGTGAGGCCAGTTCATTAATGCCCCCAACACAAATCAATCACAAATCCCTAGCTTTGAACCGTACCTTTACTTTTTATTTAGCTATGTGAAACCTTCGTGGGTTTGCCTGGAAGGCCTCCGCCGGCGACACCGAAACCGTGGTAAGTCTTTCTACTTCGCTAGTGATGTACCCATCAATCTACGTAACAGATTGCTATCGCCTTGTTACTTCGCCTATGAAATATCCATTAATCTACGTAACAGATTGCTACCTTCGTTCCCCTACTGCAACACTTAACAGATTCGGTCTCCAGACCGAATTGACACTTGATCTCTGTTCTGTTGTAGGTTTTCATGCTCGGAGCCCATTCGCCGGAGGTGTCCGAAGCCAGGAAGCTAGTTTCGGAGGTTGCTAGAACACGCTTCGGCGGAACCTTGTTTTGACTAACCGTGCCGGGCCATCACACTGTTGTTGGTTTGACCAAGTCCCACATTCCAGAGCACTATGCTGTAGGCTTCGTCGTGTCAGGCTTCACCACGCTTACACTTCGCTCTGGACGAAGTCACACTAGCACGCTGCGTTGGGATATTTGTGTCGTGTTAGAGACTTCGCACCGAAACCTGCTGTTCAGAGGTGATTTCGCATCAAGATCTATACGGATCCTGCCTTCGGTCAGATCGGTCCGAACGTTGAAGGCTACCTTTGGTGAGACCCTTTGCATCAGACACCGAAGGCCCCTTTCGGTGAACCCTTTGCACAGTACGCTTCGAATCAGTTAGGGTCTAGTCAGCTTGCTGGTTTATTTTATTTAATATATTTCTTTTCATCTAATTGGATTATTTGCTTGTGATCTGATTACCCGGTGACTCCACCCCCTTGCCACTGTTAAGGGTAGTCGGAACGCGATGTCAGTGTTGTGTTATGCTTAGGCTTCTTCCTAAGTATACGCACACTTTTGGATCGTCGAACTGACCCAAGTGCGGGGGCACATTTTTGTGTAAACACACTTTTTGGCGACCCGCTGGGGAAACTACGCCAACATGACAAGTACATTTACATCGGCCGTGGGTATGTCTACAATGACTACTATGTCCACATCGTCGATGGATCTCATGGGAGGCACAGATATCGAGAACTGCAACATCATGATGCCAACCCTTGAAGATATCCCTGAAGAGGACCGGGCAGAGATCGAGGCAAAAATGAAGGCGCTACAAGACCTCATGCTTGGGAGCTACGTCAAGACATGCACGGGCTTCATCAAGCATGACTTTAACATCCCTGACCTCGCTCGGAGCCAGGTAACACTTGTATCGCCTCCTTTATCATCTTTAGAGATTGAGCAAAAAATAGCCGCATCGGTAGATCAAGTTGTTAGCGCTTCTCTAGACAACCATTTAGATTCGGCAGTTAGCTCTAAAATAGAGGTGACACTTAAAAGGTTCGGATTTACCGACGCCATCCCTCCAACTCCCATCGCTAGTGCACCTCCGGTGAATCATATCTATAGCAGAACTGACAGTAGTACTGACAAGACCATCATGTCTCCAGCCCCAACGTATACGACTGAGACAAGCCATTACCAAGATAACCCTGTTCATTGCACACCACCTGCACCAATTTTTTCCGCATTGACTGCGCTGCATGCTCCCGCTCAAACGCATAGGCCCGAACACATCATACATCCTGAGCTAGCGTGAGAGGAAGAACCCTGTGGCCGACACGCCGACATACCACCACATGTCGTGCCCCCACGTGAGAGACGCGCGCAGACAATAGGCCAGGATGACGTTGAGGAGCAAATCTGCGCAATGTTTAGGGAGTTCACCGGTTTCTTTCCTAGGGGTCGGGCTAGTGTTTACCGGAAACCATATCCTAACCATTTCGACATTGTGCCATACCCTTGCGGTTATAGAGTACCGGAGTTCACCATGTTCGATAGTGAGGGTAAGAGAACCAAACTAGAGCATGTCAGTCAATTCTTAGCACATTGTGGAGAAGCTAGTGGGTCGGACGCTTTAAAACTTAGACTATTTTATGTCTCACTATCCGGCACCGCTTTCACTTGGTTTTTGGCACGCCCACCGAACTCTGTCCAAATGTGGGCTGAATTAGAATAAAAGTTCCATGTCAATTTTTATATAGGTGAGACAGAACTTAGGCTTTCACACTTGACATCAGTTAGACAGAAGTCTAACGAAAGTGTTTTTGAGTATATCGAACGCTTTAGAGATACTAGAAACCGATGTTTTAGTCTTAATATTTCAGAAAGGGATTGGGCAGATCTATCTTTCAACGGGTTGCATTCCGAGATTAAAGAGAGGCTAGACAAACAAAACTTTTTAGAAGTTAGCCAAGTCTTACAATAGGCTCTTGTCTAGGAAGGCCGTGCCAAGGATAAAAAGTTTATTAAAACATTTAATTAGCCTAGGGCTGAAGTCCACATCATGGAGCAATCTGACAATGAAGAATCGAAGGAGGAAGAAGATTCGGCTGACATGTATGCGGCTGAATGGGTTTGGAATGCTAAGATCAAACCCATTACTTGCTCTTAGTTACGCTCGTCTCCTACCAAGAATCGGTCCAGCGGAGTCAAATACTCGTTTGATATAACTAAGTGTGATAAAATATTTGATTTCCTCTTGAAAAACTAGCTTCTCAGGTTGCCTAAAGGCCAAATCATTCCATCTACCGATGAGATAAAGAAACACCCCTACTGTAAGTGGCATTATTCACATTCACATTATACTAACGACTCTAATGTTTTTCGTCGACAGGTTCAATCGGCCATATAGGAAGGATGATTGAAAATAGACCCCAGTCCAAAGATGAAACTAGACAAGGACCCATTTCCCGTGAATACCGTCGACCTCGACGAGAAGAGGGTGCTGATTCGGCCAGAACAGGCCGAGTCACCTAAAGGGAAAGCGGTCATTATTGGAGAATCACACACATGCACACTTGTACCAAAGAACCCTAAAGTATGAGTGTGGAAATGAAACGTCACCACATCTCCTTCGGCCGGGGCTTACAAGAAGCCGAAGGTGAAATATCAGATGTTGTTGAACAAACATCAAAAAAAAGTCAAAGCAACAGGCCCCCGCGCAAAAGGACTAAGACAGCCAAAGGGGCCAGAGTAGTCAGAGGATGGCTTCGGACCATAGTGGCCGAACCCTCTATACCAAGGCTTTGGACCACAGTGCCCGAACACTCCGCACAGTGGCTTCCGACCCCAGTGGCCGAACCCTTCGCACAACGAGCTCGGACCCCAATGGCCGAACTCAGCTCCGCTCTGGGTGAACCCTCTGGTAGGAGGCCTCCACCCGCAATGGCCAAACATACCTTCGACCTAGCAGGAACCTTCCCTGATATGGTCCGAAAAACCTTTGACATGGCCGAACCCCCCTCCGGGCAATGGGTTCGGCTCGCAGTGGGCGAAGCCACTGGAGCCACCGATGCCTCTGCCATATAATTGGGCAAGGACCCCATGGGATCCGTACACTTCACCTCCCGAGTACCCTTCACAAAATAATGTTGTCCCTTGTTTTCCTTCAGAGTATTATAACTGGCAGGGACAAACAGATGCGGTGAAGGGAGACATCACCCACAGGTTGTCCGTAGTACCTCCGAATCGACTCACACAGGACAAAGCCAAGGGAGATGGACGTGAAGAGGCGAGGGATAGGGAGTCCAAAGCCATCACAGTCAAACTAGGGTGTCAGGAGGTCCCAATCCCGAGGGCTCCCTTGCCGAAGCCCGATGGAGGTAAGTCTGCTATCCTAGCCGAGGCCAGCACCGGAGCCCGGTCCGATCGGCCGAACGAGGCCGGTCCGACCGATAGGGTCTGCAGCGAAGTGTCCTTCAATTATAAAACATGAGAGGCTGACCTGGGTGGTACCCCTTTGTCCACAAATCACATAAACAAGGTGGTGGCGCCTGGTACTAATCCACAACCATTTTGGGCACCTCCAGGCATGTCCAAATCACAAAAAAGGCATCGACAATTCCTACGGGCACAGGAGATGCGCGAGAAAAAGGCCGAGGATGAACGAGATGCTATCTTTGAGGAAATCCTGCCTCGGCCAGCTGCAAGATAGGTATGGAGGATCAAGCCGGTTGAGATAACCAACCCGACTCCTACTCCGAGCGACGATGACGACATGCTCGACGACGATTACACGCCCGTCTCCGAGGGGCCCGCACCTCAGGCGATGGACATCAACATTGTCATGCTACCCGCCGAGTTCGCTCTACCAAAAGACGAGGCCGAGGTCGCTCAGTTGAACATCAGCCCACGCAATTCTATTTTTGAGAAGCCCAAGGATACGACTCGCCACCTGAAGCCTCTCTACGTTAGGGGTCACATTGACGAAAAGCCGATCTCTAGAATGCTTGTCGACGGTGGCGCCACTTTTAACCTAATGCCTTACTCTCTGTTGAAGAAGCTTGGCAGGGATGAGGAAGTCTTAAAGAGAACTAACCTAATGCTCAATGGCTTCAACGGAGAGAGTTCTGAGGCAAAATGCATACTCTCCATGGAATTAATAGTAGGTAACAAGACGTTGCCAACAACATTCTTCATCGTCGACGTGCAAGGTAACTACAGTGTGCTACTCGGGCATGACTGGATTCACGCAAACTGTTGTATTCCTTCTACTTTGCACCAATGCCTGATATAGTGGGATGGCGATGACGTAGAAGTCATACCAGCAGACACTTCGTCCCAAGTAGCATTGGCCGATGTGTCCATCGACGCCATCCACAATAAAGTAGAGTGTCTATCAGGCAGAGACCTCTCGGATTACGACTTCGTTAGCGTGTCCGGATGCCGTTTCTTACCCGTGTCTGTAATGTCGGCTAGCATAGCTCGGCTATTTCTAAATTAGTAAGTCATGTCTAGTAAAAGTAATCTTGATTGGCTAAAGTCTCGTGTAGAGCAATATCAGTCTTCTAAAGACGGTATTGCCGAAGCCATTGAAGATTTTAGCGAAGTAGAGAAATTAGGACAAGGTTTTGTGTCGGCTGTTCCTTTAGAAGAAGTTGACATAGGCAATGGCAGCATTCCAAGGCCGACTTTGTAAACCAAAATTTGCAGGCTGATGAAAAGGCCGAAGTAATAAAGTTGCTTCGGTCGTACATTGATTGTTTCGCATGAGAGTATAGCGAGATGACTGGATTAAGCCGTGAGGTCATGGAGCATCGGCTACCTATTAAACATAGGTTTAGGCCTTATAAACAGTCCCCTCGTCACTTTAATTCGGTCGTGTATGACCATGTTAAAGAAGAGGTAGAATGACTACTCAGAGCTGATTTTATTAGGCCATGCAGGTATGTCGAATCGGTCGCTAATATTGTGCCTGTAGAGAAGAAAGGGAGCGGCAAAATACGAGTTTGCATTGATTTCAGGGATCTGAACAAAGCCACTCTGAAGGACGAGTATCCCATGCAAATAGCCGACATGCTAATCAACGATGCTCCAGGACACAAGGTACTAAGTTTTCTTGATGGCAGCGCTGGTTATAATCAATTTTTTATGGCCAAAGAGGACGTCTACAAGACAGCCTTTCAATTCCCTCGTTTTGTCGGCTTGTTTGAGTGGGTCGTTATGACTTTTGGTTTATAGAATGCTAGCGCTACATATCATCGTGCTATGAACTTGATCATTCATGACTTGCTAGGAGTTATATTAGATGTATACATAGATGATGTTGTAGTCAAATCGGATGGTATGGGAAACCACTTAGCTGATTTGAAAGTTGATTTTGATAGGATGCGGCAATATGGCTTGAAAATGAACCCGATCATATGTGCTTTTAGCCTATCAGCAGGCAAGTTCTTAGGATTCATGATCCATGAAAGAGGTATTGAAATTGATCCTAAGAGGCTTAAAAAGATTAGAAACTTTGCAGCGCCGACATGCAAGAGAGATGTGCAAAAGTTGCTAGGCAAGATGAATTATTTGCGTCATTTTATATATAACTTGTCTGGAAAAATTGATGCTTTTGTCCCTATACTACGGCTGAAGAGTGAAGCCTAGTTCACTTGGGGGGCAATCAGCAAAGAGCCTTTGAAAAGATTAAAGAGTGCTTATCATCACCGCCCGTGATGAGAGCACCGAAGGCCGGAATTCCATTTCGGTTATACATCGCTGCAGAAGATAGCGTAATAGGGGCTGTGCTAACCCAGGAGGTGGAAGGAAAAGAGTACATTGTCACATTCTTGAGCCGCCGCCTACTTGACACCGAAACTAGGTACGTGTTTGTGGAGCGTTTGTGTTTATCGCTTCATTACGCATGTACCAAATTATGTCACTATCTTCTCCCTACCCCATGTATTGTCACTTGCCAAACCGATGTCGTAAAATACATGTTGCAAAAGCCGATTCTAAGAGGAAGAATCAGAAAGTGGGCTTACGCTTTGATTGAGTACGATTTGGCTTATGAACCTCTAAGAGCTATGAAAGGCCAAATTGTCGCTAATTTTATAGTTGATCACCACATAGACGTCAATTGGGGTGATAATATTGCTCTAATAGAGGTATTGCCATGGAAACTTTATGTTGGCATAAAAGATTACGCTAACAAGTTTTCAGAGTTTAGAAACTAACAAACGAAGTGTTTATGAAATGAACTATTTCAAGCCTCTGAATTGGATAATAGCTCAAAGTAGTTCGAAGATGTGTATTGAATAACTTCGTATTCCATCCCCCTTACAGGGTAAAACAGGGGCTATTTATAGGCCCAAACATTAAGGAAAAGACCCTTTTACCCCTCTATTACAACCGACATAGTGGAAACTATTCGGTACCCTTAATAGGGCTAAGACGGTAAAAGACTAATCTAATGAGGAAGAAGATAAGCCTTCCATCCTAGCTGGCAAAGAAGCTCTCGGAAGAGTCAATGTTCGAAGATATACTCTAAACTAGAGTTCGCCTCCATCCTTCGAACTTGATCCAATATACTTCCGGAGTTAAATGCAGGAAAACTTTGATTAAATCACTTGCCTTTGTCTTGTTACAGTAATAACCCCAAAGATGAAATATTTTCCCCCAAGAGTAGCCCGTCGAATATGCTTCTCCGCTAGATCTGTAACGTTAGGAGAGCAGTATACGCAAGAAAAATAATCATGCGTAGGGGTTAACAGATTTAATCAATCTCCGAAATATGCAGAGATTCAAAACTTCGAATCGACTTCTAAAAAAGGTACATTCGAACTATCTTGGAATTAACTTAAGGAGCCCGAAAGCTTTTTTAGACTTAGAAGAAATAGACGTTGGCTTTTTCCTTCCTGTGGTAATTACACGATGTGTTAACTTCGCAAAGGGTAACGGCCAAGAATGCGAAACGGCAAACGTTAATGGTAAAAAATCGTGGGCCTGGGCTATAAATAGAGGACCCAGACTCTTCCCGAATACCCTTCTCACCACTTTCGTGCAAACAAGCCCTAACCTCCAGATTTCTCCTTTAGCAATCAGTGCGACTTCATGGCGAAGACAAGCTTCAAGGTCCCTGGGGCGGCTTCGGCCCTAGCCCAGCAGCAGGCTGCGGCCGCGGCGGTGGCAACTGCATCAGTGGCGCCTTCAGCGGTGGCGACTCCGGTGGTAGCAGTAGCAGCACTAGTGGCGGCGCCAACAAGAAATCCCCAAAATGTTGGCCCTCACAATCTCCTCCCTGCATCGTCGAAGTATTCGGACCAGTCTTATCAACTGGGGCCATCTACCTGCAAGAGGGAGTCGATCGCAGCAGCAGTGGAGGGAAAAATTAGCTCGGAGGTCATAATTCGTAAACCTAGAAAGGAGGCCATCCCTTCGCCAACGCCCGGAGAAGTTGTAGTCTTCGAAGCTTTCTTCGAAGCGGGATTGGGACTTCCGGCCATCGACTTCCTAGCAGAGGTACTAGATTTGTTTCACGTGACCCTTCCCCAACTATCTACGAACGCAATAGCTCGCTTATCCATCTTCGAATGGGCGCTGCGAGCTGAGGGCTGCGAAGTAAGAGCGGAGATTTTTGCTGCACTGCACAGAGCATCATGTCAACCGAAGACTTACCTAGGCTCCGGAGGAGAGAAGATCGTGGTTGCCTTCGGCAGCATCAACTTCCGACATTGGGACGAATTTCAGCTAAGATTTCTAGCAAAGGCCATCAATGCCAGATGGTACACATATTGGATCCTCCGGTGGTTCTACGCCGAAGTTGGGGCTGGTAGTCGTCTGGCCACACCTCTGCAGGACATTAACTTACGAAGGAAAGCCCAAGTTCACCCAGATCCCGGCTAGCTCGAAGCTCGCCTCAGCTTGCTTCACAGGATCAGTCGCCGCATGAGACTGCGGGACTTAGCGGAGGAGTTCATCGGACTCCAAATTCCTCCTCTGATGGCCAACTGGCCTATCACCTTCGAAGAGGATCCGGAGGGTGGACTCCGAAAACTCTCTTCGAACTCAAGCCCTGCATGTAGCTTCGAAAACAACATGTTTTATATGTATGTGTTTGATGAAATGACTAACACCAACTTATCTTTCAGCTTCTCAAGCCCCCATGACTTCGGAGCAAATTGTTCGAGCTTCGGAGAAGATTCTGGGAGTTCCCACTCCGGTTGAGAAGGAGTGGAGAACGAAGCTAGTGGGTAATTGGGAGCGGCTCAACCGAGTATGGGGTGTACTCAGAGTTGCTCCCCCTCCTCTTCCAGACTGGGTACCTTCAGAGCAAGGGCAGAAGAAGAGAAAGGCGGAAGCCGGAACTTCAGCTCATGTTAAGACCCCAGCAAAAAAGGTAGCCCGAAAACAAAAAAAGTGGCGCCTTCAAGTCCGGTGGCTTCGGTCACCGATTCCTCTGAAGATGAGGGAAGAATCCTCATTGACCTGATCGACGAGGATGAAAACCGGGTGAATGCAAACACTTGCGATGCCGCAAATGCGCCAGATGTTCCGAGTAGCTCCGGGCAGGCTGGGATTTCGGCTGTCCAGCCAGACTTGCCGCGTGAAGAGGCCCATGTGACTGAAGGCAGAGTCGAAGTTGCTGCTGAGCCAGCTTCGATTCCAGACGAAGCGATGGCTGTAGCTCCAAGAGAGGCTTCGACAGTCAACCCTTCGGTTCTAGGCTTCGAATCAGATGAAGACTTCGAGGTAGCCTTTGACCCTCCGAGCAGCCCCGTACTCACTCGCCGACAGGACTTCGGAGGTAAACTTCGCATGAACCCTTTGTTCCTTTCCCTGCAAAATAAAGCAATATATAATACCTTTGTCTTGGCAGGGTCCGCTCCTATGGAAGTGGCTCCTCCCGAAGATACGGCTCCTGGGACCTCAACATCTCCGATGCCAATTCCAGAAGTCGCACAGATGGGACCTGGAAAAGGTAAAGGCAAAATGGACCCCTTTCCTGCTCCGAAATCAGGATTAACTCTGTCAAAATCAATAGACGGGGGTCAATCTACAGAGGGGGGCTAGTCTACCGAGGTCTCTGAAGACGCGGCAGAACGCTCTGACACCTCACCGAACAAAGACGATCAGAGTGCCCTATCCATGATCCCCCTCCTAGCTCCTTTCTTGGAGCGAAGGACCGGACTTCGGACCCTGCTCGAGCCTTTGGATCGAGCCAACCATGAAGTTGGGGAGACGGACTTAGTGGCCATCCTTAGCGAAGCTGAGGACTCGGAGCTCAACGCTGCCTTGGAACGGGCAGCATACCAGGTACGAAGTATCTACAAAACAAGATTAATTTCAACTTACAAATAATTTCTCACCTTGCTTTTTCCTCTTTGCAGCAAATAGTTTTAGCTCGAGCCACAGCTGTATCGAACGAGCACAGGGGTCTTCGTCTTCAAGAGAGGGTTACTGCTCTCCAAAGGAGTCTTAACGTCTCCGAAGTTCGAGTTTCCCGCTTAGACGAAATGGTTTCAGCAGAGAGGAGAGCCAGGCAAAACCTGGAGGCTGCGAATAAAAAACTCGAAGCTGAACAAATTGTGCTTCGAGCCGAGGTAGAAAGAATGTGGGCAGAGCACGCTACGGCGAGGGCTGAGCTAGTTAAGCTCCAAGAAGAAAAGGCTAAGGCTACGGAGGAGGCTAGCAACTTACTTAGCCAGAATAATTCTCTGGCTACGGAGGCATCTAGGCTCTCCGCTGTAGTGGATGAATTGACTTCATCGAAGGATGCTTTGATTGAAGATATAGTGATATCGGAGAAGGTAGCTATGGAGGTCATGAACAATCTCTTAGGTGTTCTAGAGTACTTCGGTACTCTTTGGACGCTATCTTCGAGTGACAACGTCCCCCTGGTCCGATGGCTAATGATGATCCAAGGAGCTGTAAAGATGATGAAGACAGCAGGCATTCGGTATGGAGAGATCTCCGGCCAAGTGGCTGCTCTCGGAGTACTTCGCTGCTACGAAGATCTAGGGCTATCGATAATGCTAGACTCAGGGGCGGCTCCCATTACCTTCGACGAGAACCAACTCCTCAATCCTTCTGTAGACGTTGCCGCAGCTTGGCAAGCCTTCCAAGCTTCATGGAGAGACGAAGGTCGCACTGCGATCAAGGTTTGGATCGATGAAGGGCATCGCTAGAAGCATGCTCGGTCTCAAGCCTCGAGCAGCCAGCCTCCGCCGAACCCACAGGTCTAGCTTTGTTTTAGGATCCCGACTATGTAAAAATCATGCTTTCATACATTATGAATGAAAATTTACTTATCATATTTTCAGGCTTCCCAACCTCGTATGGATGATGTCGAAGTATTAAACGTTACCGAAGAACTCCGCCTGCTATGGGCTACCTTCGATCTTTTAAGACTTCATAAATGACCTCGATTTTTGATTCCTCGAGATAGCTCCGGTGCAATTGCACCCGAAATTTGTAAAGATATATTATCTTATATTAAAGAAGAAGAAAAAGAGGTTAACTTGGAAACTTCACCTTCTTAATACATTGCATGGTCCGAGGACGAAGGTATTGCTGAAGATCAAGGGAAAAAACCTAAAGAACTTCGAAGCTGTGAAAGGAGCCCCGAACGACTTCGAACTTGGGCTAAACTTCAACAAGAACAAAAAGATTTTAGAGCTTTGAAGGGAGGTAGAAGAGTTAAACGCAAGGTTGTTAGAACTCCCGGCTCTAGAACTAGTCGTTCCGAGTTTAGTGGTAACTCTAGACACCGATTTTTCGTGATGTAATTGTAATTTGTTCGAATAATAAATATTGATTTTTAAAATTGTCTCCCTACTTCCCAGCCCCTCTTTAGGCGTAAGCAACTTCGAACTATACTCGACGATGGTTAGGCGCAAAGAAAAACATAGGAGCACAATTTTGGAGGCTCGGAGCCCCTCAACAATTTAAATCTTATATAATGTCTGACTACTTGGAGTCGTAAAACTGGTAGCTTAGTACCTTTTGTTTGAAAGAAGTCACTTCGGACAAACTTTCCGGGCACTTTAATGTACCAAACGATTGGTCACTTTGGACTCTTTTCACAGATATTCGAAGCTTATCAGCTCAAACTTTGTTTTGTTTTGGCCTCCTTCGGCTCTTTTTGCAAATGCTATCAAACTGGTGGTTTGGAATTCGCAGTGGTCTCTTTGTACTCTTTTTAAGGATGCTTTCAAGCCGGAGCCCGGAGCTTGGAATCCGCATTATTTTGGTCTCCTTCGACTCTTTTTACGGATGCTTTCAACCCGGTGGCTTGGAATCCGTTTTTTCAGTGACTTTCCCACCTTGTCGGAAGCTTCGAACCAATGGTTCGAAGTTCGAAAAATTGGTTCAGATTAATGACACTTTCTTCCCAGCCAACTTTGTTCTTCCAGTGTGTCCACTAGAAGTAGGAAGTGTTTGAGAGGTAGGCATTATCTGAACCATGAGCTTTATTAATTCAGAGGGTGTTTACAAATGATTACAAGGAGCCCCTATGCGAAATATCGCTTTAAGTGCTCCGCGTGCCATGTATGCGTTAACTCTTCACCTTCTAAAGTAGCTAACTTAAAAGAACCAAGGCGTCCTGAACGGAGAATTATATATGGACCTTCCCACTTATTCCCTAGTTTCCCTGGTGCTATAACACTTCGCACAACAACATGACCCGGCTTAAGCTCGTTAAGCTTGACCTTCGGGTCAAACCAAGTCTTCGTCTGCTGATGATACTTTGATAAATTGGCGACAGCTCGAAGTCTTGTTTCTTCTGTTAAATCAAGCGAAGTTTGCCTTTCTGATTCTATTTCTGGTTCGGTGCTGCGAAGGGATCCTCCTTTAAGCTCCATTGGTGTCATAGCTTAATCTCCGAATAATAGTCTGAAAGGAGTGAAACCCGTGGACCTCGTTTGAGTGGTCCGAATGGACCATAGAATCTTTGGGAGCTCCTCGGTCCACAATCCTTTTGCCAATCCCACTATTCTCCGATTCAGCCCTGACAAGATATTACCATTGGCTCTTTCAACAACTTCGTTAGACTGAGGATGTTGTACTGCAATGAAGCATAATTGTGTGCCAAGATCTTCACAAAACTTCATGAAGGTCTCTGCATCAAATTGTGTCCCATTATCAACTGTGAGTTGTCGAGGCACTCCGAACCGGCTTATGATATTTTTCCAGAAAATTTTTTGTACATTATTCGAAGTGATAGCTATTAGGGGCTCTGCTTCGACCCACTTAGAAAAATACTCAATTGCTACCAATACGAATTTCAAATTTCCTTTTGCTACTCGGAAGGGGCCAATAAGGTCCATGCCCCATCTGGCCATGGGCCATACTTGGGCAATGACTTGAAGAGTTGTTGGTGGGCGATGACTTCTTCTTCCCATCCATTGACAACCTTGACAAGTGCGGACTAAGCTCTCCGCATCAGCTACTATTGTAGGTCAATAAAGGCCCTGGCGGAGTGTTTTTCCTACCAAAGCTCGAGGGGCCAGATGGCTACCGCAAAGTCCATGAACTTCTCGAAGAATCTCTTGACCTTCGGCTTGAGATATACATCGGAGCAGGGGGGAACATACTCTGGCCTTGTACAAAATACCGTTGATTATATGATAATTTCGAACTCTAAGCTTCAACCTCGAAAGCTATGGCCCTTCAGGCAAACTTGCTTCTCCTTGCAATAGTTCCATAATTGAACTTCGCCAATCTGTACTTGGAATACAAAGGACTTCCGCAGAAGGGATCTGTGGTACCGAAGGTTTACTGAGTTCTTCGTAAAAAGCTTCTTCTGGAGTGTCCATAGCTCCGGCTGCAGCTTTTGCCAAGATATCATCTTGCGCATTTTCAGTTCTGGGTATACTTCTGTTGGCGTAAAAGATTACACTAACAGGTTTCTGAAGATTAGAAACTAACAAACGAAGTGTTTGTGAAGTAAACTATTCCAAGCATACGAAAAGATAATAGCTTAAAATAGTTCGAAAGTGTGTATTGAATAACTTGTATTCGGTCTCTATTACAGGGTAAGACGGGGGTTATTTATAGGCCCAAACATTAAGGAAAAGACCCTTTTACCCCTCTATTACAACCGACATAGTGGAAACTATTCGGCTCTCTTAATAGGGCTAAAATGGTAAAAGACTAATCTAATGAGAAAGAAGATAAGTCTTCCATCTTAGCTGGCAGAAAAGATATTGAAAAGCCTTAGTTCGAAGATGTACTCCGAACGAATGCCTATCTTCGTACTTCGAGCTTGATTCCGGGTATCTTCGAAGATGAACGTCTGGGAACCTTCGAATCCGCTATCTGCCTTTATGCCGTTTCGGCAATAACCTCGAAGATGAGATATTTTCCCCCAACAGTAGCCCCTCGAATACGCTTCTCCGTTTAACTTGTAATGTTAGGAGAGCAGTATACGGAAGGAAAAGATAACCAAACATAGGGGTTATTAGATTTTAATTCATCTCCGAAATGTATGAAGATATAAACTCCGAATCAGTCTTAGGATAATTGCTTTTCGAACTATCTTAGAACCGACTCAGGAAGTTCGAAAGTCTTTTAGACTTAGAGAAAATAGCCGTTAGCTCTCTGTTTCTAACGGAAACTGTAGAATGCGTTAATTTCGGAGAAAAGTAACGGTAGGAATGCGAAACGGCATGGACTAACGGTAAAAAATAAAATCTAGGCTATAAATAGAAGGCCTAGAACTTACCTGGTTACCTTTTCACCGCTTTCTCGCAATCAAAAATCTTTTGAGCCCCTTGAGTTCTTTGAGCCCTAGCCCCCATTTCCCCAAAGCAATCCAGCGACTGCAATGGCGAAGACTAAGGGATCTGGAGCTCCATCGGCCTTGGCCCGGCAGCAGGCGGCTGCAGCAGCAGCAGCTGCAACATTGGCGGCGGCACCTCCGGCATCTGCAGCGACATCCATGGCGGCAGGAGGGAGAAATCCCCAAAGTATTGATGATCAAAGTCTCTGCCCGCCATCAACGAAGTATTTGGACCAGTCTTTCCAACTGGGATCTTCTACCTGTATAAGGGAATCGCTAGCAATAGCAGTGGAAGGGAAGATCAGTACCGGAGTGATGATTCGCAAGCCCGGAAAAGAGCTTATTCCGTCACCAAGGCCCGGAGAAGTGGTTGTATTCGAAGCCAGCTTGGGCCTTCCTGCAGTAGACTTCCTGGCGGAGGTACTCGATCTATTCCATGTCACCCTCCCTCAATTATCTCCGAATGCAATAGCTAGACTGGCTATCTTCGAATGGGCATTGAGAGTCGAAGGTTGTGAGGGGAGGGCAGAGATCTTCGCTGCACTACATAGGGCTTCATGCCAGCCTAAAACCTTCGTAGGTTCCGGAGGTGAAAAGGTAGTGGTTTCCTTCGGAAGCATTAATTTTAGGCTCCGGGACGAATATGCCCTGCAATTCCCTGCTAAGGCCATCAACGCAAGATGGTACACTGACTGGGTTATGAGGTGGTTCTATGCCGAAGTTGGAGCGAGTAACCCTCTGGCCGGACCTTTGAAAGAGATCCAATTCCGGAAGGAAGCCTTAGTGCATCCCGGCCAGGGTCAGCTTGAAGCTCGCCTCAACCTACTTCAGCGGATCAGCCGGAGGTTAAGTATGCGAGACTTAGCTGAAGAGTTCCTCGGGTTGCAAATCTCTCCACTGATGGCCAACTGGCCTGTCATCTTCGAAGAGAATTCGGAAGGCGGTCTCCGAAAAATCACCTCAACTTCGAGCCCTGCAGGTAACTTCGAAGACAACATGCATTATGTATATTCATCCGAATAAAAACTAACTTGATTCATTTTTTAGCTTCTTCAGCCCCTATTACTTCGGAACAAATCATAAGGGTTTCGGAGAAGATTTTGGGCGCTCCAACTCCGACCAAAAAAGAATGGAGAGTCAAATTAGTCGGGAGTTGGGAGAGATTTAACAGAGTATGGGGAATGTTGGGAATCACTCCGCCCCCTCTGATGGATTTGGTGCCTTCGGAGAAAGGACCCAAGAAAAGGAAAGCCGAAGGTGGGGCTTCGAGCTCCGCAAAGACTCCGGTGAAGAAAGTGGCTCGGAAGTCCAGAAAACCTGCACCTCCGAGCCCAAGAACCTCAACCTCCGGTTCTAAAGAAGATGAAGGTAAACTATTAGTGAGGTTGATTGATGAAGATGCAGCTCAAAAAGATATTCACATTGAAGATACTGCAGGTATGCCGGAGTCTCAGGCTAACATTGAAGAAGTGAGAACTTCAGATGCTCAAGAGGAAGAGCAAATCGAAGCCCCTACGACTGAAGGTGAAGTCGAAGTTACTGCGACTTCGGCCTTGGATGAAGGAAGAAATGTTCAAAGGGATACTCCGGCAGTTGAAGTTTTGACTCTGGATTCGGACGAAGACCTCACCTTCGATCCTCCGAGCAGTCCGATGCTCGCTCACCACCAAAATGTCGAAGGTAAACTTCGCATAATTTTCTTGTTCTTTTCTGCAAAATTATACAATGTATAATACCTTTGCTTTTGCAGAGCCCTCTTCTGTAGAAGTACGTCGCGAAGATCCAATTCAAGGGCCTTCGACAACTTCGGAGCCTCACCCGGAAGTCGCTCAACAGGGGCCTGGAAGGGGTAAAAGACATATAGAACCTCTCCCTGCTCAAGGATCAACTTCGTCTGAATCAACAGACAAGAGTCAATCTACTAAGGGGGGACCATCTACTGAAGCTCCAAGGACCTCAGCAGAACGCTCCGGAGCTTCGCCAAGCAGGGATGACCAAGAAGCTTCGGCAATGCTCCCTCTTTTAACTCCTTTTTTGGAGCAAAGAACCGGGCTTCGGACTCTGCTCAAACCTTTAGGTCGAGTCAGTCGCGAAGTCGGGGAGACAGAGCTGGTAGCTATTTTAAGCGGGGCGAAGAGTTCGGAGCTAAACGTTGCCATGGAACGAGCAGCCTACCAGGTACGGAACAGCTTCGAACCAATAACAAATTATACATGAATAATTTCTTACTTCAGTTTTTTCTTTTCTTAGCAAGCGGTCTTGGCCCGCGCTGCAACTTTATCAGGCGAACATGAAATTGCTTAGCTTCGGGAAGAAAACGAACCTCTTCAGCGCAACTTGTCTTTCTCCGAAGATAGAGTGGTTCAAATGGATAATATGATTTCAGCAGAACGCAGGGCCAGACAGGGTTTGGAGGCTGCAAATAAGGAGCTCGAAGTAGAAAGGATCGTGCTTCGAGCGGAAATCGAAAGGGTGCGGTTGGAGCATGCTAATGCGGGGTCCGAGCTTGTGAGGCTCCAAGAGGAAGCTAGCCAACTCCTAAATCAGAAGAATACTTTAACTACGGAGAATGCTAGGCTTTCCGGAGTTCTAGAAGAAACGACTTCGAGCAAGGATGCATTAATTGAAGAAAAGCTTAAGTCCGAGAAGGTAGCTACGGAGGTCATAGAACAGATGCTAGGTGTTCTGGAGTACTTCGGTACTACTGGATCACTTCCTTCAGATGACAACGTCACTCTGCTGCGCCGGTTAAAAAGGATCCAAGGAGCAGCGAAGCAAATGAAGACGGCGGGCATTCGTTACGGAGAACTCTCCGGACAAGTGTCTGCCATCGGACTACTTCGTTACTACGAGGACTTGGGCCGAATAATCACTCTGAGCGTAGAGGGCCCTATTACCTTCAACGACGAGCGGCTTCTGACTCCTTCTGAAGGCGTGACCTCTGCCTGGCAGGCCTTCCAAGCTTCATGGAGAGCCGAAGGTCGCACTGCGATCAAGGCTTGGATCGACGAAGGTCAACGCCAGAAGCAAGTTCGTAACAAAGCTTCAAGCAGTCAGCCTCCTCCGAACCCGCAGGTTTAGGAATAATTTAGGATTTTTGACTATGTAAAGCTTCGTGTTTATGAACCTTTATCAATGAAAATTTGTTTATCATATTTTTAGGCTTTGTCTCATACGGAAGATATCGAAGTGTTAGATATTAACGACGAACTTCGCTCATTATGGAACACTTTCGAACTTCTAAAGACTTACAAGCGTCCTCGATTTCTAATTCCTCGAGATGACTCCGGCGTAATTGCACCCGAAGTAATCAAAGATGTATTGTCTTATATTAAAGAGGAAGAAAAAGAGGTTAACGTAAACACTTCGTCTTCTGAAGACACTATTTGGTCTGAAGACGAAGATGAAGCTCAAAATAAAAGATCTGAAGATCTTAGAAGCTGGGAAAAAAGCCCCGAACGGCTTCGAACTTGGGCCGAGCTTCAACAAGAACAGAAGGATTTTAGAGCTTCGAAGGGGAGCAAGAGAGTTAAACGCAAAGTTATTAGAACTCCCGGCACTGGAACTAGTCGTTCCACCCCTAGCTCTAGAGACCGAAGAGGTCTTCGATTCCTTCTTGGTATAAATACCAATTTTTCATAATGTAATCTGTAAACACATTCGTTTGAATAATGAATACCGATTTAAAATTGTCTCCATATTTACTAGCCCCTCTTTGGGTATAAGCAACTTCGAACTTTATTCAAAGATGGTTATGCGCAAAGAAAAAACTTCGGAGTACAATTTTTTGGGGGTTCGGAGCCCCTCTGTAATTTAAAGATCTTTTAAAATCTTATAAAATGTCTTCGACTATTTGCAGTCGGAAGAATGGCAATTTAGTACCTTTGTTTTATGAAAGAAATCACTTGCAATAACTTTCAAGATACTTTAGTATCTTAGATAATTTGTCACTTTGGACTGTGTTAACAGACATTCGAAGCTCATGGCTCAAATTCTGTTTTGCTTTAGCCACCTTCGGCTTATTTTTGCGATCTCTGTCGAACCAATGGTTCGGAGTTTGCAATGGTCTCTTTGGACTCTTTTTACGGATGTCTACCAGCCAATGGCTTGGACTCCGTATATTTTGGCCACCTTCGGCTCTTTTTGCGGAAGTCTACCAGCCAATGGCTTGGACTCCGCAGGTTTTGGCCACCTTCGGCTCTTTTTACGGAAGTCTACCAGCCAATGGCTTGGACTCCGTATGATGTGGTTTTGGGCTCTTTTACGGATGCCTACAAGCCGGTGGCTTGGACTCCGGATTATGTCAGCCCCCACGTCGGAAGCTTCGAACCAATGGTTCGAAGTCCGAAAATACAACCCAGCTTCATGACACTTCCCTCTCGGTCGACCCCGTGGTTCCAGTGCGTCCACTCGGAAGCTGGAAGTCTATGAGGGGAAGGCACTATCAGGATCATATGCTTTATTAATTTAGAAGATGATTACAAGCGAATTACAAGGAGCCCTTATGGGAAGTATCGCTTTAGGTGCTCCGCATGCCAAGTATGTGCTAACTCTTCACCTTCTAAATTAGCTAACTTAAAGGAGCCAGGGCGCCCTGAACGGACAATTAGGTATGGACCTTCCCATTTATTCCCTAACTTCCCTGGTGCTATAATGCTTTGTAGAACAAGATGACCCGGTCTTAGTTCATTGAGCTTAACCTTCGGGTCAAACCAAGCCTTCGTCTGCTGATGATACTTTGATAAATTTGCTACAGCTCGAAGTCTTGTTTCTTCTGATAAATCTAGTGAAGCTTGTCGTTCTTCTTCAATGTTCGGTTCGGTGCTGCGAAATGATCCTCCTTTAAGCTCCGTTGGAGTCATAGCTTCATCTCCGAATAGTAGTCTGAACGGAGTAAAACCTGTGGACCTTGTTTGCGTAGTCCGAATGGACCACAAAATCTTCGGAAGCTCTTCGGTCCACAGTCCCTTTGCTAATCCTACTATTCTTCGATTTAGCCCTGATAAAATATTTCCATTGGCTCGCTCTACGGCTCCATTAGACTGAGGATGCCTCACTGCAGCAAAACATAACTGAATGCCTAAATCTTCGCAAAACTTCCTGAAGGGTTCTGCGTCGAACTGTGTTCCATTATCAACTGTGAGGTATCTTGGCACTCCGAACCGGCAAATGATGTTCTTCCAGAAGAATTTCTGTACATTGTTCGAAGTGATAGCTGTTAAGGGTTCTGCTTCCACCCACATAGAAAAATATTCGATAGCTACCACTGCGAACTTCAGATTTCCCTTGGCTACTGGAAAGGGGCCAATTAAATCCATACCCCATCTGGCCATAGGCCATACCGGAGCAATGACTTGAAGAGCTGTTGGTGGGCGATGACTCCGTCGACCCATCCACTGGCATCCTTGACAAGTGCGGACTAAGCTCTCCGCATCAGCTGTTATTGTAGGCCAATAAAGCCCCTGGCGAAGTGTTTTTCCTGCCAAGGCTCTGGGGGCTAAATGGCTACCACAAAGGCCTTCATGAATTTCTCGAAGAATTTCTTGACCTTTGGCTTAAGATATACATCGGAGTAGGGGGGAACATACTCCGGCCTTGTATAAAATACCGTTGATTATTTGATAATTTCTGGCTCTAAGCTTTAATCTTGACAGCTGTGGCTGTTCGGGCAAATTTGTTCTTCCTTGTAAAAGTTCCATGATTGAATTTTTCCAATCTGCACTAGGAATGCAAAGAATCTCTGCCGAGGGAATTTGTGGCACCGAAGGTATATTGATCTCCTCATAGAAAGCTTCTTCGGGCACATCCACAGCTCCGGCTGCAGCTTTTGCTAAGATGTCCGCTTGCACATTTTCTGCTCTTGGTATACTCCGAATGGAAATACCCTTGAAGTGTGCTTCGATTCTACGGATTTCTTCTAAGTACTTTGCAAGCTGTGGATGCCGAACTTGGAAACTTTTATCTACGTGCCCTGCTACTATCTGAGAATCTGTCTTTATAATAATTCTTGTAGCCCCTAGAGCACGTGCTTTTCGGAGTCCCAATAAAATTCCTTCGTACTCCGCTATATTATTGGTAGACTTAAAGTTGAGTCTTGCGGAGTACATTGCTCTTTGCCCTGAAGGTGAAATTAACACTGCTCCAATTCCTACTCCGGATGCTTGAAAAGCCCCATCGGAGTAAACAGTCCAAACTCCGTCACTTGACTTCTCCGGAACCAAATTTGCAGGCGGAGTCCATTCTGCCACAAAATCTGCTAAAACTTGCGATTTGATTGCTTTCCTTGCAAGGAAAGATATGCCGAAGGGTGCTAGCTCAACTGCCCACATTCCAATCCTTCCAGTGGAATCCTTACTTCGAAGCATATCTCCTAAAGGATACAAAGTTGGTACAATTACATTGTATGCCAAAAAATAATGCCTTAATTTCCTCGAAGCCATTATCAGAGCATAAACGAACTTCTCAAGTTCAAAGTATCTTGTCTTTGCTCCTGATAACGCTTCGGATACAAAATAAACAGGATTTTGGACCAACTTCCCATTGAAATCCACTTCTCTGACAAGGACTGCACTGACGGCAGAACCTGTAGCTGCAAGGTAAAGGACTAGGGTTTCGTCCGCAGTAGGCACCGTGAGTGTAGCAAGATTACTGAGATACTCTTTAATACCTTCGAAGCTTTTCTGACACTCCGGGGTCCATGCAAAATCTTCGGACCCTTTCAATGCTTTAAATATAGGCAAGCTTCTCTCCGCAGATCTTGACAAAAACCTGCTAAGTGCTGCCACACGCCCAGTCAGCTTTTGCACTTGCTTTAAATTTTCCGGAGGAGCCATCTTCTGCAGCGCAGTTATTTGAGTAGGGCTAGCTTCAATTCCCCTGCTTGAAACTAAATACCCTAACAACTTTCCAGCCTTAGCTCCGAAGATACATTTTTCGGGGTTAAGACGGATCCCACATGCCCGAAGGCTATTGAATGTTTCTGCTAAGTCTAGGCTATGCTGGTGCTTCAAAGCACTCTTTATTACAATATCATCCATATAGGCCTCCACATTGCGACCTAGTTGATGACCTAGAGCCTTAGCAACTAACCTCGAAAAAGTAGCCCCGGCATTTCTTAAGCCGAAGGAGTTACGAAGCTTGTCTTTATCTCATCTTCGCGCTTCAACCATATTTGATGATAACCACAATACGCGTCGAGGAAGCTTAGTAACTCCGAACCTGCGGTGGAGTCAACCAATTGATCAATTCGGGGCATGGGGTAGGGGTCACGTGGGCATGCTTTATTCAAAGATGTGAAATCAATGCACATGCGCCACTTCCCGGAAGACTTCTTTCTGACGAAGACTGGGTTGGCTAACCATTCTGTGTGAGCCACTTCTCTGATAATCCCAGCCTTCAACAATTTCTCAACTTCGTCCTTCGCTAGAGCAGCTCTTTCTGCAGACATTTTCCGGAGTCCTTGCCGGACAGGCCGGGCCTTCGGGTTTACAAGTAAACTATGTTCAATGATATCCCGATCAACTCCGGTGATATCTTCGTCAGACCAAGCGAAGACATCCAAATTTTCTTCCACCACCCTTTCCAAGGAGGTTGCAACTTCTGGAGGTAAATCTTTACCAAATTGAAATGTATACTCTTTACCATCTTTAACAATGACCTTCGTTGCAATTTCTCCCTCAGGACTTGGTCTCGGAAAGGACTTCTTCGAAGCTTCGGAGGAGGCTGAAAAAATTTCTTCATTATCTTGTACACTGTTTACTTGTCTTGGATCAAGAGGGGGACCATGACCATATTCCGCTCTCCGAGCAATAGCTTGATCTCCGAAGACAGTAAGGACTCCTGCTTGTGTGGGCATCTTCATGCACAAATAATTGTGATGCGCCACAGCTCCGAACTGGTTTAGCATGCCTCTTCCGAAGATGACGTTGTAAGCATACGGGGCATCTACAACATCGAAGATTACTTCCTCAGTCCGGGCCAATAAACCTTCTCCGAAGGTAACTTCCAGGCCTATTTGGCCAAGTGCATCAAGCGGAGGTCCTGCGAAGCCTTGCAAAGGACGAGCCGCTGGAAGGAGATGTTTCCTGGAGATGCACAACTAATCGAAGGCTTGAACAAAAATGATATCTGCCGAACTACCTCCGTCAATCAACACCCTTCGAACTTCAGTGCCCGCAATATCAGCAGTGATAACAAGTGGATCTGCATGCGGGAACTTAATACCAGCTGCATCCTCCGCAGAAAAGGATATCGGCACATGAGACCACTCCGGCATTGCAGCTGGAGACGACGAAGTCCCAATATGACCTACTTCTCTGACGTAGTCTCTTCGCTGTCTCTTCGACATGCTTCCGAGGGTACCTCCTCCGGAGATGGGGAGGACTACTCTTTTCCCTCGGTCTTGGCCTTCCTCTTGCTTCGGAGGTGGCATAACATTGGCCACTGGAGGGTGTCTTGCAGCATCAAAGTTTTCTATCCGCGCCACAGCCTGGACCGGCTCGGGGCGCATTGCAGCTGGAACTCGGTCGGTAGTACCTCGACCCGAAGTTCTTTCTAGGTACTCTCCCCTTAGGTTAAGTATAGCCTTGCAAGTATTAGTTGCATGGCTTCGATTTTCTCCAAGGATGCAGCAGAAATGGGTCTGGCCCTTGCCAGCCGTTTTCCCTGGCGGCCTCTAGCCGCTGGTCTTGTTCCCCGAAGACTGTGGAGCTCTCTGTGTAAACTTCTGTGGGGGTGCAATATTCATGACTTCAGAACGAGGGTGCTTTTGCCCTCTTCTCCGATCATGTTGAACGTCGAAGACTGGTTCCTGCGGCTGTGCCGAAGTTTTCACTTCTACTTTAACTTCTTGCAATATGGACAAAGTAGCGGCAGTCCTTCGGAGCCAACCTTCTTCTGACCTCGCATACTCCTCGAAGTATGACATCAACTGAGAGACCGAGGAGATGCTTTTCCGATGAAGCTTATCTAGGAGGCCTTGATGAGCGATACCTTCTCGAGCTGCATCAACTACCGAAGATGCAGACAACCCCCGGATTTGCGACTTCGTATGAGCGAAGCGCTTAAAATATTGCCTCAATGTTTCTCCGGGAAGCTGTTTCACCGGAAAAAGGCTTCCTGTTGACATGGGAGGCATGAAGGTGCCTTGAAAATTGCTTATAAACTTCTTCTTCAGCTGCGACCATGAATTAATTGATCCTGGCTTCAAGGACCAGAACCACCTTAATGCCACTCCTTGAAGAGCTAAAGGGAACCACTTCGCCATGGTGTCTCGAACTCCTCCGCTAGCTTCAATTGCTAGGGCATAAGAACGAACGAACTCTCCGGGATCTTCATCTCCGGCATACTTACAGAGCTTCGAAGTTTTGAACTTTGGATCAAAGCGAACTTTCTGCAGCTCAGGATGCAGCAGAGATTCATTATCGAAGGAGGCGTTCTCCGGGGCTTCGGGATAATCGAGATCGTCGTCTTCGGGCACTTCTGGGATAGTTGGGATGGCTTGAGAGCGAAGCCTGTTCACAGCTTCTTGTCGCCACCTTGCTACCTCAACTTGAAGGTTGTCCATTTGAGTGGCCATATCTCCAAGATTATCTTCATCTCCTCCGGAATGATTTTCCGGGTCTTGAGAACTAGTAGGATCAGTTCGAATTGGGATGGAAGGTGGAGGAGCGACTCCAGGTGGTCGAAGTATGGAAGGGGTTGGCGAAGAAGCTTCGTATGTTCGAGGGATAGAAGCCCCTTCCGGAGTTTGCGGAGGGAATGTCGAAGGGCCTCCGACTTCAACCGTGTCGAATGGTATCTCTCTGGAGATCCGAGAAGACCTCCGAACGGGATTGCGGTGTGCGCTCCGCTTAGGAGGCATGATGTAAGAAAAAGAAACGCTAACAGGTTTCTGTAGAAAAGAAACTAACAAACGAAGTGTTTGCGAAGAGAACTGTTCTAAGCCTCCAAAAGGATAACAACTTAGAATAGTTCGAAAGTGTGTATTGAATAACTTGTATTCGGTCCCTATTACAGGGTAAAATGGGGGGTATTTATAGGCCCAAATATTAAGGAAAAGACCTATTTACCCCTCTATTACAACCGACATAGTGGAAACTATTCGGCTCCCTTAATAGGGCTAAAATGGTAAACGACTAATCTAATGAGAAAGAAGATAAGTCTTCCATCTTAGCTGGCAGAAAAGATCTTGAAAAGCCTTAGTTCGAAGATGTACTCCGAACCAATGCCTATCTTCGTACTTCGAGCTTGACTCCGGGTATCTTCGAAGATGAACGTCTGGGAACCTTTGAATCCGCTATCTGCCTTTATGTCGTTTCGGCAATAACCTCGAAGATGAGATATTTTCCCCCAACACTGTTGATTTCATTTGATGTGCAGTGTTTGTTTTTGAGGAGTAAACGCTTCGGTCTACACGCACAACCTGATTTTATTCGGGAACAGAAGCTTCTCTGTTGCGTCGTTTGTGTTCTCCCGTGAGTACTAGTTCTTGCGCATTGTAGCAAGTAGTACTACCCTCTGTCGCAACAGTACTCTAGTACTCTAGCCTTGCTTTTTACTGTGTTGCTTTTTGATCGTAGTAGATAGGGCTGAATCCCTTTACTGGCTGTTTTTCTAGGGAAGCCTCCTTCTCTGTTCGAAGCCCCTCAGCACCGTGAGGCAGGCTTCGACCTGACATCCTCAAGGACTTCGCTTGAACTTCGAACTTCATTTTGTGTACTGCGTTGCTAGCTTCGAAGTACCTTTTTGAACTGTCAGCGTATCATACTTCAAACGTTTGTGCGAAGATACTCCGACTTGAGCTCTTTGAAGTCCATACTTCAACAGGTTTCGAAGTTGGCTTCGAAGCTTGTCTTTTTGTTAGACTTCGCTCGATGTGAGTTCCTTCTTGTTGTCATTTTCGAAGGTCACTGTGTGTGTGTTCGGAGCTTGTCTTTCGAAGATAATCCTCTGAACGAAGGTCTCAACTTCGGTTGTCATACCTCGACCAAGCTAGCTTCGAAGTTTGAGTGAAGGCTTCGATTTGATCTTTCTGTCGTGTGTTGGGCTTCGCTACTCCTTCGAAGGTTGTTTTTCTGTGAGCCTGTTCGAAGCTTTCTGTTCGAAGTTTAGCCTTCGAAGTACATTGTTCGAACCTAGCTTCGACTCTACCATAATTCGCTCTGAACCATACTTCGCACTTTGTTACTCGAACTAGGATAGACAACCAACCTTCGACACTCTCACAACAGCCTTCGGCAGGCTTCGCAACTAACCTCCAAAGCAGGCTTCGTCACCAACCTCCGAAGCAGGCTTCGACATAGCGAAGCAGGCTTCGACATAGCGAAGCAGGCTTCGACACAAGTGCAGCAGGCTTTGCCAAGTTTCGAACAGGAGACAAATCTGAACAGTAACCTCTCATCTCACTTCATATATACTTAGATCATCTTTTGAGAAGTTTTGTCTTGCCATGTCTAGTATACGTTGTTTATCTGCCTAGTTGCACTGCTTTGGTAGTTCTTTGTTTAACATAAGTTGCTTCTAGGCAAGATACCTTTAGACTTAGGCTATCTGTTCATTTTCTGCTGCTTAGTCTTTTGAGGTGCGTTGGGTGTTGGGAACAGGCCATTGAATCGAAAGAATTTTTTAAGGCGCCCATTCACCCCCCCTCTGGTCGCTACTTTCGGTCCTACAAGTCGTATCAGAGCGAGGTTAGGGTTTTTCCATACCTTAACCGGTTCTAAACCCCAGTAGTGACTATGACGTCTCCTGGCAAGGTCCCGTCCTTGGAAGCCTATGGCTATAACTATTGGAAGACTCGCATGCGAGCCTATCTCATGAGCCAGGGTTCGGACATTTGGGACATTTGCGTTCACGCCACCTTTGTCATATTGCCAGTCGCTGAGCATGGTACTGCTGGTATCATTTCTCAGCATCTGAGCAACAGTAAGGCTGTGAACATTCTTTTCTCTGGTTTAGGTCCCACTGAGTTTGAGCGTGTGAGCCATCTCTCCACTGCAAGAGAGATGTGGGCTACCCTCAAGGCACACCATGAGGGAACAGCACAGGTCAAGGCTCGGCTCTATCAGACCTACCGGCGTGAATATGAGAATTTCAAACAAAAGCCGGGTGAATCTGTTGAGGCTTTGTTTGGTCGTTTTCAGTCGATCATAAACAAGCTTCGGGACAACAAGGCTGAGGGTGCTCAGTTAGTCTCAGATCATGAGCAGGCGCTCAAGGTTCTCCATACCTTGGACCCAAAGATCTGGGAGATCAATGTATCTTCTATCATTGAGAGTACTTCTTATGATACCTTGCCATTTCTGAGTTGTTTAGCAAGTTGAAGGCTACTGAGGTTGATCTCCAGCTGAGATCAAATCTCACTGGTTCTGGATCAAAATCTCTGGCCCTTGCTACACCTTCTGTTGATCCCTCTTCTGTGAGCTGTGCTGGGTTCTCTTTGATGTCTATCACTGAGGACCAGCTAGAGTTGTTGGGTGATGATGATTTCTGTCTTTTTAACAACCGGGTGTGTCGTGTCTATGACAAGAGAATGTTCAAAAGACATGGCACAAAATCCGGATGCTTTGAGTGTGGTGGTCCAGGACACTTCATCGCCGACTGCCCCAAGCGCAATGGTCACAAGAAGGGCACCGGTGGTGGCTTCCACGACTCCAGCAAGCACGAGAGCTCACCCTTCAACAAGGGCAAGCCGAAGACCAGATTCTTCAAGAAGGCCCTGAAGGACTACCGGCGAGAGAACAAGAAGCGTGACAAGGCCTTCTTCACCGAGATGGAGAAGAGCTACTCCAAGCAGTCCACGTCTTCTTCCTCTTCATCAAGCTCAAGCGATGAGGAGATCGTCATCAAGAAGGGGAACGACAAGGACGATCCGGCGGGCCTCTGCTTCATGGCCTTCGGGGACAAGCCGAAGAGCCGTTCACACCAGTGCCGAAGATCCCGCAAGAGCTTCTGTTCAATGGCTCTTGGGGATAAGGAAGAAAATAGCTCCCCCGACGACTCCGACGACGATGACAACGAAAAGGTATCATCCTATGAGCACGAAATAGTTGATTTACTTGAGAGCAATCATCAGGAGTTGAAATATCGGGAAAAACTGCTTAGGGGGGCTAAGAAGAGGATAGATGAGTTAGAGAGTGAGCTTGCCATGGCCAACGGCAGAATTGAGAGTCTATCTTCTTCCCCTTGCTTGGGTGATAGCAGTGAGTGCCCGAAGTGTGAGGTGCTTCTGTGTGACTTGTCGACTCTGAAGTCCAAGTACACAGAAAGGGTTGATGAGAGGGACGCTTTGGCCACTGAGCTTGAAAGCGCTCAGCTGGAGCTGAAAGATGCTCAAGCCACTGTCGTCGCACCCTGTGTTCATTGCCCATCTCATCTAGCTGCCTTAGCTGAGCTGAAATCCAAGGGCGATGAGCATTTGGGTGAATTGGAGAGGTTGAGAGCTGAGCTTGCGCAGACTAGGCTAGAGCTTGAGACACTGTCAGTTCCACCCACTGTTTGTGAGAACTGTCTGTCTCTTAGACTTGAGTTGATTAAGCTCAAAGCTGAGAAGTTTGTCCAGATAGATAGCGAGTGTGAGACCTGCTTGTCTCAGGTGGAGGTACTAGCTTCCTTGAGAGAGGAGCTAGCTGATTCTCAGAATGAGAATTTTTACCTCCGTTCTACCCTGAGTTGGATCAGTGCCAGAGAGCCACAACTCGGCATGATGATCCATCAGTTCAAGAGGCAGGATGGGTTTGGAGTAGGTTACACCTACACCAAGGCTGACTTTGAGAGTGCCATTAGTCGGGCAGTGGAGTGGAGTAAAATGACTCCAGAGCAGAGGTATCCCAAGACTCACTCCACTGAGTCTTCCCAGGCTTGTCAGCCCAAGGATGGAGTGATCCATGAGCCACCCAAAGCTCCACCCAAGAAGCCTATCTGGGTTCCAAAGCCCAAACACCTCCACACTTCTCTTGATTCTCTTCATGGACCCTCTCAACCCAAGAAGACAACAGCAATCACCACTAAGCCCAAAAATCCCAAGCCTCAACCACATCCCAAGAAGCCCACCTATCATTGTGAGTACTGTCAGAGAGACGGGCATCTTGCAGAGTTTTGCTTCAGGAGGAAGCGGGTTGAGAGAGCAGAGAGAGCTTATGGTGGTCATGAGCAGTTCTACCAGCAGGGTGGTAGACTGCATGTTCCTCGATGCGGGGAGAGGCTGGAGGCCAGGCCGCGTCATGTAGGTGGTGGTAGAGGAGATGGCTTTCTTGCCCGTGCTCTAGTTGGTGGTGTCCGTTCCGGCAGAGTTCCAGGCCGGGTTGGTTACGGTCCAGGACCTCGTGGTCGCAGGTTTAAGCAGAACCGAGGACCGCGCTTTGAGCCGCGTTTTGGTCCGAACTCTCATGATGATTTCTGCTTTCCGTCTTTTGAGCAGATGGCTCGACACTGGTTTAGCTCTTTTGCTAAACCTGGTGCCGGACCATTTGCTCCCACTTACAGCCACTGATTGTGCATGATCAGGGACTGGAGGACGTTTGGATCATGGACTCAGGATGTTCTCGCCACATGACGGGACATCGCAGATGGTTCTCCAGTCTCACTCCCCCGAGCACCAAAGAATACATCACCTTTGGGAATAGTGGTCAAGGAAAATAAGTGGCATTGGCTCAATTTGCATTTCAGATCATTTCTCTTTGAAGAATGTTGCTTTGGTTAAAAATTTGAACTTCAATTTGATTTCTGTTTCGCAACTTCTTGAGGATGGTTTGGAAGTGCGTTTTAAGAAGTGCAATTCTTCTGTGTTTGATTCTAGAGGGTCTTTGATTTGCCAGATTTTACAATTTGGTAATGTTTTTCGAATTCACTTCTCTAGTTCTTTTGGCCCTTCTCGCTGTTTCATAGCTGGACCTTCTTCTGAGCTCTGGAAGTGGCATAGGAGGTTAGGTCACTTGAGTTTTGATCTGCTAGTCAGGTTAAGCTCTATGGACCTCATCCGAGGATTGCCCAAGCTTAAGATGGAGAAGGATCTAGTTTGTCATCCTTGTCGTCATGGGAAAATGGTTGCCGCTTCTCACTCACCGGTGACTCATGTGATGACTTCGTATCCGGGCGAGCTTTTACACTTGGACACTGCTGGTCCAGCTCGGGTACGTTTAGTCGGTGGGAAGTGGTACGCACTTGTCATTGTTGACGACTTCTCTCGATTCTCGTGGGTTTTCTTTTTGGAGTCTAACGATGAAACTTTTCAGTTTGTTCATGACCTGATTTTGAAGCTGAAGAATGAGAACAATGGTTGGATGCGAGCAATTCGCTCCGACAACGGCTCTGAGTTCAAGAACTCTCAGTTCGTCAGCTTCTGTAGTGATCAAGGTCTTGACCATCAGTTTTCTTCTCCTTACACTCCCCCACAGAACGGTGTTGTGGAACGAAAGAACCGCACGCTAGTCGAGATGGCCAGGACGATGCTCGATGAGCACAGGACTCCTAGGCGTTTTTGGGCTGAAGCCATGAACACGGCTTGCTATCTGGCCAACCGCATCTTTCTTAGAACTTACCTTGGTAAGACATCATATGAACTGCGGTTTGGCAGACAGCCCAAGGTGAGCCACTTGCGAGCGTTTGGCTGCAAGTGCTTTGTGCTCAAGAAGGGAGGGCATTTGGACAAGTTTGAGTCTCGTTGCTGGGATGGTGTTTTTCTTGGTTACGCTTTGCATTCTCGAGGCTTCCGAGTTTGGAACCTCGACTCCCACCAGCTTGTCGAGACTTGCGAAGTTTCATTTGATGAGTCCTTGCCTTCTTTGACTCCTTTTGAGCTTTCTGATGGTGAGCTTGGAGAGTCCATCTTCGAGGAAGATAAGGATACTCCAGCCGCTAATGAGGGTGGGCCTTCTGCACCCCCTGCAGAGCCCACACCTTCTGAGACTTCGACTGAGGATGAGGGCGGACCTCTGATCACTTCTTCCACTACAATCGAGCCCCCTCAGTCGAGTCCAGAGGTGCCTGCTGCTGACTCCGGTGAGGTGACTTCAGATCACCAGGGAACCCGAGCAGTTCAGCGTGACCATCCCTCAGAGCTCATCATAGGTGATTTGACTGAGAGAACTTTGCGTTCATCTGGTAATTCTCTTGCTGTGTTTGCAGAATCTTCTTTTGTTGCATCTTTTGAGCCCAAAGATGTTTCACATGCTCTTTCTGATTCTAATTGGATTAATGCTATGCTAGAAGAGCTTGAGAACTTTGTCCGCAATCGGGTTTGGACACTAGTTGAGCCGCCACCAGGATGCAACCCCATAGGCACCAAGTGGGTGTTCAAGAACAAACAAGGTGAAGATGGGGTTGTGGTGTGCAACAAGGCTCAATTAGTTGCCCAGGGATATTGCCAGAAAGAAGGTATTGACTTTGAAGAATCCTTCGCACCTGTTGCACGTCTTGAGTCCATTCGTATTCTTCTAGCTTTTGCCGTTTCGAAGGGTTTTAAGCTCTTTCAAATGGATGTCAAGAGTGCTTTTCTGAACGGGTACATAGAAGAGGAGGTTTATGTTAGGCAACCCCCCAGTTTTGAGAACCCTAAGTTTCCTCGACATGTTTTTAAGTTACAAAAAGCTTTATACGGGTTGAAGCAAGCCCCAGGGCTTGGTATGACCGGTTGAAGCAGTTTTTGTTAGGGAAGGGCTTTGTGATGGGTTCTGTGGATAAGACTCTTTTCTTGCTCAGAGTTGCTTCAGATTTCTTAGTCGCTCAGATATATGTGGATGATATTATCTTTGGCGGTACTACTAATGATCTTGTGTCCAAGTTTTCTGAGCAGATGCACAGCGAGTTTGAGATGAGTCTCATGGGTGAGCTCAAGTACTTCTTAGGGCTCCAGATCAAGCAGACCAAGGACGACACCTTCATCCACCAGGGTAAGTACACTCGTGACATGTTGAAAAAATTTGACTTTGGTGGTGAATTGAAGCCGCAGATGACCCCAATGGGCACATCTGGGGGTCTGGACAAGGACGAGAGCAGTGTCAAGGTCAACGAGAGAGAGTTTCGAGGGATGATCGGTTCGCTGCTGTACTTGACGGCGACAAGGCCAGACATACAGTTCGCCGTGGGACTATGCGCGCGCTTCCAGTCTTCACCTCGCGCGTCTCATCGTCAGGCTGTCAAGCGCATCTTCAGGTATCTTACTTATGCGCCTGATCTTGGTCTTTATTATTCAGCATCATCATCTCTTGATTTATCTGGATTTTCGGACGCCGACTTTGGTGGGTGCCGATTGGATCGCAAGTCGACTTCCGGTACTTGCCAGTTTCTTGGTTCTTCTCTTGTCTCTTGGTCTTCTCGAAAGCAATCTGGAGTTGCTCTTTCGACCACTAAGGCTGAGTATGTAGCTGCTGCTAGCTGCTGCTCACAGTTGGTTTGGATGATTTCCACTCTGCGAGATTTTGGGTAGTTCTTTCCTACCAGAGTTCCTTTGTTTTGCGACAGCACCAGTGCAATTAGTGTAGGGAAAAACCCGTGTCTCCATTCAAAAACCAAACATATTGATGTGCGCTTTCATTTTCTGCGGGATCAATATGAGAAAGGTATCATTGACCTTGTTTATGTTGATAGCCATCATCAGTTGGCTGACATTTTCACCAAACCCCTAGATCAGTCTACCTTTGAGCGTTTAAGAGGGGATTTGGGTGTTGTGTATCCTTTCTAAGATATTTTGCGTCAGTTTTCTTTCTTCTTTACTCTTTTCTTGAGTCTTTTTGTGTGTGTTCATCTCTTGCATATTCACATATCACACTTTGAGACTGCTTTTGTTATATGATTGAACTGCTTTACTTATTCTAGCTGGTACATGCTTTTGATTACTCGTCGATGATCATGTTTTGCTTCAGTTCACTTGATATGTCTGATATCTGTCATATGCATGGCTTTTTATGCTTTAAACTTGAAAAATGATCACCATTGCTTCTGGTAACTAGCATGCGTAGGCTGAATGTTCTTGCTATCTGTTACATGCCTTGTAGCTTGTTCCTGACTTAGATGCAAACAAGCAACTTGGACATCTTTCTGCTTTAAAACATGGAAATGTGCCGTAAAAATGATGAAAAATCAAGAAAAAATGAAAATTCCATGTCTTTTATGCATCACTTGAAAAGATCCAGATGGGTTTGCTTTGTCGCATTGCATTGTTCTAGACTGCGTACAGTAGCACTTTGGTATGAACTAGGACAGTATAATGTATGCCAAGACCAATGTCTTAAGCTTCTGATGGTCCAGATCTGGCCTAGGCTTGACTGGGTCGGTCAGCATAAGGTTTGACATGCAAATAACCCCTGGCATAAATGAAAAAGAGAAAAGAAAAAGCCTGACAATTGAAATGAGAACAAGTTTGCTAAAGCACTTTGTTTTGGACAATGCTTATCTTGGTAGATATCGGTTAGCTTCTACATCTCATGCTTTACCTTGCTTGTTAACTGGAAAATATGGTGATGCTTTTGTTTGCAAAAACTGAAAAATGCGTGCTAATGACTCTCTTTAGATATCATCTGTTGCACTGATCATGCCATGTGTCTTAGATAGTATGTATTTTGCTCTACTTGTTAGATGTTGTAATTGCAGTCAATCATATCTAAGAAGCATGCTTTATTCACTCCACCTGCACTCCAGTTACATTCATTGCATATTTTGAGGGGGAGTTGCAGTTCAGGGGCAGTCTGTGTCTCTTTTGAGTGCTTGATGAGTTCACTTGTCAACAAGGGGGAGAAATCATGGGATATGAGTTTAAGTGGGAGTTTTTATATCCTTGATATCCTTGTTGCTGTTTCTGAGATCGCACTCATTCTGAGCTTTTATCTTTGGTTAACCATAATGACCGCTTCTTGCTTTTGTTCTGCTTTTTGGTCATTAGGGTTAAACTTTTACTGTATTTTCTTCTTTTTTTTTCTTGTGCTTTGTTTTCGTGTTTCCACATGTGTTCGCAGGTTCTGAAGAGCTAGAAGTGAAGTGTTGACAATGCACTCATCAAGGGGGAGATTGAGGAGCCATGCTGAATAGCGTGGGCCTCATGGCTCCAGATGTGATGAGTCATTGTCAACGATAGTCAAAGAGAACCGAGAAGAGTGAAGATCTGCTGTTTCATGGGCCACATGTGACTCAGGTACACGGGAAGCAAGCGATTGTCGGGAAGAGGAGGCTACGAAGTCGGGTTGGCCCAATCCGGATACATGGGCCAGAAGCAGTAGAAGACCCATTGGGCTGTTGACCAGGATTGACTCTGGTACACGGGCGGTGAGTGATTGCCGGGCTGAGAGAGCTGCGGAATCAGGCTGGCCCAATCCGGGTACCTGGTGCAAAGTCGGTGGAGGCTTTGTCAGTTTCGGCGCAAAACTGACAACCGTTGATTCTGTATCAGACTGTCCAGAAGAGAAGCCGTAGTCGCTACGAAAGTTTAGCTTCCGGATAAGTCATATGTATCTCTAGGCCCACAGTCAGTCAGTTGTGTCTGTAAAAATACCTAAGGGCAGTTGAGTCATTTCCTTTATTTTAGCGTCTGTAAAAACCCTAAGGGGCTGGTGGAATATTCCTAGTGTTGGGCTGCCTATAAATAGGGCCCCAATCCCTAGGGTTGGACTACCCTTCTAGAAATAACTTTTTCAATCTTTCCTTGGGTCATTTTGTTCCTGCGTGCTTTTTCTCTCTCCTGTGCTGTGCGCCGCCAGGCTTCTTCTCAAGCCATTTCCATTACTGCATCTTTGCTGTTCTTCATGTTGCTGTGAAGCTTTATTCCTTGTTGATTTCATTTGATGTGCAGTGTTTGTTTTTAAGGAGTAAACGCTTCGGTCTACACGCGCAGCCTAATTTTATTCGGGAACAGAAGCTTCTCTGTTGCGTCGTTTGTGTTCTTCCGTGAGTACTAGTTCTTGCACACTGTAGCAAGTAGTACTACCCTCTGTCGCAACAGTACTCTAGTACTCTAGCCTTGCTTTTTACTGTGTTGCTTTTTGATCGTAGTAGATAGGGCTAAATCCCTTTACTTGCTGTTTTTCTGGGGAAGCCTCCTTCTCTGTTCGAAGCCCCTCAGCACCGTGAGGCAGGCTTTGACCTGACATCCTCAAGGACTTCGCTTGAACTTCGAACTTCATTTTGTGTACTGCGTTGCTAGCTTCGAAGTACCTTTTTGAACTGTCAGCGTATCATACTTCAAACATTTGTGCGAAGATACTCCGACTTGTGCTCTTTGAAGTCCATACTTCAACAGGTTTCGAAGTTGGCTTCGAAGCTTGTCTTTCTGTTAGACTTCGCTCGACGTGAGTTCCTTCTTGCTGTCATTTTCGAAGGTCACTTTGTCTGTGTTAGGAGCTTGTCTTTCGAAGTTAATCCTCTGAACGAAGGTCTCAACTTCGGTTGTCATACCTCGACCAAGCTAGCTTCGAAGTTTGAGTGAAGGCTTCGATTTGATCTTTCTGCCGTGTGTTGGGCTTCGCTACTCCTTCGAAGGTTGTTTTTCTGTGAGCCTGTTCGAAGCTTTCTGTTCGAAGTTTAGCCTTCGAAGTACATTGTTCGAACCTAGCTTCGACTCTGCCATACTTCGCTCTGAAGCATACTTCGCACTTTGTTACTCGAACTAGGATAGACAACCAACCTTCGACACTCTCACAACAGCCTTCGGCAGGCTTTGCAACTAACCTCCGAAGCAGGCTTCGTCACCAACCTCCGAAGAAGGCTTCGACACAGCGAAGCAGGCTTCGACACAAGTGCAGCAGGCTTCGCCAAGTTTCGAACAAGAGACAAATCTGAACAGTAACCGCTCATCTCACTTCATATATACTTAGATCATCTTTTGAGAAGTTTTGTCTTGCCATGTCTAGTATACTTTGTTTACCTGCCTAGTTGCACTGCTTTGGTAGTTCTTTGTTTAACATCAGTTGCTTCTAGGCTAGATACCTTTAGACTTAGGCTATCTGTTCATTTTCTGTTGCTTAGTCTTTTGAGGTGCGTTGGGTGTTGGGAACAGGCCATTGATTCGAAAGAATTTTTTAATGTCGTCGAAGCTTTTTTGACACTCCGGTGTCCATGCAAAATCTTCGGACCCCTTCAGTGCTTTGAAAATGGGCAAACTTCTCTCCGCGGACCTTGCCAAGAATCTGCTTAGTGCTGCAAGACGACCTGTCAGCTTCTGCACTTGCTTTAAATTCTCTGGAGGAGCCATCCTTTGCAACACAGTTATCTGAGTGGGGCTAGCTTCGATCCCTCTGCTTGAAACTAGATACCATAACAACTTTCCAGCCTGAGCCCGGAAGATACATTTTTCGGGGTTAAGACGGATCCCACATGCCCGAAGGCTATTGAATGTTTCTCTTAAGTCTAGGCTATGTTGGTGTTTAAAGCACTCTTTATTACAATGTCATCCATATAAGATTCTACATTGCGGCCTATTTGATGACCTAGAGCATTAGCAATTAACCTCGAAAAAGTTGCCCCGGCATTTCTTAAGCCAAAGGGCATTCTTACATAGCAGAAGACTCCCGAAGGAGTTACAAAGCTTGTTTTGATTTCATCTTCGCGCTTTAGCCAGATTTGATGATAGCCGGAATACACGTCAAGGAAGCTTAATAACTCCGAACCAACAGTGGAGTCAACCAATTGATCAATTCGGGGCATGGGATAGGGGTCACGGGGTTATGCTTTATTCAAAAATGTAATGTCAATACACATGCGCCATTTCCTGGAAGATTTCTTCCTAACGAAGACTGGGTTGGCTAGCCACTCCGTATGAGCTACCTCTCTGATAATCTCAGCCTTCAGCAACTTTTCCACTTCATCTTTAGCAAGGATAGCCCTCTCCGTAGATAGATTCCGGAGTCCTTGCCGGACAGGCTGAACCTTCGGGTTCACAAGTTAACTATGCTCAATAATATCCCGACTGACTCCGGTAATGTCCTCATCAGACTAAGCAAAGATATCTAAATTCTCTTCAACTACTTTTTCTAACGAAGTAGCGACTTCTAGAGGCAAGTCCTTGCCAAACTAAAATGAATATTCTTTGCAGTCTTTGACAATAACCTTCATTATAATTTCCCATTCAGGGCTTGGCCTTGGGAAGGACTTCTTTGAAGGTTCGGCTGAAACAAAAAAATCTTCCGAGTTGCCTTGCACGCTGTTCACCTGTCTTGGGTCAAGAGGAGGGCCATGACCATACTCCGCCCTTCGCGCAGTGGCCTGATCTCCGAAAACAGTGAGCACTCCCGCTTGTGTGGGCATCTTCATACACAGATAATTATGATGCGCCATAGCTCTGAATTGATTCAACATGCCCCTTCCGAAAATAACATTGTAGGAATATGGGGCATCCACAACATCAAAAATCACTTCCTTCGTCCTGGCCAATAGCCCCTCTCCGAAAGTAACCTCCAGGCCTATTTGGCCGAGGGTATCAAGAGGAGGTCCTGCGAAGCCTTGCAAAGGACGAGCTGCTGGAAGAAGATGCTTCCTGGAGATGCAGAGTTGATCGAAAGCTTGGACGAAGATAATATCCGCTGAACTCCCTCCGTCGATCAGTACTCTCCGAACCTTAGTCCCTGCTTTGTCGGCAGTGATGACAAGTGGGTCCGCATGTGGAAACTTTATGCCAGCTGCATCATCTAAAGAAAAAGATATTGGCACATGGGACCATTCACGCATAGCAGCTGCGGACGAAGAAGTTCCAATATGGCCCACTTCTCGGACATATTCTCTTCTCTGCCTCTTCGACATACTTCCGAGGGTCCCTCCTCTGGATATGGGGAGGACTACTCTTTTCCCTCGATCCTGACCATCTTCCTGCTCCGGAGGCCGTCTTGTAGGGTCGAAGTTATCTATACGCGCCACAGCCTGGATGGGCTCCGGACGCACCTCGATCGGAACTCGGTCGGTAGTGCCTCGACCCGAAGTTATTTCAAGGTACTCGCCTCTTAAAGCGAGTATAGATTTACACGCATCAGTTGCATGACTTCGATTCTCACCATGGACACAGCAGAAAAAGGCCTGGGCTTTGCCAGCCGGCTTCCCTGGTGGCCTCCAGCCGCTGGTCTTGCTTCCTAAAGATTGTGAAGTCCTAGGGGCAAATTTTTGCGGAGGTGCAATGTTCAAGACTTCTGAACGAGGATGCTTTTACCCCCGACACCTATCATGCTGAGCTTCGAAGCTAGGCCCCTGCGACTGTGTTGAAGTCTTCACTTCCAGCTTGACTTCTTGCACGATTGACGGAGTTGCGGTAGTTCTCCAAAGCCACCCCTCTTCTGACCTTGCATACTCTTCAAATAAGACATCAACTGAGCAACAGAAGATATCTGCTTCCGGTGAAGTTTATCAAGGAGGCCCGCATGGGTAACTCCCTCTCGAGCTGCATCAACTACGGAGGACGTAGTTAACCCTCGAATTTGCGACTTCGTATGAGCGAAACGCTTGAAATACTGCCTTAAAGTCTCTCCGGGGAGCTACTTCACCTGGAAAAGACTTCCTGTTGACATTTGGGGTACGAAGGTACCCTAAAAATTGCTTATGAACTTCTTTCTTAATTGCTCCCAGGTTCTGATTGACCCTGGCTTCAAGGACCAGAACCACCGCAGTGCCACTCCTTCAAGAGCTAGAGGAAAACATTTGGCCATGGTGTCTCGTACTCCCCCGTTGGCCTCAATTGCCACTGCATAAGAGCGGGAGAACTCCCCCGGGTCTTCATCTCTGAATTATTTACAAAGCTTCGAGGTTTTGAACTTAGGGTCGAAGCGCACTTTCTGTAACTCAGGATGCAGCGAAGATTCGGTGCCGAAGGAAGCGTTCTCCGGGGTTTCGGGATAAGGAAGTTCGTCGTCTTCGGGTACTTCGGGGATGACTGGGGTGGCCTGAGAACGAAGCCTATCTGTGGCTTCTTGCTGCCACCTTGCTACTTCAGCTTGGAGGCTGGCCATTTGAGCGGCCATATCGCCAAGACCATCTTCATCTCCTCCGGAAGGGCCTTCCGGGTCTTGAGAACTATATGCATCAGTTCGAAGTGGAACTTGAGGTGGAAGAGGAACTCCGGTTGGCCGATGTATGGATGGAGTTGGGGGAGGAACACCGAACGCTCGAGGAAGAGGAATCCCTTCTGGAGTCTGAGGTGGATGAAAAGTCGAAGGTCCTCCGACCTCAACTGTGGTTGAAGATCTTGCTCCAGAGGTCCGAGGGGACCTCCGGGTAGGGATACCACCTGAACTCCGCTTGGGAGGCATGGTTTGAGAACTTGGTAGAGAATGAAGTTTTTTGGACTAGGTTCCCCATGGACGGCGCCAACTGTTGGCGTAAAAGATTACGCTAACAGGTTTTCAGAGTTTAGAAACTAACAAACGAAGTGTTTATGAAATGAACTATTTCAAGCCTCTGAATTGGATAATAGCTCGAAGTAGTTCGAAGATGTGTATTGAATAACTTCGTATTCCATCCCCCTTACAAGATAAAACGGGGGGTATTTATAGGCCCAAACATTAAGGAAAAGACCTTTTTACCCCTCTATTACAACCAACATAGTGGAAACTATTCGGTACCCTTAATAGGGCTAAGACGGTAAAAGACTAATCTAATGAGGAAGAAGATAAGCCTTCCATCCTAGGTGGCAAAGAAGCTCTTGGAAGAGTCAATGTTCGAAGATATACTCTGAACTAGAGTTCACCTCCATCCTTCGAACTTGATCCAATATACTTCCGGAGTTAAATGCAAGAAACCTTTGATTAAATCACCTGCCTTTGTCTTGTTACAGTAATAACCCCGAAGATGAAGTATTTTCCCCCAACACTTTATTTTTATGGTTCATCTTGTAAGAATGGCCAAGGTATCAGGGTAGTTCTCATATCACCTAGTGGAATGCACTTTGAAACCTTGGCCCTTTTAGAATTTCCCTCTACTAATAACCAAGCTGAATATGAAGCTTTATTGCTAGGACTTGAATTGCTAGAATCCATAGGTGCTAAAAATGTTCATGCGTATGGCGATTCTCTGTTAGTTGTACAACAAGTATCTAAAAGTGCTCAATGTCTTAATGGCTTGCTAAATAGTTACTTGGATAAATGTTTAGACATAGTTGCTACTTTTGATGACTTTAAAATTTCTCATGTGTCAAGAGAAGCCAACTCAATTGCAAATGATTTGGCTCAGCAAGCATCTGGCTATTAAGTTAGGAGAGGAAAATTTTCTATACACGAAAAGCCAATGTTTGGAATCATTGCTGAAGCTAGAAACTTTGGGCTGGTGCGAGACCTGCTGGACCCTCCAGATCAGACCTCTCCAGTCAACAAAGGGTGTAGTGTGTTGGAATCCTCGTGCCAGAGCACTTCATCCGCCGAAGGGTCCTGCACACCGGAGCCCTTGTGCCGAAGTCTTCTTGATAGCAGAATTCTTCGGGAACTGGACCCCTCCAGCGGGAGGCTTTGGTCTGATCGGCTCCACACGACCGATCTAGTCAGCCTTTAGTAGAGGCAGGAAAGGCTCGGGGGCACTCTGAGGTTCGCAATGTAGATATTATTTTAGGAAAAGAGTTAGCAAACCCTCCAGATGTCCATAAGGATGATTGGAGAATCCCAATCGTCCAGTATTTAAAAAATCTCAATCAAAGGGTTGATCGGAAAGTTCAGCGACAAGCGTTTAAATTTGTGTTGCTATATGATGTATTATATCGCCGAACTATTGATGGAGTACTATTAAAGTGTTTAGACGCTGATCAATCCAATGTAGCTATAGGAGAATTCCATGAAGGGCTTTGTGGCACTCATCAGTCGGCCCAGAAAATGAGTTGGATGCTCAAAAGAGCAAGTTTCTACTGGCCGACTATAACTGAGGATTGTTTTAAGTATTATAGATGATGTGAAGTGTGCCAGAAGTTTGGTAATATTCAGCTAGCTCCTGCTTCATCACTTAATCCTATTATCAAACCATGGCCATTCCGAGGTTGGTGCTTAGACTTCATCGGTCAAATTCATCCTCCCTCTTCAAAAGGGCATCGGTTCATGTTGATGGCGATAGACTATTTCACCAAATGGACCGAAGCCATGACTCTCAAGAATATGACTCAAAATGAGGTAACTGATTTTATCTTGAAGCACATTATACATAGATTCGGTATTCCCCAAACTCTCACTATGGATCAAGGTACTTCATTTGTTGCTAAAGAAGTGAGAGACTTTGCCGAATTTTATGGTATTAAGTTAATAAACTCTTCACCATACTACGCTCAGGCCAATGGCCAGGCCTAGTCTAGTAATAAAACCATGATTAAGCTCATTAAGAAGAAAATTGAAGAGTTCCCAAAAAAGGTGGCATGCAGTGCTTTCCGAGGCGCTATGGGCTTGTAGAGTTGCAAAGCATGGTGCTACCAAAGTTAGTCCATATGAGTTAGTATATGGGCAAGAAGTCGTTCTACCAATAGAGGTGGATCCTAGATCTTTAAGATTTCTTAAGAAAGATGGCTTATCGGTCGATGAATATGAAACTCTTTTGAAAGACAATTTAGATAAAGTGACCGATAAAAGGTTAAGGGCTTTAGAAGCTATAGAAAAGACAAAAAAAGAATAGGTAGAGCCTACAATAAGAAAGTTAAATCGAAATCGTTTCAGGTTGGTGACTTGGTTTGGAAGACGATTTTGCCCTTAGGCACTAACTGATGAGGACATCGATAATAATGATAAAGACATCCAACACTCTATCATTCCTGGACCAATCACTCGCTCTCATGCCCGCTAGCTTAATTATGAGGTGCGTTAATTTCTTACTTTACATAATGATATGGATATGGATGGGATGCTACCTATCGGTGATATTTTGACTCTAATGAACATGGGAGAAGCACTTATGGATCAAACACAAGAGGGAGATGCCACACAACAATCCAATTCGGATTCCACTTCAAACTCCGATTTCGGTTCGGTTTCAGCATAACACCTTTCATTAAAATGGGCATAACTTTCTCGTACGATGGCGGATTGAGGCGTTCTTTAAGGCGTTTGAAAGATAACGAAAATATTTTTCCAATGTATCTTGTGCCAAGTCCTGGTTCATTACGAAATGTTCTGTGTCATCCGAACAACACATCAGGTGCTGTGTCACCGTTTTGGGCCACTTTGGGCCTTGTATCCGTTTGGGGCCTTAAGCCCGACACTAGGGAAGACTTTACACAAACCCTAGGTATTAAAACTTTGTAGCTATCATGAATTAGGGTTGGGTTTTGCTTAGTTTCGAACTGCCTTGCAGATTGAACTCTTACGTTCGTCAGATTGTGGAACCTCGCTCGAAAAATCGATCATTCATCTGTTTGCGAGATTGTGTTTCTGCGTTCTTGCTTGTCTTCTCGATTCGCATGCAGGGATAATCCTTCTCGGCGAGGTCAATCGCGTTCGTGCGTGGTTGATAACCAACGGAGCTATGGTGTAGCGATTGTGGGGTTCACATCAGTGTTGATCGGAAGCCGGATCATCAACGTCGAGTCCTCCACCAATCGAGTTTACCCCCTCTGACGGAAGATCGGGCACCCGTGCGCATCAAGTGGTATAAAAGCCCAAGTTTCCCATCAGGTATCACTGTATCCCTTTGATTATTCTTCACCTTGTCCTAGAACTCCATGTGGGATCAGAATGGCGACTAGAGGGGGGCTGAATAGGTGCCTCGACAAATTCTCGTGAATCAGATGGCCTATTTAAATCACCCAACGCTCCTCCAAAATTTCAGATTCAAATTTAAACCAATTAGAACAAATCAGAGCAACAAAATGTTTTCAAATTCAGAATTCAGACTTGTTCGGAGTTTGAAGTGCCGAAGCACTGTGTCGACAATTGGTATTCCGAACTATAGAGAGTAGATCGACAACTAGATGATTGACAGAGGTAAATCGGTGACTGTAACTCCTAAACAGATCAAAGATTCAGAAAAATCCTTTTACACATTCACTTGATATTCTGTGACAAAACTTGACAAAAATGAATTATCAATTCAACTCTTAATTAGTCAAGATTATGCACTGTTTGAGATACTAGCTCTTTGAAATGTAATTCAGATCAAGGGTTGAAAAGTGAGTAAATTCAACCACAAAACAGAATTGCAGTAAACTTGAAACTGAGTATAGCAATATGAAAATGACCTGAGGGCAACAATCTGGAAACTGAACTGAGTACAACAATCTGAAAAACTGAACAGAGTACAGCAATCTAAAAACTAAACACAATTGAAGTTTGAGACAATGAAATGTTCAGACCTAAAAGAGTTCTAAAACAGATTTCAGAACAATCCTGATTGAATCAGATGACTGAACAGAATATATGTTCAAAACAGATTATGAATCTAATTTAAGTTCATGAAAACTGAAATGTTTAGACTAAAGTTGAACACATATCCAGATCATACACATCCATTAATATCCATAAACAGTATTCACATTTCAGAAGATAATTGAAGCTGGAACTGAATCAAAATCTTCTGAAAACAAATTGTTTACTCAAATTTTCAGAACAGAAACATGCACTGTACTCAGTTTGAAAGATTTCAAAATACTTTTGCTAGATTGAAAGTGTTCAAGGGAAATTATGGTTCTGCAAACTCAAGAACACTCAAAGCTGAAAATACACTTCAGGTGAATACAGATTGTGCTTCTAGATACTTACATGAAAATTCAACACAGTAGTATTAAATTGAAAAAAACAATTCTGATCACTCAAAACACTTTTTCAATTCTGGTCAAGTTCTAAAGAGTTCAGAGTTTAAAACAAACCTTGTGATATAAACTGAAATCAACATTACATTACTTCAGACAATGTATCCTTTTCAGATGAAGTACAGTCAAAACAGAGCAGTATTTAAACTAACACTCAGCAATAGAAACTAGCAAAAATTCTTTATATTCTGAAACTACTTCATCTTGAACCAGTTTATCATGTAATAATCATAAGCACAAGAGCAAATACACTAGCAGTGTTTCAAACTCAAAGTGCTATTTAGATTAAAACTGAGATGATCAAATCACAAGATGAACTCTGAATTTTTAATCAGCACAGGGCATAACAGAAAAAAATATTAGAGCCTGAGTAAAAATAAGTAGTGTTTCAGATTCAATAGATAGGATTGGATCACAGCTAACAATTCAGATCAGCATTATGTCTTTTAAGTTTTCAACTATGCTCACAATACACATGTTGATATGATTGTTTAAGATTTAGACAGCCAAACTGCAGACTGAAACAATCTTGACACAAATCTGAAAAACACTGTGCTAATTCAGAATGGATTACAAAACTTTCAATTCTTCTAGTGAAAACACAGTTGTTGGGGAAAATATCTCATCTTCGGGGTTATTGCTGAAGCAACATAAAGGCAGACAGCGGATTCGAAGGTTCTCAGACGATCATCTTCAAAGATACTCGGAACCCAGTTCGAAGTACGAAGATAGGCATTGGTTCAAAGTACATCTTCGAACTAAGGGTTTTCAAGATCTTTTCTGCCAGCTAAGATGGAAGACTTATCTTCTTTCTCATTAGATTAGTCTTTTACCATTTTAGCCCTATTAAGGGAACCAAATAGTTTCCACTATGTCGGTTGTAATAGAGGGGTAAATAGGTCTTTTCCTTAATGTTTGGGCCTATAAATACCCCCCATTTCACCCTGTAATAGGGACCGAATACAAGTTATTCAATACACACATTCGAACTATTCTAAGTTATTATCCTTCCGGAGGCTTAGAACAGTTCTCTTCGCAAACACTTCGTTTGTTAGTTTCTCTTCTACAGAAACCTGTTAGCGTAATCTTTTACGCCAACAGTTGGCGCCGTCCGTGGGGAACCTAGTCCGAAAAACTTCGTTCTCTACCAACGTCTTACATCATGCCTCCTAAGCGGAGCGCACCCCGCAATCCCACTCGGAGGTCCTCTCGGATCTCCGGAGAGATACCCTTCGACACAGTTGAAGTCGGAGGGCCTTCGACATTCCCTCCGCAAACTCCGGAAGGGACTTCCATCCCTCGAACATACGAAGCTTCTCCGCCAACCCCTTCCATACTCCGACCGCCCGGAGTCCCTTCTCCACCCTCCATTCCAATTCGAACTGATCCTACCAGTTCTCAAGACCCGGAAGATCCTTCCGGAGGAAATGAAAATAATCTTGGAGATATGGCCACTCAAATGGCCAACCTTCAAGCTGAAGTGGCAAGGTGGCGACAGGAAGCTGCGAGCAGGCTTCGCTCTCAGGCTACCCCAACCATCCCAGAAGTGCCCGAAGACGACGATCTTGATTATCCTGAAGCCCCGGAGAACGCCTCCTTCGACAATGAATCTCCGCTACATCCTGAGCTGCAGAAGATTCGCTTTGATCCAAAGTTTAAAACTTCGAAGCTCTATAAGTATGCCGGAGATGAAGATCCCGGAGAGTTCGTTCGTTCTTATGCCCTAGCAATTGAGGCTAGCGGAGGTGTTCGAGACACCATGGCGAAGTGCTTCCCTTTGGCTCTTCAAGGAGTGGCATTGAGATGGTTCTGGTCCTTGAGGCCAGGATCAATCAATTCATGGTCGCAGCTGAAGAAGAAGTTTATAAGCAACTTTCAGGGCACCTTCGTGTCTCCTATGTCAACAGGAAGCCTTTTCCAGGTGAAACAGCTCCCCGGAGAAACATTGAGGCAGTACTTTAAGCGCTTCGCTCATACGAAGTCGCAAATTCGGGGGCTGTCCGCATCTTCAGTGGTTGATGCAGCTCGGGAAGGCGTCAGTCATCAAGGCCTTCTGGATAAGATGCATCGGAAAAGCATCTCCTCGGTTTCTCAGTTGATGTCATACTTCGAGGAGTATGCAAGGTCAGAAGAGGGTTGGCTTCGGAGTACTATTGCTACTTCGTCTATATTGCAAGAAGTCAAAGTAGAAGTGAAAACTTCGGCACAGCCGCAGGAACCAGTCTTCGAAGTGCAACATGATCGGAGAAGAGGGCAAAAGCACCCTCGTTCTGAAGTCATGAATATTGCACCCCCACAGAAGTTTGCATCAAGAGCTCCACAGTCTACGGGGAACAAGGCCAGCGGCTGGAGGCCGCCAGGGAAAACGGCTGGCAATGGCCAGACCCTTTTCTACTGCATTCACGGAGAAAATCGAAGCCATGCAACTGATACTTGCAAGGCTATACTTACCCTAAGGGGAGAGTACTTAGAGAGAACTTCGGGTCGAGGCAGTACCGACCGAAGTCCAGCGGCAACGCGCCCAGAGCCGGTCCAGGCTGTGGCGCGGATAGAAAATTTTGATGCTGCGAGGCACCCTCCGGTGGCCAATGTTATGCCACCTCCGAAGCAAGAGGAAGGGCAAGATAGAGGAAAAAGAGTAGTTCTGCCTATCTCCGGAGGAGGTACCCTCGGAACCATGTCCAAGAGACAGCGAAGAGAGTACGTTCGGGAAGTAGGTCATATTGGGACTTCGTCGTCTGCAGCTGCAATGCCAGAGTGGTCTCACGTTCCGATATCTTTTTCTGCGGAGGATGCAGCTGGTATTAAGTTCCCGCACGCAGATCCATTGGTTATCACTGCTGATATTGCGGGCACTGAAGTCCGAAGGGTGCTGATTGACGAAGGTAGTTCGGCAGATATCATTTTTGTTCAAGCCTTCGATCAGTTGTGCATTTCTAGGAAGCATCTCCTTCCAGCGTCTCGTCCTCTGCAAGGCTTCGCAGGACCCCCGCTTGATGCACTTGGCCAGATAGGCCTTGAAGTTACCTTCGGAGAAGGTTTATTGGCCCGGACTGAAGAAGTAATCTTCGATGTGGTAGATGCCCCGTATGCTTACAACGTCATCTTTGGGAGGGGCATGTTAAACCAGTTCGGAGCTATGGCGCATCACAATTACTTGTGCATGAAGATGCCCACACAAGCCGGAGTCCTTACAGTTTTCGGAGATCAAGCCATTGCTCGGAGGGCGGAATATGGTCATGGTCCCCCTCTTGATCCGAGGCAAGTAAACAGTGTGCAGGATAATGAAGAAATTTTTTCAGCCTCCTCCGAAGCTTCGAAGAAGTCCTTTCCGAGACCAAGTCCCGAAGGAGAGATTGCAACGAAGGTCATTGTTAAAGATGGTAAAGAGTACACTTTTCAATTTGGTAAATATTTACCTCCTGAAGTTGCAACCTCCTTGGAAAAAGTGGTGGAAGAAAATTTGGATGTCTTCGCTTGGTCTGACGAAGATATCACCGGAGTCGATCGGGATATCATTGAACACAGTTTACTTGTAAACCCGAAGGCCCGGCCTGTTCGACAAGGTCTCCGGAAGATGTCCGCAGAAAGAGCTGCTCTAGCTAAGGACGAAGTTGAAAAATTATTGAAGGCTGGGATTATCAGAGAAGTGGCTCACACAGAATGGTTAGCCAACCCAGTCTTCGTCAGAAAGAAGTCTTCCGGAAAGTGGCGCATGTGCATTGATTTCACATCCTTGAATAAAGCATGCCCACGTGACCCCTACCCCATGCCCCGAATTGATCAACTGGTTGACTCCACTGCAGGTTCGGAGTTATTAAGCTTCCTTGACGCGTATTCTGGTTATCATCAAATATGGTTGAAGCGCGAAGATGAAATCAAGACAAGCTTCGTAACTCCTTCGGGAGTCTTCTGCTATGTAAGAATGCCTTTCGGCCTAAGAAATGCTGGGGCTACTTTTTCAAGATTAGTTGCTAAGGCACTAGGTCATCAACTAGGTCGCAATGTGGAGGCCTATATGGATGATATTGTAATAAAGAGTGCTTTAAAGCACCAACATAGCCTAGACTTAGCAGAAACATTCAATAGCCTTCGGGCAAGTGGAATCTGTCTTAACCCCGAAAAATGTATATTCAGAGCTAAGGCTGGAAAATTGTTAGGGTATTTAGTTTCAAGCAGGGGAATTGAAGCTAGCCCTACTCAAATAACTGCGCTGCAGAAGATGGCTCCTCCGGAAAATTTAAAGCAAGTGCAAAAGCTGACTGGGCGTCTGGCCGCACTTAGCAGGTTTTTATCAAGGTCTGCGGAGAGGAGCTTGCCTATATTCAAAGCATTGAAAGGGTCCGAAGATTTTGCATTGACACCGGAGTGTCAGAAAAGCTTCGAAGATATTAAAGAGTATCTCAGTAATCACGCTACACTCACGGTGCCTACTGCGGATGAAACCCTACTCCTGTACCTTGCAGCTACAGGTTCAGCTGTCAGCGCAGTCCTTGTCAGAGAAGTGGATTTCAATGGGAAGTTGGTCCAAAATCCTGTCTATTTTGTATCCGAAGCATTATCAGGAGCGAAGACAAGATACTCCGAACTTGAGAAGTTCGTTTATGCTCTGATAATGGCTTCGAGGAAGCTAAGACATTATTTTTTGGCTCATAATGTAATTGTACCAACTTCATATCCTTTAGGAGATATGCTCCGAAGCAAAGATTCCACTGGAAGGATTGGAAAGTGGGCGGTTGAGCTAGCACCCTTCGGCATATCTTTCTTGGCAAGGACAGCTATCAAATCCCAAATCCTAGCAGACTTTATAGCAGAGTGGACTCCACCTGCGAATTTGGCTCCGGAGAAGTCAAGTGACGGAGTTTGGACTGTTTACTCCGATGGGGCTTTCCAAGCATCCGGAGCAGGCATTGGGGCAGTGTTGATTTCACCGTCAGGGCAAAGAGCAATGTACTCCGCAAGACTCAACTTTAAGTCTACCAATAATATAGCGGAGTACGAAGGAATTTTATTGGGACTCCGGAAAGCACGTGCTCTAGGGGCTACAAGAATAATTATAAAGACAGATTCTCAGATAGTAGCAGGGCACGTAGACAAAAGTTTTCAAGTTCGGCATCCACAGCTTGCAAAGTACTTAGAAGAAATCTGCAAAATCGAAGCACATTTCAAGGGTATTTCCATTCGGAGTATACCAAGAGCGGAAAACGTGCAAGCGAACATTTTAGCGAAGGCTGCAGCCGGAGCTGTGGATGTGCCCGAAGAAGATTTCTATGAGGAGCTCAATATACCTTCGGTGCCACAAATTCCCTCTGCGGAGATTCTCTGCATTCCTAGTGCAGATTGGAAAAATTCGATCATGGAACTTTTGCAAGGAGGAACGAATTTGCCCGAAGAGCCCCAGTTGTCAAGATTAAAGCTCAGAGCCAGGAACTATCAGATAATCAACGGTATATTATACAAGGCCGGAGTATGTTTCCCTTTACTCCGATGTATATCTCAAGCCGAAGGCCAAGAAATTCTTCGAGAAATTCATGAAGGCCTTTGTGGAAGCCATTTAGCCCCTAGAGCTCTGGCAGGAAAAACACTTCGCCAGGGGCTTTATTGGCCCACAATAACAGCTGACGCGGAGAGCTTGGTCCGCACTTGTCAAGGATGCCAGTGGATGGGTCGACGGAGTCATCGCCCACCAACAGCTCTTCAAGTCATTTCTCCGGTATGGCCTATGGCCAAATGGGGTATGGATTTAATTGGTCCCTTTCCGTTAGCAAAGGGAAATCTGAAGTTCGCAGTGGTAGCTATTGAATATTTTTCTAAGTGGGTGGAAGCAGAACCCTTAACAGCTATCACTTCGAACAATGTACAGAAATTCTTCTGGAAGAACATCATTTGCCGGTTCGGAGTGCTTAGATACCTCACAGTTGATAATGGAACACAGTTTGACGCAGAACCCTTTAGGAAGTTTTGCGAAGATCTAGGCATTCACCTATGTTTTGCTGCAGTGAGGCATCCTCAATCTAATGGAGCCGTAGAGCGAGCCAATGGAAATATTTTATCAGGGCTAAATCGAAGAATAGTAGGATTAGCAAAGGGACTGTGGACCGAAGAGCTTCCGAAGATTCTGTGGTCCATTCGGACTACGCAGACAAGGTCCACAGGTTTTACTCCGTTCAGACTACTATTCGGAGATGAAGCTATGACTCCAACGGAGCTCAAAGGGGGATCATTTCGCAGCACCGAACCGGACATTGAAGAAGAAAGGCAAGCTTCGTTAGATTTGTCAGAAGAAACAAGACTTCGGGCTGTAGCTAATTTATCAAAGTATCATCAGCAGACGAAGGCTTGGTATGACCCGAAGGTTAAGCTCAATGAACTAAGACCGGGTCATCTTGTTCTACGAAGCATTATAGCACCAGGGAAGTTAGGGAATAAATGGGAAGGTCCATACCTAATTGTCTGTTCAGGGCGCCCTGGTTCATTTAAATTAGCTAATTTAGAAGGTGAAGAGTTAGCACATACTTGGCATGCGGAGCACCTAAAGCGATACTTCGCATAAGGTCTCCTTGTAATTTGCTTGTAATCATCTTCTAAATCAATAAAGCATATGATCCTGATAGTGCCTTCCTCTGAAGAAGACTTCCAGCTTCCAAGTGGATGCACTGGAACCGCGGGGTCGACCGAGAGAGAAGTGTCATGAAGCTGGGTTGTATTTTCGGACTTCGAACCCATAAAGTTCGAAGCTTCCGACGTGGGGGCTGGCATAATCCGGAGCCCAGGCCACCGGCTTGTAGGCATCCGTAAAAGAGCCCAAAACCACACCCTACGGAGTCCAAGCCATTGGCTGGTAGACTTCCGTAAAAAGAGCCGAAGGTGGCCAAAATCTGCGGAGTCCAAGCCATTGGCTGGTAGACTTCTGCAAAAAGAGCCGAAGGTGGCCAAAATATACGGAGTCCAAGCCATTGGCTGGTAGACATCCGTAAAAAGAGTCCAAAGAGACTATTGCAAACTCTGAACCATTGGTTCGACAGAGATCGCAAAAACAAGCCGAAGGTGGCTAAAGCAAAACAGAATTTGAGCCATGAGCTTCGAATGTCTGTTAACATAGTCCAAAGTGACAAATTTCTTAAGACACTAAAGTGTCCTGAAAGTTATCCCAAGTGATTTCTTTCATAAAACAAAGGTACTAAGTTACCATTCTTCCGACTGCAAAAAGTCGAAGACATTTCATAAGATTTTAAAAGATCTTTAAATGGCAGAGGGGCTCCGAACCTCCAAAAAATTGTACTCCGAAGTTTTTTCTTTGCGCATAACCATCTTTGAATACATTTCGAAGTTGCTTATACCCAAAGAGGGGCTAGTAAATATGGAGACAATTTTAAATCGGCATTCATTATTGAAATAAATGTGTTTACAGATTACACTATGAAAAATTGGTATCTATACCAAGAAGGAATCGGAGACCTCTTCGGTCCCTAGAGCTAGGGGTGGAACGACTAGTTCCAACATCGAAAGTTCTAATAACTTTACGTTTAACTCTCTTCCTTCCCCTCGAAGCTCTAAAATCCTTCTGCTCTTGCTGAAGTTCGGCCCAAGTTCGAAGCCGTTCAGGGCTTCTTTCCCAGCTTCTAAGATCTTCAGATCTTTTATTTCGAGCTTCACCTTCATCTTCAGACCAAATAGTGTCTTCAGAAGACGAGGTGTTTACGTTAACCTCTTTCTCTTCCTCTTTAATATAAGACATTACATCTTTGATTACTTCGGGCGCAATTACGCCGGAGTTATCTCGAGGAATTAGGAATCGAGGACGCTTGTAAGTCTTTAGAAGTTCGAAGGTATTCCATAATGAGCGAAGTTCGTCGTTAAGCTCTAACACTTCGATGTCTTCCATAAGAGGCAAAGCCTAAAAATATGACAAACAAGATTTTCATTGATAAATGTTTACAAGCACGAAGCTTTACATAGTCAAAAATCCTAAATGATTCCTAAACCTGCGGGTTCGGAGGAGGCTGACTGCTCGAAGCTTGGCTCCGAACTTGCTTTTGGCGTTGGCCTTCATCGATCCAAGCCTTGATCGCGGAACGACCTTCGGCTCTCCATGAGGTTTGAAAGGCTCGCCAGGCTGCAGTCACGCCTTCGGAAGGATTTAAAAGTCGCCCTCTGCGCTCGGAGTGATGGTTCGGCCCAAATCCTCGTAGTAACGAAGTAGTCCGAGGGCAGACACTTGTCATCATTTGCTGCTGCTCCTTGGATCCTTTTTAACCGGCGCAGCAGAGTCACGTTGTCATCCGAAGGAAGTGATCCAGTAGTACCGAAGTACTCCAGGACACCTAACATCTGTTCTATGACTTCCGTAGCTACCTTCTCAGACTTAAGCTTTTCTTCAATTTGTGCATCCTTGCTCGAAGTTGTTTCCGTTAGAACTCCGGAAATCCTAGCATTCTCCGTAGTTAAAATATTCTTCTGATTTAGGAGTTGGCTAGCTTCCTCTTGGCGCCTCACAAGTTCGGACCCAGCACTAGCATGCTCCAACCGCACTTTTTCAATTTCTGCTCGAAGCACGATTCTTTCTGCTTCGAGCTCTTTATTAGCAGCCTCCAAGCCCTGTCTGGCCCTACGCTCCGTTGAAATCATGTTATCCATTTGAACCACTCTAGCTTCGGAGAAAGACAAGTTGCGTTTGAGAGCTTCATTTTCTTCCCGAAGCTGAGCAATTTCATTTTCGCTCGATAAAGTTGCAGCGCGGGCCAAGACCGCTTGCTAAGAAAAGAAAAAACTGAAGTAAGAAATTATTCATGTATAATTTGCTATTGGTTCGAAGGCGTTCCGTACCTGGTATGCTGCTCGTTCCAGGGCAACGTTAAGCTCCGAACTCTTCGCCCTGCTTAAGATTGCTACCAGCTCTGTCTCCCCGACTTCGCGACTTACTCGACCTAAAGGTTTGAGCAGAGTCCGAAGCCTGGTTCTTTGCTCCAAAAAAGGAGTTAAAAGATGGAGCATTGCTGAAGCCTCTTGGTCGTCCTTGCTTGGCGAAGCTCCGGAGCGTTCTCCTGAGGTCCTTGGAACTTCGGTAGATGGCCCCCCCTCAGTTGATTCACTTTCATCTGTTGATTCAGACAAAGTTGATCCTTGAGTAGGGAGAGGCTCTATGTGTCTTTTACCCCTTCCAGGCCCCAGTTGAGCAACCTCTGGGTGCGTCTCCGAAGTTGTCGAAGGCCCTGGAATGGGATCTTCACGATGTACTTCTACAGAAGGGGGCTCTGCAAAAGCAAAGGTATTATACATTGTATAATTTTGCAGAAAATAATACGAGAATTATGCGAAGTTTACCTTCGGCATTCTGGGGGCGATCGAGCACCGGACTGCTTGGAGGATCAAAGGTGAGGTCTTCGTCTGAATCCACAGTTAAAACTTCAACTGCCGGAGTATCTCCGTGAGCAGTCCTCCCTTCATCCACAACTGAAGTTGTAGTAACTTCAACTTCATCTTCGCCCATAGGGGCTTCGTTTTGCTCTTCTTCTTGAGCATCCGGAGCTCTCACTTCTTCAATATTAGCTTGAGGCTCCGGCATACCTGCAGTATCTTCAATGTGAATATTTTTCTGAACCGCATCTTCATCAATCAACCTCACTAATAGTATACCTTCATCTTCTTTAGAACCGGAGATTGAGGTTCTTGAGCTCGAAAGCGCAGGATTCGAAGGTGCGAGATTTTTTTGCTTCCGAGCCACCTTCTTCACCGGAGTCCTTGCGGAGCTCGAAGCTCCGGCTTCGGCTATCCTCTTCTTGGGCCCTTTCTCCGAAGGCACCCAGTCCATCAGAGGGGGCGGAGTCATCTCCAACATTCCCCATACTCTATTAAACCTCTCCCAACTCCCGACCAATTTAACTCGCCATTCTTTTTCAGTCGGGGTTGGGGCACCCAAAATCTTCTCCGAAGCCCTTATAATTTGCTCTGAAGTAATAGGGGCTAAAGAAGCTAAAAAATAAATATTTCAAGTTAGTTTTTCTTCGAAGTAAATATGTATAATACATGTTGGTTTCGAAGTTACCTGCAGGGCTCGAAGTCAAATTAATCTTGCGGAGACCGCCTTCCGAATCATCCTCGAAGATGATAGGCCAGTTGGCCATCGGCGGAGAAATTTGCAGGCCGAGGAATTCTTCGGCCAAGTCTAGCATGCTTAACCTTCGGCTAATCTTTTGAAGCAGGTTAAGACGGGCTTCGAGCTGACCTTCGTTGGGATGCACTAAAGCTTCCTTCCGGAATTGAATTTCTTTGAGGGGCCCGGCCAGAGGACTGCTTGCCCCAACTTTAGCATAGAACCATCTTAGAACCCAATCAGTATACCATCTGGCATTGATGGCCTTGGCAGGAAATTGGAGGGCATACTCATCCCGAAGCCTAAAGTTGATACTGCCAAAGGATACAACTACTTTTTCACCTCCGGGGACTACGAAGGTCTTTGGTTGGCATGTAGCCCTATGTAATGCAGCGAAGATCTCTGCCCTTCCTTCGCACCCTTCGGCTCTCAAGGCCCATTCAAAGATAGCTAATCTAGCTACTGCATTCGGAGATAATTGGGGGAGGGTTACATGGAACAGATCAAGTACCTCCGCCAGGAAGTCCACTACAGGGAGGCCCAAGCCAGCTTCGAAGAAGGCTTCGAATACCACTACTTCTCCGGGTCTTGGCGATGGAATCATTTCTTTGCCTGGCTTACAGATCATAACTCCATTACCAATTTTCCCTCCCACTGCGATTGCCAGTGACTCTCTCTTGCAGGTAGAAGGCCCCAACTAGAAAGATTGATCCAAATATTTTGTCGATGGCGGGCACAGACCTTGGTCATCGATGATTTGGGGATTTCTCCCTCCTGCTGCCATGGATGTCACCGCCGGAATCGAAGGTGCCGCCGCCAACGTTGCCGCCGCTGCTGCTGCAGCCGCCTGCTGCCGGGCCAAGGCCGACGGAGGTGCAGATCCCTTAGTCTTCACCATTGCGATTGATGGATTGCTTTGGGGGAAATGGAGGCTAGGGCTCAAGAACTCAAAGGACTCGAAAAGTTTTTGGATGCAAGAAGACGGTGAAAAGGTAACCGGGTAAGTTTTAGGCCTTCTATTTATAGCCTAGATTTCACTTTTTTACCGTTAATCCATGTCGTTTCGCATTCCTGCCGTTACTTTTCTCCGAGATTAACGCTTACTACAGTTTCCATTGAAAACAGAAACTTAACGGCTATTTTCTCTAAGTCTAAAAGACTTTCGAACTTCTTGAGTCGGTTCTAAGGTAGTTCGAAAAGCAATTACCTTAAGACTGATTCGGAGTTTATATCTTCATGCATTTCGGAGATGAACTAAAAACCAATAACCCCTATGTTTGGTTATCTTTTCCTTCCGTATACTGCTCTCCTAACGTTACAGGTCAAACGGAGAAGCGTATTCGAGGGGCTACTGTTGGGGAAAATATCTCATCTTCGGGGTTATTGCTGAAGCAACATAAAGGCAGACAGCGGATTCGAAGGTTCCCAGACGATCATCTTCGAAGATACTCGGAACCCAGTTCGAAGTACGAAGATAGGCATTGGTTCAAAGTACATCTTCGAACTAAGGCTTTTCAAGATCTTTTCTGCCAGCTAAGATGAAAGACTTATCTTCTTTCTCATTAGATTAGTCTTTTACCATTTTAGCCCTATTAAGGGAACCGAATAGTTTCCACTATGTCGGTTGTAATAGAGGGGTAAATAGGTCTTTTCCTTAATGTTTGGGCCTATAAATACCCCCCATTTCACCCTGTAATAGGGACCGAATACAAGTTATTCAATACACACATTCGAACTATTCTAAGTTATTATCCTTCCGGAGGCCTAGAATAGTTCTCTTCGCAAACACTTCGTTTGTTAGTTTCTCTTCTACAGAAACCTGTTAGCGTAATCTTTTACGCCAACAACAGTTTTAAACTTGATCAACCTTATGAAATGAGATATGCAATTTCTCAGTGATTCAAGAAAATAATCAACAACAGCATTAGGATTCATTTCAGTAACAACAAGGAGAAAATCAGAGAGAAAACAATTTGAGCAGTTCTAGAACAATGTTGTTGCACTTCTGAAAATTTTTACACTTCAGCTAAAATTGCAATTCTGTATCACCAAAGATACAAATATGATTCATAAAACTATTTTCAAGTTTGAACTTCACTAATCAATCAATTTTGAGTAAAACTTCTAGATCAGAACTTGTAGTATCATTAACCAGGATTAGATTACTACCACAAGAACAATCATATTCACTATTTCAAAAGTTCTAGAAAATTGACAAGGAATAGAACAATGAATCTTTGGACTATCTAGGAATACTAATTCCAGAAGGATATTCAAATTAAACTACTTAAACAGATTCAGTAGCTCTTTAAACTCAAACTAAAAATGTAACACACCAAGAACAGAGAGTTACCTGGTTGAATAGCCTTCAGCATTTTTCTAAAAAAATTCTTGAACAACTTCTGGATCTCACCAAGCAATATCTTCACAGATGGTCTCCCACAACTTCACTTAACACTTGACTCAGAAGAGACACTAAAGGGATTTAGACAGCAGATCAAGTTATTCAACCAAAACAAATTTCAGAAAACACTTGAGATGAGTTAACAAGAGAAAACTTCTGATATGAAACAGTATTTTCAGATGAACTACATGTGTTGCATCTAAATCAAAATCCTAATCATCAAACCTTTAGACAGAATCAAAGTTTCTCAAAAGATTTCATCACATGAACACACATTGCTGACAGCACAGGTCATTCATGATGATGAACAGGGTTGTTAAGACAAGGTACAAGAACATCATAGATCATTCATGATGATCAACAGTACATTACTTCAGACAATGTATCCTTTTCAGATGATGTACAGGGAAAACAAAGCAGTATTTAAACTAACACTCAGTAATAGAAACTAGCAAAAATTCTTTCTATTCTGAAACTACTTCAGCTTGAACCAGTTTGTTATGTAATAATCATAAACACAAGAGCAAATACACTAGTAGTGTTTCAAACTCAAAATGCTATTCAGATTAAAACTGAGATGATCAAATCACAAGATGAAGTCTGAATTTTTAATTAGCACAGGACATAACAGAATAAAATATTAGAGCCTGAGTAAAAATAAGTAGTGTTTTAGATTCAATAGATAGGATTGGATCACAGCTAACAATTCAGATCAACATTATGTCTTTTAAGTTTTCAACTATGCTCACAATACACATGTTGATATGATTGTTTAAGATTTAGACAGCCAAACTGCAGACTGAAACAATCTTGACACAAATCTGAAAAACATTGTGCTAATTCAGACAGGATTACAAAAGTTTCAATTCTTCTAGTGAAAACACAGTTGTGAAACCAAGGGTGGTTTATGTCTGTATGATGAGTGATTGACAAGGATGAATGGTTGAGCGATTGGTTGAGTGTTGGGTTGTGTGCATCGAAGGGTTCGATGTACGAATGAGGTTTATGTGCCGAGGGTTTCGGTGGTGCGTCGCGTTCTTGTTTTGACTTGTCTTAAATGTGCAGGGTGGATATGTTGACTAACTGTTGACATAAAGTTATCGAGGGTCAAGTGGGGAGCTCGATGCCGAAGGATCAAGGAGGCCGGGTGAAGTTAGAGAAGATCTCAAGAGTGCATGAAAAGATTGAGCAAGACTTGGACGCACGGATGGAAGCGACGTCGTGACGACCGGGTCTGTGAGAGAGAGTCCAGGGCAAGTATTCAGGCGTCTCAAGGGTATCGAGAGCGGAAGTGGCTTGCTGGCGCTCGAAGTCGCAAAGCGGTGTCATGAGTCGAAGGGTTGAGAGGCTTTGTCGGTTTTTGCTGAAAACCATCACATCTCTAGATTTGCTAATTTCAATAATTAGGAGTCCTTTCTATTTTGAGTCTTTGTGTAATAAAAAGTTAAGAGTCTAGAGTAAATGTTCTTTAGTATATTTTTTAGGATTTCTTAAATTCTGAAAATATATTACAAGGAATAGGACCTTGATGTAAAATAGAGGTTCTAGAGGGTTCTTTTCAGAATATTCCCCCAATGGCTGGCCTATAAATAGAGGTCCATAGCCATGGGCTGAGTGCTTTTTTTTGGCTGAACCAAATATCTACTTTATCAATTTACTGCTTTATTTCCTGCTGTGTGTATCAATTTCCTTCACTGTTCAAGATCCGAAAAAACAAACAGTAAAGCGATGGCTGTGTAAGTTTTTCTGGTGCAGAATCTAATTCATCCTGGATTGAGTTTTGTGAGGCTTTTCGTGATGATTTCTTTGCAGAACTTGATGTTGATGTTTATACAACTTTTGTTGTGGATTATTTGAACGTTCCATTTTTGCAGTTTGCAATAATTTTCGAACTGTTATTCATGATGTTTTTGTTCTTTGAATGTGTTATATTATTTCAGAATACTTCTCTGCTGCTCAAAATATAGAACAGATTGAAATAACTTTTAGGCATAATTTTTGTGGTTGTCCACTTTTTACCTACTTAAGAATATTCCTTGGCTAGATTCTTTTCTTTCTTGTGATCCAAGAAGCCTCGTAGGCTGTTCCATATTTCTGCATTTGATTGCTGCTATATTGGGCATGGAGATGATCCAGATCACAAGTTTGATCTTCAGCAATCTGATCATGAGTTTCATCATCAAAAGGATCACCATCCAGGTATTTTCCTTGTAAGTGTTTACTGAAATTTCAGTTCTGCGTGTACTGTTCATCAACACTTTGGCTATTTTTGTCTGATCTGATACAGTTGAGGGAGTAATTGCTTGTTGCTTGTGCTACTGAATTTGATCTCATTTTGATCTGAAATGTTTCTTGGTTGATATATGTTATGAGTGTCTTCTTTGATCCTTCTTGTTGGATGTCCATGATTAGTAGTCTAACGAACACTGAGTTTCTCAGTTGCTATGCTATGCAACAAACTTTCTACTGCTACAGATTCTGCATAGCACTATTGAAGTGTTCTTTTGTCTTGAGTTTCACTTGCTGACCAGAGAACAATTTTTGTTGATGAAATTATTGTTTATCATCTTTTTCATATGATCATTAGGATTTGTATGCTCTGATCCTGAAATGTTTTGCTATGAAATTTGGCCACCAGGAGTGCATCATTTTTCACTGTGTCAAAACTGCTACAGATAATTTGTTGAGCAAATGTACATCAATCTGATTCTCTTGAATTGATTCAGTTTCTGCCATAGTCTATTGAATCTGTTCTAGAATCAATCAAGCTGATATGCTTCAGGTCAACAAAATACCTGGTTTAGTTTTTCATATTATTCTGATCTGAAAGTTTCTTTTCTGTATACTTTAGAGCAATTAATCTTTACTCTCAACAGTGCAGTCATTTCTGCCTATTGTTGCCCAAACGTGTTGCCTCACCTGATCAAGTTTCATTCATTCAGAAGGTTGCTAGTATATCATTCAGATTTAAGGGCAGAATCAAGGACTAATTAGAATCTGCTTTATGCATGATATGGTTTCCTTTTTCTGATTGTTTTAATCTGCTGTTTTGACACATATTTTCAGAACTGAACTTTGAAGCTATGAATTTTCTGGTTGATGTCTAATTAAGTGTTGTACTTTCTAAAAGTTTATTTTCAGCAATATTACTCATCTAATTGAGCTAGTCTTTCTCATGTATATCTTGTCCATTCCTGAATCTGAATGTAAATTTAAGTATGATCAGATCTGTTGAAAAGCAAGCTCCTTAGATTGCCCAAAGGTCACGTCATTCCATCTACCGATGACTTGAAGAAATGTGCATACTGTAAGTGGCATGATACACTTTCCCATTCTACTAATGAATGCAACATTTTTCGTCGACAAGTTAAATCGGCCATAAATGAAGGATGATTGAATATAGATTCTAGCCCTAGAATGAAGCTAGATCATGATCCCTTTCCCGTAAACAACATTGATCTTGACGGCAAGAAGGTACTGATTCAGCCCAAACAGGCTGAGTCATCTAAAGGAAAGGCAGACGTCATTGGGAAGCCTCGCACACGCATGCTCATACTGAAGAACCCTGAGGTAGGAGTAAATGTAGACAAAACATCTTCGGCTAAATCCCACGAAAAGCCGAAGGTAACTTTTGGGATGCTTCTCCAAAGGCATAGGAGAAGGGCCGAGGACAAACACCCTCGGCCACCCCTGCCAAAGTGGTCGAACCCTCAATAGGAGCATGAGTTCGGCCCGCAAGTAGCTAAGGTCATTCCAGGTACACCCCGTTCGGCCGAAGGTTTTGGGAGCGAATTTGTGACGCCTGGAACCAAGCCGCGAGTTTCATGGGTGCCTCTCAGGATGACTAAGTCCCAAAAGAGGTGATTGCAACATCTTCGTGCCGAGTATCTTAGAGAAAAAGAGGCCAAAGAATACAAAGGTAGCCCACCCGATGAGTCCACAGCTGTAGCTAGGACACGCTAGGTGTGGAGACCGAAGTTGGCTGGCAAGCCAGCTTCTACCCTCACTGAGTAAGTACCGCATCCTCACGAGGGGCTCGGGGGGCAAGACAAGTAAAATTACTAAAGGCCGATTTGGTGAAAAATCCGGTGCTTAAGTCCTGTGGTCATATTAATGAGTCATACAAATCGTCCTCATCAAATTCAAATGTCTTGGGTTATGAAATGGATGATTTGGTAGGTAAACAAATAGAGAGTACCGTCTGTGGCTCACGGTGCTTTTAGCTCACTAAGTTTGCTAAAAGGCAGGTGGGCATGTGTTGACACTCGAATTTGGCATTAATGGTCGGAATTGTCGAAATATCAATTTTGGTAATTTGGGCCGAAAATATGCTATCTCCGGCACAGGCCGAAGCCCTCAAGTGCTGAAGGCCCATCCTGCGTGGGCTTCAGCAGCACCTATAGATGCCTGCTTCGTAGGCAGGCTTGGGCCCGGTGGGCCCTTCGGCGGCCTGTGGGCTTCGGCCCGATAGACTAGCTTTGTCGAGGCCTTTGGAGGCCCACTTTTGCCGGTAGGGTCCTATTCATATTAGTATAATTCGGCTGTTTTTATCTCTTATCCAAATCTTAACCACCTGGCTGAATCCTACTCAAATTAGGTGAGACTAGCCCCTATAAATATAGGGGTGAGGCCGATTCAAGAGGACCCCCGCTTTCATATCAACACAAAGCCCTCGCTTTGAATCGTTCTTTTATCTTCCAATCTACTTTCCTTGCCCTACGATTAGCATAGTAACACCCATATCCTTGGGTTTGCGCCGTAAGCCTTCCATCCGCCACGTCGAAATCATGGTAACCCTTGTTGATTCGCTTGTGAATCTCCCGTTTAATCCACGAAACATATTTTTATCGTTTTATCGGTTTTCTTCTGCTACCATTGGGAGTTTGGCCTCTAGGCTAGATTGCACTTGATCTTTTGCTATTTTGTAGGGGAAACATCTTCAAAATCATCGCCAAGAAGTTTTGGGGTGATTGATACTCATCTACAAGGCTACTAGAGCACTCTTCGCCACCGCGCCGAAGCCTCTTCGGCGAGAACCTCTTCGCAGTGAACCACTCCACGTCGGAGCACCCTTCGCCATTGCACCGAAGCCCTCTTCGGCAAGAACTCTCCGCATTAAATTGCTCCGCACCGGACCCCACGGTGTCGAAGCCCCCGTTATGACTGAGGATTCACCGTCAGTCTGATCGGGTAACCCCCGTCGGTCTGACAGCCCGGAGACCGCTTCGCACTAGAACGCCGAAGCCACCTTCAGTGATCCCTTCGCAACAGAGCGCCAAAGCCACCTTCGGTGACCCCTTCGCAACAGAATGTCGAGGCCCCCTTTCGGCGATACTTCGCATCACTGGTCCGACCAGGGAGTATACCTTCGGTCCGACCGCCATTTCATTATAGATCAGAATCGACCCTGTTTTGGCCGGTTTTTCCAGGTTTTACTATTTTTAGTTATTTTCTCATACATCGGCTAATCGAACTTTATTTCTTAATATTTGTTTGATTTCCTGGCGACTCAATTACCCTTACAACCGTTAAGGATTTGTCAGAACATGATGTCAGCACCACAGCACGCTTAGGTTTATCGCAAAGTATCTGCGCTTTTGGATCGTCGAACTGACCCAAGTGTGGAGGCGCGTTTTCGTGTCAACACTGCCATAGAGAAGTATCAGGCGTTGATTGTACAACATGTTTTAAACACTCAAGTGGAGCAAATGAACACACTACAGTGACATAACTTATTTCAAATGTTCCTCATTGTCAATGATCGTCGTGTTCGTGTCATAATTGATGGAGGGAGCAGCAACAATTTGGTGAGCTTAGATCTAGTTAAAAAGCTTGGATTGACCACACGTCCACATCCTCATCCATACTATATTCAATGGTTCAACAATAGTGGTAAGGTCAAGGTAACACAATCTGCGCGAGTGCACTTTTTCATTGGTGCGTACCATGAATTTGCTGATTTTGATGTTGTACCCATGCAAGCATGTTCACTGTTATTGGGTAGGCCTTGGGAATTTAATACGGAGGCCACACATCATGGTAGGTGTAATAAATATACACTTATGCTCAAGGGAAAGAAAATTACTTTGCTTCCTATGACTCCCACCGAAATTATGCAATGTGAGAAAGAGAGTATTGAGAATAGCAAGAAGGAGATTGCACCACAATCTAAAAATCAGCAAGTAGCTAACACAATTTTCCTGCCTAAGAAAGATAAGAAAGACAATAGCTCTCCGTCAGATGGAATTAAATAGAAGGGTGTGTTATGCTTGCTACTAAATATGATTTGGTTGATGTTAATGAGTTTGATTCTCCTTGTTATTCATTGATATGGAAAGAAGTTTTGTTTTCATTTGAGGATTCTTCCACTTCATTGCCTCCTGCTTTCACTAACCTTTTACAGGAGTATAAGGATGTGTTTCCAGCGGAGATGCCTCCGGGGCTGCCACCTATTCGAGGTATTGAGCATCAAATTGACATTATCCCAGGAGAGACATTGCCAAACCATGCTGCATATAGAACAAATCTGGCGGAGACTAAAGAAATTCAGCGACAAGTCCAAGAACTTCTGTACCGTGGGTACGTACGAGAGAGCCTTATCCCATGTGTTGTGCATGTTCTTTTAGTCCATAAGAAAGATGGTAGTTGGCATATGTGTGTTGATTGTAGAGCTATCAATAATATTACAATAAGGTATCGTCATACTATTCCTAGGTTAGATGATATGTGTTGGGGGAAAATATTCCATCCTCGGGGTTATTGCCGTAACAGCACAAAGGCAAATAATGGATTCGAAGGTTTCCAGACGTCCATCTTCGAAGATGTTCTGAGTCAGGCTCGAAGTACGAAGATAGACATTGGTTCGGAGTATATCTTCGAACTAATGCTCTTTGAGATCTTTTTTGCCAGCTAAGATGGAAGATTTATCTTTTTTCTTATTAGATTAGTATTTTACCATTTTAGCCCTATCAAGGGTACCGAATAGTTTCCACTATGTCGGTTGTAACATAGGGGTAAATAGGTTTTTTCCTTAATGTTTGGGCCTATAAATACCCCCCGTTTAACCCTGTAATAAGGACCGAATACAAGTTATTCAATACACACATTCGAGCTATTCTATGTTGTTATCCTTTCGGAGGCTTAGAACAGTTCACTTCGCAAACACTTTGTTTGTTAGTTTCTATTCTACAGAAACATGTTAGCGTAATCTTTTACGCCAACAATTGGCGCCGTCCTTGGGGAACCTAGTCCAAAAAACTTCGTTCTCTACCAACTCTTTACATCATGCCTCCTAAGCGGAGCGCAACTCGTAACCCTGTTCGGAGGTCCTCTCGGATCTCCGGAGAGGCACCATCCGAGACGGTTGAGGTCGGAGGGCCTTCCACGTTCCCTCCACCTCAAACTCCGGAAGGAGTTTCCATCCCTCGTACATACGGAGTTCCTCCGCCAACTCCTTCCATACTTCGACCACTTGGAGTCCCTCTTCGACCTTCAATCCCACTTCGAACTGATCCTACCAATTCTCAAGACCCGGAAGATCCTTCCGGAGGAGATGAAGACAATCTTGGAGATATGGCCACTCAAATGGCCAACCTCCAAGCCGAAGTAGCAAGATGGCGGCAAGAAGCTGCGAACAGGCTTCGTTCTCAAGCCATCCCAGCTATCCCAGAAGTGCCTGAAGATGACGAACCCATTTATCCCGAAGCCCCAGAGAATGCCTCCTTCGATACTGAATCTCCGCTGCATCCTGAGCTGCAAAAAGTTCGCTTTGATCCGAAGTTTAAGACTTCGAAGCTCTGTAAGTATGCTGAACACGAAGATCCCAGAGAGTTTGTCCGTTCTTATGCCCTAGCAATTGAAGCTAGTGGAGGAGTTCGAGATACCATGGCAAAGTGCTTCCCCTTAGCTCTTCAAGGAGTGGCATTAAGGTGGTTCTGGTCTTTGAAGCCAGGATCAATTAATTCATGGGGGCAGCTGAAGAAGAAGTTCGTAAGCAATTTTCAAGGCACCTTCGTGCCTCCAATGTCAACGGGAAGCCTTTTCCAGGTGAAGCAGCTCCCTGGAGAGACATTGAGGCAATATTTCAAGCGCTTCGCTCATACGAAGTCGCAGATCCGAGGGTTGTCTACATCTTCGGTAGTTGATGCAGCTCGGGAAGGTGTCACTCATCAAGGCCTCCTGGATAAGCTTCATCGGAAAAGCATATCCTCAGTTTCTCAGCTGATGTCATACTTCGAGGAATATGCGAGGTCGGAAGAGGGTTGGCTTCGAAGAACTGCAGCTACTCCATCCATATTGCAAGAAGTAAAAGTAGAAGTAAAAACTTCGGCGCAGCCGCAAGAACCAGTCTTCGAAGTTCAACATGATCGGAGAAGGGGGCAAAAGCACCCTTGTTCTGAAGTCTTGAACATTGCACCCCCTTAAAAGTTCACACAGAGAGCTCCACGGCCTTTGGGGAACAAGGTCAGCGGCTGGAGGCCGCTAGGGAAAACGGCTGGCAAAGGCCAGACCCTTTTCTGCTGCATTCATGGTGAATATCGAAGCCATGCAACTGATACTTGCAAGGCTATACTCACTCTAAGAGGAGAATATCTAGAAAGAACTTCGGGTCGAGGTACTACCGACCGAGTTCCAGCTGCAGCGCGCCCGGAGCCGGTCCAGGCTGTGGCGCGGATAGAAAACTTCGAAGCCGCAAGACACCCTCCAGTGGCCAATGTTATGCCACCTCCGAAGCAAGAGGAAGGGCAAGACCGAGGAAAAAGAGTAGTCCTCCACATCTCCGGAGGAGGTACCCTCGGAAGCATGTCAAAAAGACAGCGAAGAGACTACGTCAGAGAAGTGGGCCATATTGGGACTTCGTCATCTGCAGCTGCTATGCCGGAGTGGTCTCATGTACCGATATCCTTTTCTGCGGAGGATGCAGCTGGCATTAAATTCCTGCATGCAGACCCACTTGTTATTACTGCTGATATTGCGGGCACTGAAGTTCGAAGAGTATTGATTGACGGAGGAAGTTCGGCAGACATCATTTTTGTTCAAGCCTTCGATCAATTGTGCATCTCCAGAAAGCATCTTCTTCCAGCGGCTCGTCCATTGCAAGGCTTCGCAGGACCTCCGCTTGATGCACTTGGCCAGATAGGCCTAGAAGTTACCTTCGAAGAAGGTTTATTGGCCCGAACTGAAGAAGTAATCTTCGATGTTGTAGATGCCCCCTATGCCTACAACGTCATCTTCAGAAGAGGCATGCTAAACCAGTTCGGAGCTGTGGCGCATCACAATTATTTGTGCATGAAGATGCCCACACAAGCAGGAGTCCTTACTATCTTCGGAGATCAAGCTATCGCCCGGAGAGCGGAATATGGTGATGGCCCCCCTCTTGATCCAAGACAAGTAAACAATGTACACGATAATCAAGGAAATTTTTCAGCCCCTTCCGAAGCTTCAATGAAATCCTTCCCGAGACCAAGTCCTGAAGGAGAGATTGCAACGAAGGTTATTGTTAAAGATGGTAAAGAATATACATTTCAATTTGGTAAAGATTTACCTCTAGAAGTTGCAACCTCCTTGGAAAAGGTGGTGGAAGAGAATTTAGATGTCTTCGCTTGGTCTGACGAAGATATCACCGGAGTCGATCGGGATATCATTGAACATAGTTTGCTTGTAAACCCGAAGGCCCGGCCTGTTCGGCAAGGACTCCGAAAAATGTTTGCAGAAAGAGCTGCTCTAGCAAAAGAGGAAGTTGAAAAACTATTGAAGTCTGGGATTATTAGAGAAGTGGCTCACACAGAATGGTTAGCCAACCCAGTCTTCGTCAAAAAGAAATCTTCCGGAAAGTGGCGCATGTGCATTGATTTCACATCCTTGAATAAAGCATGCCCTCGTGACCCCTACCCCATGCCCCGAATTGATCAATTGGTAGACTCCACCGCAGGTTCGGAGTTATTAAGCTTCCTTGACGCGTATTCTGGTTATCATCAAATATGGTTGAAGCGCGAAGATGAGATCAAGACAAACTTCGTAACTCCTTCGGGAGTCTTTTGTTATGTAAGAATGCCTTTTGGCTTAAGAAATGTCGGGGCTACTTTTTCGAGGTTAGTTGCTAAGGCTCTAGGTCATCAATTAGGTCGCAATGTGGAGGCCTATATGGATGATATTGTAATAAAGAGTGCTTTAAAGCACCAACATAGCCTAGACTTAGCAGAAACATTCAATAGCCTTCGGGCATGTGGGATCCGTCTTAACCCCGAAAAATGTATCTGCGGAGCTAAGGCTGGAAAGTTATTAGGGTATTTAGTTTCAAGCAGGGGGATTGAAGCTAGCCCTGCTCAAATAACTGCGCTACAAAAGATGGCTCCTCCGGAAAATTTAAAGCAAGTGCAAAAGCTGACTGGGCGTCTAGCAGCACTTAGCAGGTTTTTATCAAGGTCTGCGGAGAGAAGCTTGCCTATATTTAAAGCATTGAAAGGGTCCGAAGATTTTGCATTGACACCAGAGTGTCAAAAAAGCTTTGAAGATATTAAAGAGTATCTCAGTAATCTTGCTACACTCACGGTGCCTATTGCGGACGAAACCCTACTCCTTTACCTTGCAGCTACAGGTTCCGCTGTCAGTGCAGTCCGTGTCAGAGAAGTGGATTTCAATGGGATGTTGGTACAAAATCCTGTTTATTTTGTATCCGAAGCATTATCAGGAGCGAAGACAAGATACTCCGAACTCGAGAAGTTCATTTATGCTCTGATAATGGCTTCGAGGAAATTAAGACATTATTTTTTGGCTCACAATGTAATTGTACCAACTTCGTATCCTTTGGGAGATATGCTTCGAAGTAAGGATTCTACTGGAAGGATTGGGAAGTGGGTAGTTGAGCTAGCACCCTTCGGCATATCTTTTCTGGCAAGGACAACAATCAAATCGCAAGTCTTAGCAGATTTTGTAGCAGAATGGACTCCACCTGCAACTTTGGTTCCGGAGAAGTCAAGTGACGGAGTTTGGACTGTTTATTCCGATGGGTCTTTCCAAGCATCCGGAGCAGGCATTGGAGTAGTATTAATTTCGCCTTCAGGGCAAAGAGCAATGTACTCCGCAAGACTCAACTTTAAGTCTACCAATAATATAGCGGAGTATGAAGGGATTTTACTGGGACTCCGAAAAGCACGTGCTCTAGGGGCTACAAGAATTATTATAAAGACAGATCCTCAGATAGTAGCAGGGCACATAGATAAAAGTTTTCAGGTTCGGCATCCACAGCTTGCAAAGTACTTAGAAGAAATCCGTAAGATCGAAGCACACTTCAAGGGTATTTCCATTCGGAGTATACCAAGAGCAGAAAATATGCAAGCGGACATCTTAGCAAAAGCTGCAGCCGGAGCTGTGAATGTACCAGAAGAAGCTTTCTATGAGGAGCTCAGTACACCTTCGGTGCCACAAATTCCCTCTGCAGAGATTCTTTGCATTCCTAGTGCAGATTGGAAAAATTCAATCATGGAACTTTTACAGGGAGGAACAAATTTGCCTGAAGAGCCAGAGCTTTCAAGATTGAAGCTTAGGGCTAGAAATTATCAAATAATCAACAGTATTTTATATAAGGCCGGAGTATGTTCCCCTCTACTCCGATGTATATCTCAAGCCGAAGGTCAAGAAATTCTTCGAGAAATTCATGAAGGCCTTTGCGGTAGCCATTTAGCCCCTCGAGCTTTGGCACGAAAAACACTTCGCCTGGGGCTTTATTGGCCTACAATAACAGCTGATGCGGAGAGCTTAGTCCGCACTTGTCAAGGATGTCAGTGGATGGGTCGACGAAGTCATCGCCCACCAACAGCTCTACAATTATTGCTCCGGTATGGCCTATGGCCAGATGGGGTATGGATTTAATTGGTCCCTTTCCAGTAGCCAATGGAAATCTGAAGTTCGCAGTGGTAGCTATTGAATATTTTTCTAAGTGGGTAGAAGCAGAGCCCTTAACAGCTATCACTTCGAACAATGTACAGAAATTCTTTGAAGAATATCATTTGCCGGTTCGGAGTGCCTAGACAACTCACAGTTGATAATGGAACACAGTTCGATGCAGAACCTTTCAGGAAGTTTTGCGAAGATCTAGGCATTCAGTTATGTTTTGCTGCAGTGAGGCATCCTTAGTCTAATGGAGCCGTAGAAAGAGGGAATGGAAATATTTTGTCAGGGCTAAATCGAAGGATAGTAGGATTAGCAAAAGGACTGTGGACCGAAGAGCTTCCGAAGATTTTGTGGTCCATTCGGACTACGCAAACAAGGTCCACAGGTTTTACTCCATTCAGACTACTATTCGGAGATGAAGCTATGACTCCAACGGAGCTCAAAGGAGGATCACTTCGCAGCACCGAACCGGAGATTGAAGAAGAAAGACAAGCTTCGCTAGATTTATCAGAAGAAACAAGACTTCGAGCTGTCGCAAATTTATCAAAGTATCATCAGCAGACGAAGGCTTGGTTTGACCCGAAGGTTAAGCTCAATGAACTAAGACCGGGTCATCTTGTTCTACGAAGCATTATAGCGCCAGGGAAATTAGGAAATAAATGGGAAGGTCCGTACCAAATTGTTCGTTCAGGACGCCCTGGCTCTTTTAAATTAGCTAATTTAGAAGCTGAAGAGTTAGCACATACTTGGCATGCGGAGCACCTAAAGCGATACTTCGCATAAGGGCTCCTTGTAAATCACTTGTAATCATCTTCTGAATTAATAAAGCATATGGTCCAGATAGTGCCTTCCCCTCATAAACCTCCAGCTTCCGAGTGGACGCACTGGAACCGCGGGGTTGACCGAGAGGGAAGTGTCATGAAGCTGAATCATATTTTCGGACTTCGAATCATTGGTTCGAAGCTTCCGACGTGGGGGCTGACATAATCCAGAGTCCAAGCCACCGGCTTTTAGGCATCCGTAAAAGAGCCCAAAACCACATCATGCGGAGTCCAAGCCATTGACTGGTAGACTTCCGTAAAAAGAGCCGAAGGTGGCCAAAACATGCGGAGTCCAAGCCATTGGCTGGTAGACTTCCGTAAAAAGAGCCGAAGGTGGCCAAAACATGCGGAGTCCAAGCCATTGGCTGGTAGACTTCGGCAAAAAGAGCCGAAGGTGGCCAAAATATACAGAGTCCAAGCCATTGGCTGGTAGACATCCGTAAAAAGAGTCCAAAGAGACCATTGCTAACTCCGAACCATTGGTTTGACAGAGTTCGCAAAAAAGAGCCGAAGGTGGCCAAAGCAAAACAGAGTTTAAGCCATGAGCTTCGAATGTCTGTTAACATAGTCCAAAGTGACAAATTATCTAAGACACTAAGGTGTCCTGAAAGTTATCTCAAGTGTTTTCTTTCAAAAAACAAGGGTACTAAGTTGCCATTCTTCAGACTACAAATAGTCGAAGACATTTTATAAGATTTTAAAAGATCTTTAAATTGCAGAGGGGCTCCGAACCCCAAAAAAAATTGTACTCCGAAGTTTTTCTTTGCGCATAACCATCTTTGAATACAGTTCGAAGTTGCTTATCCCCAAAGAGGGGCTAGTAAATATGGAGACAATTTTAAATTGGTATTCATTATTCGAACGAATATGTTTACAGATTACATCATGAAAAATTGGTATCTATACCAAGAAGGAATCGAAGACCTCTTCGATCTCTAGAGCTAGGATTGGAACAACTAGTTCCAGCGCCGGGAGTTCTAACAACTTTGCGTTTAACTCTCTTGCCTCCCTTCGAAGCTCTAAAGTCCTTTTGTTCTTGTTGAAGCTCGGCCCAAGTTCGAAGCCGTTCGGGGCTCCTTTCCCAGCTTCCAAGTTCTTCAGGTTTTTTACTTCGAACTTCATCTTCGTCTTCGGACCATATAACGTCTTCAGAAGACGAAGTGTTCAAGTTAACCTCTTTTTCTTCCTCTTTAATATAAGATAGTATATCTTTGATTACTTCGGGCGCAATTACACCGGAGCTATCTCGAGGAACTAAAAATTGAGGGCGCTTATAAGCTTTTAGAAGATCGAAGGTGGTCCATAATGAGCGAAGTTTGTCGTTAATGTCTAACACTTCGATATATTCCGTATGAGGCAAAGCCTAAAAATATGATAAACAAATTCTCATCGATAAATGTTCATAAGCGCAAAGCTTTACATAACCAAAAATCCTAAGACATTTCTAAACCTACGGGTTCGGAGGAGGCTGACCGCTTGAAGCTTGGGTCCGAACTTGCTTCTGGCGTTGACCTTCGTTGATCCAAGCCTTGATCGCAAAGTGACCTTCGGCTCTCCATGAAGTTTGGAAGGCTCGCCAGGCAGCAGCCACACCTTCGGAAGGAGTCAGAAGCCACTCGTCGTCGAAGGTAATTGGGCCCTCTCCTGCTCTCGGAGTTATCGATCGGCCCAGATCATCGTAGTAGCGAAGTAGGCCAACATCAGCCACTTGTCCGGAGAGTTCTCCGTATTGAATGCCTGCTGTCTTCATCTGCTTCGCCACTCCTTGAATCCTTTTCGACCGGCACAGAAGAGAAATGTTATCATTAGAAGGAATTGTCCCAGTAGTACCGAAGTACTCCAGGACACCTAGCAGCTAATTCATAACTTCCGCAGCTACCTTCTCGGACTTCAACTTATCTTCAATCAGTGCGTCCTTCATCGAAGTTACTTCTCTCAGAACTCCAGAAAGTCTAGCAGTTTCGGTAGTCAAGGTATTCTTTTGGTTCAAAAGCTGATTAGCTTCCTCTAGGAGTCTGACAAGTTCGGTCCCCGCAGTAGCGTGCTCCGCCCGCATTCTTTCAATTTCAGCTCGAAGCACAATTCTTTCTGCTTCGAGCTCTTTATTCGCAGCCTCCAAACCTTGTCTGGCCCTGCGCTCCGTTGACACTATATTGTCCATTTGAACCACTCGGCTTTCGGAGATGGTAAGATTCCGTTGAAGGATGTTATTTTCCTCCGGAAGACGAGCAATTTCTTGATCATTCGATATATTCGCAGCTCGGGCCAAGACTGTTTGCTGCAAAAAGAAAAAAAACCAAGGTAAACATTTATTTGTAGGTAAATTCTATGTTATTTCACAGATACTTTGTACCTGGTAAGCTGCGCGTTCTATAGCAGCGTTGAGCTCCGACCTGTACGCTTTACTTAGAATGGCCACTAAGTTGGTCTCCCCTATGTCGCGGCTAGCTCGATCCAAAGGTTCGAGCAAAGTCCGAAGACCAGTTGTTTGCCCTAAGAAAGGAGCTAGAAGGGGGAGTATACTTATCGCCTGTTGGTCATCTTCGTCCAGCGAAGGGCCGGAGTGTTGGCCTGTAGTTTTCGGAGCCCCTGTAGACTGGCCCTCAGAAGATTGACTCTCGTCTGTTGAATCAGACGGAGTTGATCCGGAACTCGCAGCAGGGAGGGGTTCTATATTCTTTTTGCCTCTTCCAGGCCCCATTTGAGTGGTTCTTTGGGTTGGCTCCGAAGTCATCGAAGGTCCAGGGATTATTTCTTCCTGGCGGACCTTTTCCACAGGAGTGGACTCTGTAAAAACAAAGGTGTTATACATCGTATAAATACACAAAATAAACATAAAAGAATTATTCAAAGGTTACCTTCGACATTCTGACGAGGGGTAATCATTGGACTGTTTGGCGGATCGAAGGCGAGATCTTCGTCCGAACCAGCCGTTAGATCTTTGACTGCATGAGCATTTTCCTGAGCAGTCCGTGTTGCCTCTTCAGGAATCGAAGCCATAGTAACTTCGACTCCACCTTCATCCGTAGGAACTTCGCCATGAGGTAAATCCTCTTGAACTGCCGAAGTCCTTGGTTTCTCAAGGTTATCTCGAGACTCCGGCACGTTCGCGGGTACTTCGGCTTGTGCAGTCCTTTGAGATGCGTCTTCGTCTATCAGACGCACAAGAAACCTCCCTTCGTCCTCTTGGGAGTCAGATACTGAAGCCCTTGGGCTCGAAGGTGCGGGATTCTTTGGTTTCCGAGTCACCTTCTTGACCGGAGTCTTGGCGGAGCTTGAAGTCCCAGCTTCGGCTTTCCTCTTTTTGGGCCCTTTCTCCGAAGGTACCCAATCCATCAAAGGGGGCGGAACGATTTCCAGCATTCCCCATACCCTGTTAAATCTCTCCCAACTCCAGACCAACTTGATTCTCCATTCCTTTTTGGTCGGAGTTGGAGCGCCCAAAATATTCTCCGAAGCCCTTACGATTTGCTCCGAAGTAATAGGGGCTGAAGAAGCTAAAAAATGAATCAAGTTAGTTATTTCTTCGAATGAATATGCATAATACATGTTGTCTTCGAAGTTACCTGCAGGACTCGAAGTCGAAGTGATTTTTCGGAGACCGCCTTCCGAATCCTCTTCGAAGATGATAGGCCAGTTGGCCATCAGCGGAGAGATTTGTAACCCGAGGAACTCTTCGGCTAAGTCTCGCATGCTCAACCTTCGACTGATCTTCTGAAGTAGGCTGAGGCGAGCTTCGAGCTGACCTTGGACTGGATGCACTAGGGCTTCCTTCCGGAATTGGATGTTTTTCAGAGGTCCGGCCAGAGGATTGCTCGCCCCAACTTCGGCATAAAACCATCTCATGACCCAGTCGGTATACCATCTTGCATTGATGGCCTTAGCGGGAAATTGAAGGGCGTATTCATCCCGAAGCCTGAAGTTAATACTTCCGAAGGCTAATACCACTTTTTCACCTCCGGGGCCTACGAAGGTTTTTTGCTGGCATGAAGCTCTGTGTAGCGCAGCGAAGATCTCTGCCCTCCCCTCACAGCCTTCGGCTCTCAACGCCCATTCGAAGATAGCTAAGCGAGCTACTGCGTTCGGAGAAAGTTGAGGAAGGGTGACGTGAAACAAATCAAGTACCTCGGCCAAGAAGTCCACTGCTGGAAGGCCTAAGCCGGCTTCGAAGAAGGCTTCGAGGACGACCACTTCTCCGGGCCTTGGCGACGGGATGAGTTCCTTTCTAGGTTTCCGGATCATGACTCCGGTACTAATCCTCCCTTCTACTGCGACCGCCTGATTCTCTCTTGCAGGTAGAAGGTCCCAGTTGGAAGGATTGATCCAAGTACTTCGTTGATGGCGGGCAGAGACCTTGATCATCAACATTTTGGGGATTTCCCCCTCCTGCCGCCATGGATGCTGTTGCGGGTGTTGGAGTTGCCGTCGCCAACGCCGCAGCCGCCGCTGCTGCAGCTGCCTGCTGCCGAGCCAAGGCCGAAGGGGCTCCAGAACTCTTGGTTTTCGCCATTGGAGCTACTAGGTTGCTTTGGAGGAAAAATGGAGGCTAGGGCTCAAAGGGCTCAAAGGGTGCTTGCTTGCAAGAGAGCAGCGGAAAGGTAATCAGGAAAGTTCTAGGCCCTCTATTTATAACCTAGACTTTACATTTTTTACCGTTAGTCCATGCCGTTTCGCATTCTTGCCCGTTACTTTTCTCCGAAATTAATGCACTCCGTAACTTCCGTTAGAAGAAGGAAGCTAACGGCTATTTCTTCTAAGTCTAAAAGGCTTTCGAACTTCCTGAGTCAGTTTTAAGATAGTTCGAAAGTAATTGTCTTAAGACTGATTCGGAGTTTTATATCTCCGTACATTTCGGAGATAAATTAAAATCTAATAACCCCTATGCCTGGTTATTTTTTCTTCCGTATACTGATCTCCTAACATTACAGGTTAACGGAGAAGCGTATTCGAGGGGCTACTGTTGGGGGAAAATATTCCATCCTCAGGGTTATTGCCGTAACAGCACAAAGGCAGATAATGGATTCGAAGGTTTCCAGACGTCCATCTTCGAAGATGTACTGAGTCAAGCTCGAAGTACGAAGATATACATTGGTTCGGAGTATATCTTCGAACTAATGCTCTTTGAGATCTTTTTTGCCAGCTAAGATGGAAGATTTATCTTTTTTCTTATTAGATTAGTCTTTTACCGTTTTAGCCCTATCAAGGGTACCGAATAGTTTCCACTATGTCGGTTGTAATAGAGGGGTAAATAGGTCTTTTCCTTAATGTTTGGGCCTATAAATACCCCCCATTTAACCCTGTAATAAGGACCGAATACAAGTTATTCAATACACACATTCGAGCTATTCTAAGTTGTTATCCTTTCAGAGGCTTAGAACAGTTCACTTCGCAAACACTTTGTTTGTTAGTTTCTATTCTACAGAAACCTGTTAGCGTTATCTTTTACGCCAACAATATGCTTGATGAATTTAGTGGGTCTATCATTTTCTCAAAGATTGACTTGCGTTGTGGATACCACCAAATTAGAATGAAATTAGGAGATGAATTGAAAACAACTTTCAAAACTAAGTTCGGTTTATATGAGTGGTTAGTCATGTCTTTTGGGTTAACTAATGCACCTAGCACTTTCATGTGTTTAATGAATGAAGTATTGAGAGTATTTATTAGCAAATTTCTGGTGGTTTACTTTGATGATATCTTCATATATAGAAGGTCTATTGATGAACATTTGAATCATTTGCGTGCTGTTTTTAATGCTTTGAGAGATGCACGCTTGTTCGGTAATCTTGAAAAGTGTAATTTTTGCATGGATCGAGTCTCTTTTCTTGGCTATGTTGTTACTCCACAGAGTATTGAGGTATATGAAGCGAAAATTGAAGCCATCAAGAGATGGCCAACACCTCAAACCGTCACGCATGTGAGAAGTTTTCATGGACTTGCTGTTTTTATCGACGGTTTGTGAAGAATTTCAGCATCATTACTGCTCCACTCAATGAGTTGACAAAGAAGGGAGCTTCATTCACATGGGTTCCAACACAAGAACAAGCTTTTAACATGCTTAAGGAGAAACTTACACACGCCCCTCTACTCCAACTTCCTGACTTTGGTAAGACATTTGAGCTTGAATGTGATGCTAGTGGGATTGGGATAGGAGTTTGTTGGCGTAAAAGATTACGCTAACAGGTTTCTGTAGATTAGAAACTAACAAACGAAGTGTTTGCGAAGTGAACTGTCCTAAGCCTCCGAAAGGATAACAACTTAGAATAATTCGAATGTGTATATTGAATAGCTTGTATTCGGTCCCTATTACAGGGTGAAATGGGGGGTATTTATAGGCCCAAACATTAAGGAAAAGACCTATTTACCCCTCTATTACAACCGACATAGTGGAAACTATTCGGTTCCCTTAATAAGGCTAAAATGGTAAAAGACTAATCTAATGAAAAAGAAGACAAGTCTTCCATCTTAGCTGGCAGAAAAGATCTTGAAAAGCCTTAGTTCGAAGATATTCTTCGAACTAATACCTATCTTCGTACTTCGAACTGGGTTCCAGGTAGCTTCGAAGATGATCGTCTGGGAACCTTCGAATCCGCTGTCTGCCTTCATGTTGCTTCGGCAATAACCCCGAAGATGAGATATTTTCCCCCAATAGAGTTCTCATACAAGAAGGTAAACTTGTTACTTACTTTAGTGAAAAATTGAATGGACCTAATCTGAATTATTCTACTTATGATAAGGAGTTGTATACTTTAGTTTGGGTGTTAGAGACTTGGCAACATTACCTTTGGCCTAAGAAGTTTGTCATTCATTCTGATCATGAATCCTTGAAACATATTAGAAGCCAGGAAAAACTAAATAAGCGACATGCAAAATGGGTTGAGTTCATAAAGTCATTTCCATACATCATTAAACATAAACGTGGTAAAGACAATATCATTGCAGATGCTTTTATCCTGGTGTTTTACTATGTTATCTCAGCTTGATCATAAGATATTTGGTCTAGAAACAATAAAAGAGTTATATGCTACTGATCTAGACTTCAAGGATGCTTTTGAAAATTGTAGATAGTGCCGAACTTGGAATAAATAAGTGCTAAATGGCGGTTTATTATATTGTGCTAACAAGCTATGCGTCCCAGCTAGCTCCATTCGCCTTTTTGTTTTTACAAGAAGCTCACGGGGGAGGATTGATGGGACATTTTGGAGTGAAGAAAACTAAGGACGTGTTGTCCACACACTTCTTTTGGCCAAGGATGCGGCGGGATGTCGTGCGCTACGTCTCACGCTACACTACATGTAACAAAGCTAAGTCACACTTGAATCCCTTTGTACTTTATATGCCCCTTCCTATTCCAAGTGTCCCTTGGGAGATCAATGGACTTTGTCTTAGGTTTACCTAGAACAAAAATGACACATTTTATATCTTGTCATAAGAGCGATGATGCTACAAACATTGCTGATTTGTATTTTAGGGATATCATTCGCCTACATCGAGGACCCACCACCATTATATCTTATCGCGATGCGAAGTTCTTGAGCAACTTTTGAATAAGTTTATGGTGTAAGTTGCGAACCAAGCTGCTATTGTCCACCACATGCCACCCTCAAACAGATGGGAAAACAGAGGTAGTTAATCATACGTTATCCACCATGTTGCGGGTTGTTTTGAAGAAGAATTTGAAGATGTGGGAAGAATGTTTACCACATATGGAGTTTGCATATAATCGAGCGATACATTCTACCACCAAGGTTAGCCCTTTCCAGGTTGTGCATGGCTTTAATCCCCGTGCTCCCATTGATCTTTTGCCATTGCCTACTTCTGAACATGTGCATTTAGATGCTAAGACACGTGTTGATTTTATTCTGAAATTACATACCACAACTAAAGGGCACATTGAGAAGATGACCGAAAAGTATAAAATTGCGGGTAGTAAGGGTAGGAGACATTTAACCATTGAAATAGGTGATCTTGTTTGGTTACACTTGCGTAAAGATATATTTCTAGATTTGAGAAAGTCAAAATTGATGCCTCGAGCTGATGGTCCTTTCAAGATAGTTAAGAAAATTAATGACAATGCATACCGGCTTGAGTTGCCTGCAGATTTTTGGGTTAGTCCCACATTTAACATTTAAGATTTGAAGCCATATTTGGAAGAAGAAGATGAGTTTGAGTCGAGGACGACTCCAATTCAAGAAGGGGAGGATGATGAGGACATCAATAACAATGATAAATACATCCAACATTCTATCATTCTTGGACCAATCACTCGCTCTCGTGCCCGCAAGCTTAATTATGCGGTGTGTTTGTTTCTTACTTTACATAATGATATGGATATGGATGGGATGCTACTTATGTGTGATATTTTGACTCTAAGGAACATGGGAGAAGCACTTCTGGATCAAACACAAGAGGGAGAGGCGACACAACAATCCAATTCGGATTCCACTTCAAACTCCGATTTCGGTTCGGTTTCAGCATAATACACTTTATTAAAACGGGCATAACTTTCTCGTACGGAGGGAGATTGAGGCGTTCTTTAAGGTGTTGGAAATATAACGAAAATATATTTCCAATGAATCTAGTGCCACGTCCTGGTTCATTACGAAACGTTCTGTGTCATCCAAACAAGTCATCATGTGCTGCATCACCGTCTGGGGCCTTAAGCCCAACATTAGGGAAGACTTTACACAAAACCTAGGTATTAATACTTTGTAGCCGACATGAATTAGGGTTTTGTTTTGCTTAGTTTCGAACTGCCTTGTAGATTGAACTCTGATGTTCGTCAGGTTGTGGAACCCCGCTTGAGAAATCAATCTTTGATCTGTTTGCGAGATTGTGTTTCCATGTTCTTGCTTGTGTTCTCGATTCGCATGCAGGGATAAGCCTTCATAGTGAGGTCAATCGTGTTCGTCCATGGTTGATAACCAATAGATCCGTGGTGTAGCGATTGTGGGGTTCAGATCAATTTTGATTGGAAGCCGGATCGTCAACGTCGACTCCTCCACCAATCGAGTTTTCCCCCTATGACAGAAGATCGGGCACCCGTGCGCATCACTAAGAGCGCAAAATTTGGTAAATGTTCGCCTTGTTGGGAAGGTCCTTTAAAGGTAGCTGAAATCGCTCCAGGTAATGCATACTTGTTAGAATCTCTACAAGGAGAGTGATTTCGAAGAGCTTTGAACGACATAAATTTGAAAAAGTACTTCCCAAGTGTGTGGCAAAGCGCTTGAAAGTGTCGAAAGGCCGATATGGAAAGTATCGTCCTTAGCCCATTATGATTTTAGTTCACTTAGTTTACTAAAAGGCAGGGGGCATGTGTTGATAGCAAAAAATGGCATTAATGGTCAAGATTGTCAAAATATCAATTTTGTTAATTTGGGCCAAAAATACACGTCCTGGATCAGGCCGAAGCCCTAAAGGGCTGAAGGCCCATTTGAGCCTTGGGATTTGGAAGCCTCATGGCGTCCTGCTACAATCGGCTCAAAGGATTTTGGAGGCCTGCCTCACCGAAGCTTCGGCCTGAGGAGTAGGCTTCGGCAGGCCCTACCAAAGGCCCATTTCGGGGTGTGATTTTCAGAGATAGAGATTGAGTCTGATTCTGGCTAATTTTATCCATAAGTTTGATTAGGATAAATCCTACTAGATTAATATTACAAATAAGAAGACTAGCACCTATAAATATAGGGGTGAGGCCGGTTCATTAAAGCCCCCAACACAAATCAATCACAAAGCCCTAGCTTTGAACCATACCTTTACTTTTTATTTACCTTTCTACAACCTTCGTGAGTTTGCTTGGAAGCCCTTCGCCGGCCACGCCGAAGCCATGGTAAGCCTTGCTTCTTTGCTCGTGAAGTACCCGTTAATCTACGTAACAGATTGCTATCGCCTTTTTACTTTGTCTATGAAGTATCCATTAATGTACGTAACAGATAGCTACCTTCGTTCCCCTACTGCAACACTTAGGAGATTCAGTCTCCACGCCGAATTGGCACTTGATCTCTATTCTGTTGTAGGTTTTCACACTCGGAGCCCCTTCACCAGAGGTGTCCGAAGCCAGGAAGATGGTTTCGGAAGCTGCTAGAACATGCTTCGGTGGAACCTTGCTTCGACTACTCATATCGGGCCATCACGCTGTTGTTGGTTTGACCAAGTCCCGCACGCCAGAACGCTCCGCAGCAGGTTTCGTCACTTCAGGCTTTGCCACACTTACACTTCGCTCCAGACGAAGTCACGCCAGCTTGCTGCGTTGGGATATTTGTGTCATGTTAGAGACTTCGCACTGAACCACACTATTCGGAGGTGATTTCACGTTGAGATCTGTACAGAGCCTGCCTTCGGTCAGATCGGTCCGAACGCCGAAGGCTAGTGTTGGCGCAATATATTTCCCCTAAACAGGGGCCAAATGATGTCATCCTCCGGCAACCTTCGCCCCGGAGCCCAACAATGTTGAAGCCTGTTCCTTCCTGAAGAAGTTGTTTCCAGGTCCAGGGTTCCCTCCAGAGCAAAGCCTCCGGGCCCCGTCGAAGCCCTCTGGAGCGAGGTCCAGGGTTCCCTCCGAAGCGAAGCCCTCAAGATCCCCTGAAGGCCGCCAGAAGCTAAGTATCAGGCTAACCTCGAAGCCAGCTTCCGGGCCTTCTTCAGATTTAGCCTTCGAGCCCTGTCCGGAGTTAGCCTTCGGGCTCCCTTCGGAGCTCCACAAAGCCAGCCTTCGGACCCTGTCAAGACTGTTCGAGGCCAAGGCTCCGAGACCCCAGTTCGGAGCCCTGTTCGAAGCCTTGTTCGGAGCCTTGCTCGGAGCATGCTTCGAAGCCCCCTTTGGGGCGCACTTCGAAGCCCTCTTCGCAGCCTCCGCCAGAAGGGCTCCGGCCCCTACTTCGAAGCTGAAGAAATATCTAAGTATATAGGCCATACCGGGGGCCCTTCCGCCCCTGGTATGTCGTTTAGCTGGTCAAAGCCTGGCGTAGCCTAACACGTCTGTAAAGCTGTAGAGCACTTTTGTACTCTAGCTAGCTCTTTTTCCCTTTTTACCCCTGTGAGCCTAGGACTCATAGAGGGCTTCTCAGTCTTTTCCTTAAGGCCTGTGTGCCTATAAAAGCAGTGCCAAGCCCTTGTAACCAGATACCTCCTCCAGGGCCATGAGACCCTGGAATTTACTACTTCATATCAAGGCATACCATGCCAAATCCACCATAAACTGGACGTAGGGCTATTATCCCTTAGGGGAGGTCCGAACCAGTATAAATCCTTTCTTCCTCTAAGAGAACCCTTCGAGGTTCATTTTATACTCTGTATACACATATACAAAACCTGTGCTGTAGCTAACAAAATTGCTACAACAGTTGGTGCCGTCCGTGGGGAACTTAGTACTAAAAGCTAAGTTCTCTGCCACTGTCTACAACTCGAAGTACGCTTGAGGGGGGAGCTTCGAAGCTTTATGCTTCGCGCACCCTTCGGCAAGGGGCTTCGGGTGCAGCTCGAAGGCCATCTTCGCCTTCCTCCACCCTTCGCCTTTCGGAGCTCATTCTCCGGCAAGGGGCTCCGCTCCACGTTCCGAAGGCTGTCAAAGCCCTAGGGGCTACGAGTCGAAGCCCTGCCTCGCCTTCAAGCCGAAGCCCTGCTTCACCTTTAAATGCAAACTTTTGCTCCATCTTATTGAAAAATCAAAGCCATGCTTCACCTTATCAAAAACCGAAGCAATGCTCCGTCTTATTGAAAAATCGAATCCATGCTTCGCCTTATCAAAAAACGAAGCAATGCTTCATCTTATTGAAAAATCGAAGCCATGCTTCGCCTTATCAAAAACCAAAGCAATGCTTCGTCTTATTGAAAAACCGAAGCTTTGCTTCGCCTTATTCGGCCTCCGAAGCAATGCTTCGTCTTATTGAAAAACCGAAGCCATGCTTCGCCTTATCAAAAACCGAAGCCTTGCTTCGCTTTACAAAGTCCGGAGCACCCCTCCGAAGGCTACACAGCGCCTCCGGGCCCGTAGCAGTGGGCTTTGAGACTTCCGGGTGACGGCTCGGTAAGTCCGGGAGTCCAGGCTCTGGCCTGTTGCATCCCAAGGTCGTAAGAGACCCAGAGTCGAAGGTGGCTGAGCTATCACAGGTTCGGTGAATCCACACCAAATATCCTTTTCACTACAGGACCAAGCTCTAGAAGCCTTGCTTCGCTATCTAAACACGCACCGAAGCCTCGCTTCGTGACGTGATCTGAGCTAAAAACTAAGCTTGTCAAAATCATACTTCGTTAAAAAATCTAAGTGCGTTCGGAGCCTTGCTCACGCACAGCATCCAAATCCCAACATGTCGAAGCATGCTTCGCTTAATTTGGTTACGCTGAAGCCCTGCTTCGCACCAAATTAGCGCGTTCGAAGCCCAAAAGAGGCCTTCGCTCAATGAATTCCATACATCCGAAGCCACCAAAAGGCGCACCCCTTCGCATTTTTTATTTTTGCCCGCACCAGCAACGGCTAAGTCCCTAGCTGCCACGAGCAAGGGGGAAGCATGTATGCGAGGTGTGCGGACGTAATACGCAATACGAGCATGACAAGCTAAAACGATCAAAGCCATCAAACAGCGCGAAGCATGCAGACGAAGTATGCAAATACAATAAACTTCATTCATTGAATGATAATTGAGAAGTATGTTACAAATATACTTCGAGAGCAAACTACGAGTAGTCTGTGTCTAGGCCTAAGAAGAAACGTGTGCGAGGCCCCAGCCCTCGCTTGCCTCTCTTTTGGCCAGGGCCCCCTCGGCTGGACGAAGCCTCGTCGGAGCCCGCTCTCCCATGTCCGGCTCGTCCAGGCTCCGAAGCCCGTGGACCTCGTCTTCCACTTTGCAGGTCGCTCCAAGTTAGCGAAGCAGGCGGTGCCGTATCAAAGGCAGAGAAGTTTAATGCTTCGTCACCCACTAAGGTCGTCCGCGAAGGTAAAAACAAAGAACCCGGAAGGTACTCCGTCTTCACAGCGGCTAGCAAATCCTGAGCTACTTCAGAGATGGCTTCACCGTTAGGCCCCCTCGGAAGCCTAAACCGAGCGGGTCCTTCGGACCTAGCTACTTCAAGGACTGCCCACAACTGTCGAAGGCCTTCGGAGTCCTCGAGCACTTCGAGGTCTACACTCGGAGGCTGAGCCTGGGCAGGTATAAAAGAACCCCCGCATTCATATTAATAAGCTGATAAAGTTTTTACAAGCCTGCAGCTAAGTATTACAAAAAGGCCTAAGGAGATCTACACCTTCAGAGGCGGGGGTGTCGAAGTCGAAGGTTGGTCGGGCACAGCAGGTGCTTTGGATCAGCGGTGTCGAAGGGCCTTCTGGAAGCCGAGGACTGCCTCGCAGCCTTGCTCCTTCCAGGGTTCCTGCAGCCACCGCCAGGCTCCGCGGACATCAGCCGGAGGGGTCACCAAGTGCTGGCCCCCGAAGACCACCGGGGTCACGGAGGTTGCTGCCTGAAGGTGGTTGCACCCCGCTTCATGAAGCATGTGCAACACCCCTTGGCCCGCGACTCGGCCGGCCATGAGAGCGAAGCCCGTCAGCGCTTCCTCCGCTATCGAAGCTGCCGTCTTCAAGAAATCGATGTGGTCCCCAATCGGGTCCTGATCGCCAAAGTCCAGAGCCCGGCACTTAGTCCCTATTAACTCAAGGACCTCGGTCAGGCTCTGGGTGGCTTCGCCAAGATTGGCCACGATGAAGTCTTCAAGAACCCGGGCCCGTTGGCGGAGCGAAGCATTCTCCTTCGCCTGCCGAGCTTCTGCGTCCTTCGAAGCCTGGAGCTCCACGCGGAGCCGAGCCGTCTCCGAGGCCAAGGCTTCCTTAGCCTTGTTGGCATCAGCCTTTGCCTCAGCAGCCGAAGCCTCGGCTCACCTCCGCTTCTCGGCTTCCTCTGAGACTTCGCGGCGAAGGGCCTCCTTCTCCTCTGCGAGGCGCTCCATCCGCCTGTCGGCAGAAGTCGAAGCTGCTGCGTTAAGTGCGAAGGCCTGCATGAAGTCAAGAAATCATAAGTATTAACCAAGGGCTAAAATATAGTTCGAGGCGACAAGGGGCTTCGCTCACCCGCATAAGGACTTCGTTCGAGTTGACGAAGAGATCCGTGGGGTCCAGGTGGCTAAGTTGGGCCACCAAGTCCCCTTCCTCCGCAGAAGCACAAGCCTCGCGGAAGCCATGGATCGCCGCCTCCGTCACGCCCTCCCTCGGCTTGAAAGGGTGAACCACTGCCACGGTCGTCTGCGCGGGCTTCGGCGAGGCAGGGCTCAATCCCAACACGTCGACATCCTCGTCGCTTTGAGGGTCCTCCCCGCCACGGCCTCCGCCGGCTCCGTCTTCGGACGAAGTGCTTTCAGACTCCTAATCGCTACCGCTGCCGCTGCTGCTGCTGCTCGAAGCTTCCGTAGGCTTCGCCGCGGCGGGCTTCGATCCGGCTTCGCCCGCCGGCTTTGCCACGGTGGGCCTCGCATCGTCGCCATCCTCTGCAGGGAGCCACGTCAAGATCCGCATATTGAAGAGAAGCATGCAAAAAGGGTTTACCTTCGTCAGAGATTTCTTGGAAGGGAGGGGCTAAGAGTGCCCTCCAACTCCTTCGCTGCGAAGCCGGTGCGTCCACCTTCGCGCCCGAAGTTGTTGCCACCAGGGCATCCGTGGCCTCCTTGGCGGCGGGAGTATGCGCGTTGGCCTCCGCTGCCGAAGGCTTCGTCGCCAGGGGCTTCGCTGCCTTCTTGGAGGTCGGAGAAGCTGCGGACTTCGCCGCAACCTCCCCCGGGTTAGAGACTTCGGCCGCGGGGACCTCCAGCCGAGGCCCCGAAGCATCCGTTTCGTCCTCGTCCCCCCTCTTCCTCTTGGCTCCGGCCGACGAGGTAGTCAGGTGGGCGAAGTCCGGTAGAGTAGGGAGCCCTCCGAGGTCGAGCGCGGTCCATACTCTGTTCCAGCGCTCCTAGGACCCCACCAGTGCGAGGCGCTGGGTTTGCTCCTCGGGGGTCGGAGTCCCAACGACTCGATCCACCGCCGTGATAGCCTCCTCCGGGTCCTCATTTCAAGGTCGGCTTCATGAAAGGTTTAAGTTAGAAGTGAAAATCCAAGAAGTATAAAAGGCGAAGAGATCGTGAATCCTTACATAAGCGGTCGAAGGCCAACTCACTAAGTTCCCCTCGACCCGAAGCCTGGAAGAGCCCTTCCGGCCAGGAGCACGTGAGGGGGCTGAGCCGGAGGGTGATGAACTCCTCCGCAAGGTCCCTCATACTCATCTTCGCCGCCACTCTCCGGAGCAGCAAGATCCTCGAGCGAAGGATGTCTTCGCTGGTCTTCACCACCCCTTCGTGTCAGTACAAGATGTGGGCGTTGGTACTCCGAAGGGGGGAGTTCACGCCGACGGAGGCGTAGAACCACTCCTGATCCCACTTCGAGTACCATTTGTTGTTTACAGCCCTCGCCGGGAAGGCGTCCTGGAACTCCTTCTGGGGCTGGAAGTTGGCACTGCCGAAGGCCACCGCCCTCTTGACGCGGTCCGTCCCCTCCCTCGGCTTTGGCTGGCAGTTGGCGTCGTGGAGGGCGACGAAGACGTCTGCGCGGCCCTCGCAACCGTCGGCCCTCATAGCCCATTCGAAGACAGCCAACCACACCACCGCGTTGGGCGAAAGTTGAGGAAGCTCAAGGTTTTATGCCTTGAGGACTTCGCTCAGCATCCCCACTGCTGGCAGTCTGAGGCCGGCTTCGAAGAAGGCCTTGAACACCACCACTTCGTCAGCCCGAGGCCTCGGCATAGCCTCCGACTTATCCGAGACCCAGAGCTGGATCTTCGCTGCGATCCTCCCTTCGCAGGCCCTCTGGACCGACTCCTCCATGGAGATCGAAGCCCTCATCTCCAAGGTCTACTCGAACTTGTCGGAGGGCGTCCGAAGGTCCCTCGGCTCAGCTGCCTAGGCGGAGGCTTCGCCGCTGCAACCGCTACCGCTTGCAGTTGGGCGGAGCTCGAGCTCGGGCTCGATGCCAAAGACTTCGCCACGGCCTTCTTCGACATCTCGGTGGAGCTTTGGCACGAAGGGCTAAAGCTAGTGAAGGGCTAAAGATAAGCGAAGGGTGCTCTACGCGAAGCCAGAAAGAAGAAGAGAGTGAAGGTTGTAAGGCAGCGAGAAGGAAGCAAATGAGACCGTGCCGAAGCTGCACGCGGTAAACCCTATTTATAGGCGCGGTAAGAATTCCAACAGTCGTGGGCTGAACCCACTGCCGAGTGGGCCTCCAGCGAAGGCGAAGCGGCCCAGCGCAGGGTAACAGTAACTTTCTAGCCGTTGCGGAGCCGTTCGGGCTTCCCGAGGTTGCTCTGGCAGCTGGCGCAGGCATTTATTACCTGCGGTTTTCGAGGTTACCTTCGGTCCAAGCTCCGAAGGCATGTTTGTCCGAAGTTGTAATTTTCGGGTCATTTGTCCCAATGACGCATGCACCCCTTCGTCCCGAAGGCCTGCATGCGAGGGGCTACTGTTGGCACAATATATTTCCCCTAAACAGGGGCCAAATGACGTCATCCTCCGGCAACCTTCGCCCCGGAGCCCAACAATGTCGAAGCCTGTTCCTTCCTGAAGAAGCTGTTTTGAGGTCCAGGGTTCCCTCCGGAGCAAAGCCTCTGGGCCCCGTCGAAGCCCTCTGGAGCGAGGTCCAGGGTTCCCTCCGGAGCGAAGCCCTCAAGATCCCCTGAAGGCCGACAGAAGCTAAGTCTCAGGCTAACCTCGAAGCCAGCTTCTGGGCCTTCTTCAGATTTAGCCTTCGAGCCCTGTCCGGAGTTAGCCTTCGGGCTCCCTTCGGAGCTCCACAAAGCCAGCCTTCGGACCCTGTCAAGACTGTTCGAGGCCAAGGCTCCAAGACCCCAGTTCGGAGCCCTGTTCGAAGCCTTGTTCGAAGCCTTGCTCGGAGCATGCTTCGAAGCCCCCTTCAGGGCGCACTTCGAAGCCCTCTTCGCAGCCTCCGCCAGAAGGGCTCCGGCCCCTACTTCGAAGCTCAAGAAATATCTAAGTATATAGGCCATACCGGGTGCCCTTCCGCCCCTGGTATGTCGTTTAGCTGGTCAAAGCCTGGCGTAGCCTGACACGTCTGTAAAGCTGTAGAGCACTTTTGTACTCTAGCTAGCTCTTTTTCCCTTTTTACCCCTGTGAGCCTAGGACTCATAGAGGGCTCCTCGGTCTTTTCCTTAAGGCCTGCGTGCCTATAAAAGCAGGGCCAAGCCCTTGTAACCAGATACCTCCTCCAGGGCCATGAGACCCTGGAATTTACTACTTCATATCAAGGCATACCATGCCAAATCCACCATAAACTGGACGTAGGGCTATTATCCCTTAGGGGAGGTCCGAACCAGTATAAATCCTTTCTTCCTCTAAGAGAACCCTTCGAGGTTCATTTTATACTTCGTATACACATATACAAAACCTGTGCTGTAGCTAACAAAATTGCTACAACAGCTACCTTCAACAAGACCCCTCGTATCAGACGTTGAAGTCCCCCTTGGGTGAACCCTTTGCACGGTACGCTTCGAATCAGTTCGGCTTCGGTCAGCTTGTTGGTTTATTTTATTTAATATATTTCTTTTCGACTAATTGGATTATTTTCTTGTGATCTGATTACCTGGCGACTCCACCCCCTTGCCACTATTAAGGGTAGTCGGAACGTGACGTAAGTGTTGTGTTACGCTTAGGCTTGTTCCTAAGTATCTGCACACGTTTTCATGTCAACAATTTGTTTTCTATGGATCCACCCTGGGTCCAACCTCCCACCTTCAATTCATGGCCAACCAGCTCACCATGAACAAGAGAATTCCAATTGGTTAATACCTGCTCAGGGCCACTTACCATCTCCTTCACCAAATATCAACCAAGCTATCGGCTGGTGAACAGGTACACCACTTCAGAGGTCCATGGTGATTCTTGCAACTCTGGCTCAATATTTATACAGCTGGAGTCATTGATAGCCCCTCTCTTGCCTTGTTGGAATTTCCTTCTGATTACCTAGAATCGGCCACTCTAGTCTATCACCGATGCTTATCTCTGGGCGAAGTAGCCGCTTGCCGCACTAGTGTCTGGATGTCGCCCAATCCTTTGAGCCTCATGTTTAAGGCTTATTATTGTGGATTCCTCCATGAGAAGGTTATTTTGTACCCATATGGCTCCTTTCATGAATACAAGAACCCTCATCGGTTGCTTCTAACTGATGTCTATAGAGCCAAGGAGTTCGTCATGATCTTCAAGGCCTTCATCACTCCTGGTATTTTGCCAATTAATTTCACCACCAGCCACGTCCAAAAAGCATCTTATGAATTCGATCAACCAACAGTTTGCCCGCGTCAACTAGGGTTCTTCCATGGCCGCCCACGCGGTCGATGATGGATCCTCGGACCTTCTCGGCGAAGGTGACCGGCTCTCATGTGACCCTGATGGTGCCCTGTATACCACAATGGTGGTGGTCAGCTCAACGGCAATGGCGATCCTCTGACCCTGTCAAAAAGAAGATCCAGTGACGATCACAATGAAGTATCCAAGAGGTTTGACCACAACGACAAAATGTCCTCACCCCGCCGATTGCCGGAATGCCACCTTCCTCATCTGCCAGCTAGGTCACGCACTAGAAGAAAAAACGGTTGTCGGAGCTGAGCGATGTGGTTACGGAGGCGGGGTGGACACCGAGGACGACGATGTCATGGACTCAGCTGCCATAGGCATCCCCTTGGAGGTATCCGAGTCGACACCTAGAGATGAAGGGATCTTTTGAGGCCCCTCAGCCTACCTTCACCTCGCTTCCTACTAGGCAGCACTTTGGGTCGCACGATGGCTCAACGGAGTCGTCGCCCGCTTCTTTGCCTTCCTTGCCAAGGGGGAGAAAGCCTCCTTGCTCTTCCTCTTCCTGTTGGGCACGCCACTGTCCGACCTTGCACGCTTATACTCAATGGAGTAGGGGTTCTCTGGCAGTGGATCCAGTGAGATGAATGTGGCCTAACCCTGAACAAAGTTCACATTCAAGACCAAAAGATTGATCGCGAGTTCTGCCAAACCCTTGATGAAGAACAGGAGGAATCAGCATTACCTCTAGTCGCGAAAAATCAAGATAGAAGAGGCAACAGCGGGTGTAGCATTGGGCTTCAACCTTGCTGGTGAAGATGCTCAATGCCCTCGCCCCCGCCTCCTTCAACGACAAGCCCTCAGTCGACTCCCTGATCAGATCATTGGGCCCCAAGAACTTATACCCGCGGTGGAGCCGCTTCTTTAGTGGCGCAACCCAACGAAGCTAGAAACTGATCACGACCAAGAAGCCTATGAGGTTTCTTTCCTAAATATGGTGGATCAAGGCCATCAAATCATAAACTTGCCTCTGTTCCTCAACCGAGCACTGATAGGTCCAGGTGGAGGATACTAGCGGCACTTGGTCGATCTCTGGAGATAGGGATGGCTCGTGGATGGACACATAAAACCAACCCGAGTGCCACTCCTTGTTTAAAGAGGGAAGTAGGACATAGATGTACTATACCGCCTTCCCATCATGAAGATGAAGCCCGCATCCTCCGACCACCTTGCTCCGAAGATATCGCAAGCAGAAGAATTGGCCGAAAAAGATTGAAATGTGGATCAATCCCTAGGAAAGATTCACACAATTCGACGAAGATAGCAAGGTGGAGAATGTAGTTGGGATTCACATTGCAGAGAGAAATGTTGTAATGATGAAGGCCGCCACGAAGAAAAGGTTGAGTCGGCATCCCGAAGCCACAAAGAAAGAAAGAATCGAAGACCACGATCTCGTGGGTGTCTGGGGAAGGAAATGTACCGCCAGCCGCTCGCCATGACGAGATGGTCTTCAGTGGGATCTCTCCCCGATCCTCCAGTGCTTGCACCGCCTCTTCTCCCATGGAGGAGATGCGAAACTCATCCAGGTGATCCACCGGCTTCCGAGGAGTGTTTGCTCCCATTGAAGTCCTCAAGACCCCCGCCAAAGGTTTCAGGTTGAATAGCCGTCGAGCCTTGCGGTAGCAAGCCACATAGTTGTAGTGCCGTAAACTTTTGCAAGGAGCCACGAGATCAGAAGAAGAATGAAGATAAAGATGGAGTACTACTTCAAAAAGAGTCGGGGAAGGTTACTTATAACATTCATCCATGAGGTTCCACGTCCCGAAGCGTCACGACTGCCAAAGCGAACAGTTTAGAAAATTAGTTCTCTCCATCATTCATGCCATCGCGGTTCCCATGGATCACTCAAAGAGTCTTGAACAGCGCTCCAGAAGACAAAGAAAGAAAAATAGCAAGTGAAGCGACAATGCCAACTGTCGTCTCCCTGCACTGTAACTTCTGCCTTCAGGGAGGCCGCACGGTTTCAAGATCAACTACACCAATGGTAAATCACCCAAAGAAGATGTTTTGAGACTGAAGCTCATTCTCCGAATGAACTTCAACCTCAGGGGATGCACTCGGTAGGTGCACCTAGGCGGTGCACTGATCAAAGGCATGGCTACATTCAGGGTACTTGGAGCTCTTCCTGCCCGCTTCGAGCACGACGCACGCCGAAAAGAGCTTGGGGGCTGCTGTCAAGGATATGATCCAGGGTACCAAACCGAGTGGTTTCACTCGGACCGTCAACTGCTTGCTAGGCCAACCCATGAAGGATTTCCCGACCGCCAGGCCTCCCACTCGGGAGCAAATGTTCCTGAGTGGTAATATGCCAATGGTCAGTCCAGGGTCATCTTCCCAACGGTTATCTCCAATCAACGCCAATGGTTATCTCCAATCAACATCGATGTCTCTATGATAGTCATTAGCGCCTATTAAAGGCAGTTATGCTGGTAGTTATGCAGTTTTTTTCCGCATGCTATAAATGTTACGGTTAATTCTTGTAACTCCCCAGTCCTTCTCATATAAAAGGATTAGGGGAGGCCCTAAGAGAGGATGGTATCACATCCTAGCACACACCTAGACATGTGCAAACTCGACACTCACACTCTTGCAGACTTGACACCAAAGTGCGCAACACCCCCTGTCCATCCATACACACACAAGAGTAGGGTTATTATCCTCTGTGAGGCTCGGGCCTAACTAAAACTCTCTTGTGTCCATCTCCTTATTGTTTTTCCCTTTCCCTTCCCCGTTCGACCGGGGTAACCATCGAATCCATAGCCGCGACTCCTCCCTTCTACCTACACAAATCACACTACGGTTACCCTATGATGCCCCGATTTAGTAAATCGGAACATTATTGAATTTCCAACGAAAAACAATAATACAAGAGGTTCATCATGCGACAACGTACATACAGCAATCATTCGTGGTATGCAGACCACATTATTACATAAGAGTAAAAATAAAACGAACAATAAAAAGCATGACGAACACCCTCTTTAGGATCTTCTTCTTGATTGGGTCGCTACTCCAAACCATCCTCCTCATAGTATGCAGCCTCTGAAGTGTTTGTCCATGGGTATGAGTACAAAAGTACTCAACAAGCCACCGCAAATGCAATAGTAATGCAAGATAATAACAAAGGAAGGATAATGGCTAAAAGTGCGGAAAAGTACATTTTCAGTTATTGCATTTAGTGTAGTCAAATTTAATCATGCGGAATATTAAACATGAACATCATAATACCATCTAACTCGAGGAGTATGTTTTCTCTCCTGGCACAATAGTCCTTACATGCCAAGTCATCATGCACACTCATGAAAGTAAACTAACTGTGGGATGTCACGCAACCCGCCCTTGATCGTGGGATCGACTTTTCGAAAATATTTAGGACTCTGATTAGAGGTGTACCACTGTACCCATAAGGCACGCACTCATCCCAAACACCAAAGTGTAACAAGATGACCCATACCATGGGAACTCGTGCCAAAACCACAACATGAAATGCTCCAAGCGACAATCACCCACTCTAGGTTTCGCCGGCGCGCCGGGCCGCATCCCGGCTAACATCGCACCCCCTTTGGCGCCACGTCGGTACAAGCCACCCGTAGGTGCTGCTTGACCCATCTCCAAGTGGTGCCTTGGATTGGAACACTCCATACCTTAGTTAGGACTTACCCACTAGACTTGTGGTTAATACGGAAATGTATTGCAACGGATCCCACAGACCGGTCCTTATAGTGCCCCAGGTGCTACCGACCAATGCCCTAGCTTGCACCCGGAACCCACCATGCATACACTTAACCATAACTCTATCACCAACAGAATTCTAGAGATGAGAATAATGGAGATCATATAGTAGATTCCAAATCACTTCGACTCATTTTTAACCTATAGCAATTGTGTCAATACATCGGACACTATCTACTAGTACTAATAATATGGTGACAAGGAGTTTAGGCTAGATAGCATGGCTTGGGTTGCACATCAAGGTCGGGGATCTAAATAAATATAATGTAGGGCTTTCATTTGACTAATGCATGTATAACGTATGTGTTTTAGCGATAGTTTAACAAAACATAGGTTCAACATGCTCAAAAGTTTAGTTTGGTGACTTGCCTTGTTCAGCGAAAGGCGATGGGGGAACCTCCACGTAATATTCTAGCTCCTCGGTGGCATCGTAGTCTTCTCGATATAGATAAATTAAACGTAACATTCAATTAAACAATCCATAAAACACACAACAAGCATATAAGTTTTGATTTGTTTAAACCATGGAAAATAAAGTCATTAAGTTTCTGAAATTGTTATAGGAATGTTTAAAAACTGAATTTTTGAGTGAGGTAAGGATTTCCTTCAAGGGAATAAAAATATATCCTAATGTATTTTAAATTTATAATTAATTTAAAAAGTCAAGTTCAGTGGGAAATTAGTGTTCCTACTACATTAACATGAAAATGATAAAATATAAATTTTTCTAAAGTGAATTATGAACATATATTAAAGCGCATTTGAATACTCTATTAAATAAACATAAAATACTCAAAATCAACATATTGTTTTTATTGCATTGACATGTAGAGAATAAAACTATGAATTTTCTGGAATTGAAATGGTAAATTTTGGATTTAAAATGAGCAAGATATGAATTTTAGAAGTTTAAAACCATTTTTGGAATTTAAATTAAACCAAAAACAGGTGTCGGTCCACGGTGAACCGGATTCACCGTGAACTGGATTCACCGTGAACCCGTGCACTGGGCGCGTGCGCTGGATCATGGATCACCGTTGGATCGCAATCGGGCGGCCACGGGCGAGGCAGGGGTTTTAAATGAAAATGGACGCGCAAGATTACACGATACCCCTTCGCAGTGATACAACGGATCCGATTAAATCAGCCACGCGGCACCACCTACACCATCCGATCACAATCGCACGGTCGTGATCGAATCCGACACGGCACGGGTATTTTACCCGCGCTGGTCATCTTCTCCGGCGACGACAAGCGGACGAGGGGCCACGACGAGGGACGGCGATGGATCCTAAGGGCTAAAACGGAAGGAGGGGACTACGGGGATCACGAGGGTACCATTGGCAGGACGAATGGTCGTCGGAGCATGGCCGGTGATAAGCGGAGGCGTTGAAGACGTTCGGGTCCTCATCGGAGGTGGTGTTCCGGCGGGGTTCGGCGGCGATGAGGTGGTGGTCGAGGTTGGGGTGGCACCGGCGGTCACGGTGGTGCGGTCGTCGAGGACGGAGGGGGACTCCGGTGATGGCAAGCGACGGCTGGAGCGAGGGTGGCAGTGAGGCGTTAAAAGGAGTGTGTCGGGCGTTCTGTTCATTCTCGCAGCGAGCAAATGTGAGGGTTGTGCCCGACGGTGGTCAGGGGTTTAAATAGGGGTACCAGCGAGGGAAGAGGAGGCACAATTGGGGGAGGCCGAGAGTAAAAGTTCTTCAACACCGGTGAGCCTCTTTCGATGCATGCGGATGATGGTTCCGGGGCGATGACGTGGTCGAGTAAAGGGGAAAACGGTCGGCGAGGCGCGGGGAATTCAATGTCGGTGACGGATTAAAGGGACGGGGCCAGCGGGGGTGGATCTGAGGCGGGGTTAGTGCTTCGGCCGGTGAGGGGGGGGGGATTTTGGGGCGGATCTCGTGGAGATGACGAGTCTGAAGGCTGGGGGCCACCGGTCAGTGAGTGCAGGGCGAGGGTTGTGGCGGGAGTGATGGTGCCGACAGGTGGTGTTGAGCTGTCGGGTGCACGCACGTGGAGGGTGGGGATCGCTGACGCGTGGGGCCTGGCTATCAGTGTGGGGCGCAGGGAGGGAGTGGGCTAGGCCGGCTGGTGGAGGGAGAAGAGGGGGAGGGGACCCGGTATTGTTTAAAATTCATTTCTGAATAAAAACAATAGCCAAAATTGGTTTAAAATGTTTGGGTTGCTTCCAAGGGTGGTAAAAATTTGTAAAAATTCTCAAAAATATATCTCGGCCTTGGGATCATATACAAAATTTTCTAGCCTCTGGTTTGGATATTCCATCATGGTTCTAGTTCATTTAAGCCTATAAGGGTATTAAAGGTATTTCAAGGTAAATCATTTCTAGAAAATATAACAAACCTATCCCCCTTACAAAGAATCTCATCCTCGAGATTGGAAAATTACTCGAATAGCTCGGGGTATTGGACTTTCAACTCGTCTTCTTTTTCCCATGTGGCTTCTTCGGAGTGCCAAGGGAGTTGACAGTGGATAATGGAACCCAGTTCGATGCTGACACATTCCAAGCATTTTGTGAAGAGTTGGGCATTAAGTTGTGCTTCGCCGTAGTACGCCATCCACAGTCAAATGGAGCTGTCGAGAGAGCCAATGGGAACATCCTATCCGGTTTAAATCGAAGGATTGTGTGGCTGGCCAAAGGACTGTGGGTCGAAGAACTACCCAAGATCTTGTGGTCCATTCGAACCACTCAAACCAGATCCACAGGTTTTACCCCATTCAGACTACTCTTCGGATATGAAGCCATGACTCCTACAGAGCTCAAGGGGGGATCCCTTCGTGCGATGCAGCCCGGAGGCGAAGATGATAGAAACACTTCGTTGGACTTATCAGAAGAAACAAGGCTTCGAGCTATTGCCAACCTGACGAAGTACTAGGGACAAACAAAAACATGGTATGACCCGAAGATAAAGCCAAACGAGCTTAGACCGGGTCATCTAGTTTTGCGAAGTGTAATAGCGCCGGGGAAGCTAGGGAATAAATGGGAAGGACCATATATTATCCTACGCTCAGGACGCCCCGGATCGTTTAAATTAGCTAATTTAGAAGGAGAAGAGTTGAAACATGCGTGGCATGCGGAGCACCTTAAGCGTTATTACGCTTAGGGGCTCCTTGTAATCACTTGTAAAGCTTCCTTTTCTAAATAAAAGCGGGGGTCGAATTTTGTTTACTCTTCAAGTATCCCTTACTCTGGATGGACCCATCAGGAGGACGGAGATGCTTGCAGAGTCAAGCATCTTTCCCAAGACCCGGACAGCAGTCTGCGAACCATGGGTTCGAGGACTCTGCTGCCAGCCTACGGATTCCAAGCTCCAGCTTGTTAGGATCTGTAGAAGAGTCTAAGGACTTTAAACGAACAGATTTCCGGCCTCCGGGTTCGATGTATCTGTAAAGAGCCGAAGGTGGCTAGCCTACGGATTCCAGGCTCAAGCTTGTTAGGATCCGTAGAAGAGTCTAAGGACTTTAAACGAATAGATTTCCGGCCTCCGGTTCGAAGTATCTGTAAAAGAGCCGAAGGTGGCCAGCCTACGGATTCCAGGCTCCAGCTTGTTAGGATCCGTAGAGGAGTCTAAGGACTTTAAACGGACAGATTTCCGGCCTCCGTGTTCAAAGTATCTGTAAAAGAGCCGAAGGTGGCCAGCCTACGGATTCCAGGCTCCAGCTTGTTAGGATCCGTAGAAGAGTCTAAGGACTTTAAACGAACAGATTTCCGGCCTCCAGGTTCGAAGGATCTGTAAAAGAGCCGAAGGTGGCCAGCCTACGGATTCCAGGCTCCACCTTGTTAGGATCCGTAGAAGAGTCTAAGGACTTTAAACGAACAGATTTCTGGCCTCCGGGTTCGAAGTATCTATAAAAGAGCAGAAGGTGGCAGCCTACGGATTCCAGGCTCCAGCTTGTTAGGATCCATAGAAGAGTATAAGGACTTTAAACGAACAGATTTCTGGCGTCCGGGTTCGAAGTATCTGTAAAAGAGCTGAAGGTGGCCAGCCTACGGATTCCAGGCTCCAGCTTGTTAGGATCCGTAGAAGAGTCTAAGGACTTTAAACGAACAGATTTTCGGCCTACAGGTTCGAAGTATCTGTAAAAGAGCTGGAGGTGGCCAGCCTACGGATTCCAGGCTCCAGCTTGTTAGGATCCGTAGAAGAGTCTAAGGACTTTAAACGAATAGATTTCCGGCCTCTTGGTTAGAAGTATTTGTAAAAGAGCCGAAGGTGGCCAGCTAATAAAGTTTCGAGGCCCAGGCTAACGAGACGCTTAAAAAAAGAGAGAATCAAAGGTCCTAAGCGACATATCTAACTTCGAAATTTACGAAGTAATAAAATGAGAGTATGTTACAAGAAGTCTTAAAAAAGGGTCAAGTACGATTATTAAGTGTGATATGAAGCATCAAGTAATCTGGCGTATCATTGTGTCCGGCGAACCCATTTGCACAGCAAAGGATCCCCCACCCACAAGGAGGGGTAGGAAGGTAAAAAGCAAACAAAATACTTTCGGAACAATTCACATTAATTCATCATACTTATACATCAAGTGAAGTTTTGGTCCAACCCTAGGAAAAATCGAAGACCCTGTTGGCCTCTGGAGCTACCCCTCCGGCTACTCTGTCCTTCGGAGCTCGAAGCTGCCGGTTTAGTCCTTTTCGTCCGCACACCTCTTTTCTTCTTTGAGGCTCGCAGTTTCTTTTGCTCCTCTTGGAGCTCGGCCCAAGTCAGAAGCCTTTCAGAATTAACCTCCGTAGGGTCCTCGGTCTGATACTCCGAGTCAGACCAATTCATGTGTTCGGAAGACGAAGATGCCTTCTCTTTCTCCTCTTCCTTAATATACGCTAAGACCTCGTGAAAAACTTCGGGAGGTATCTCCCCTTTGTCTCCACGAGGAACAGAGAAGCGAGATAGGCGGTAGGGCCTTAAGCTCTCGAGGCTTGCCCACTCCTTCTGGAGCCCTTCGGTAAACTCCAGTATTTCGAGGTCAAAGTTCGAAGGGCACGGCAAAACCTAAAAAAGAAAGCAGAACACCCAAACGAGATTCTCGATTATAACTTTTTCATTAATTAAAAGGGGCTTTACAACAATTTGCATACATGATGGCCCTAAGAGCTAGACCTGCGGGTCAGTCGGCGCAGCATGGATTGTCAGAGCTGGCGACGCAGGAAGTGGTGGCTTTGTTTGCGCCTGCTTCTGTCGTCGGGCCTCATCAATCCAAGCTTTGGCCGCAGCCTTATGGTCTGACTTCCAAGTTGACCGGAAGGCTTCCCAAGCCAAAGCTACGTCCGAAGAAGGGCGCAGCAGGTCTTCGGAGGTGAAGCTTCCAGGGATCGAACCCCCGACTGAACCGAGGGGGATCTGAAGGGACTCGAGGTGGTTAAGAACTCCGATGCCGGCGCACTGCCCGGAGATCTCTCCGTACCGGACGCTGGAGTTCATCATCAGCGACGCTGCCACTTGGATCCTCTTCAGCTTCCGATCGAGGGGTTCGCTGGCTGCCGCAGAAGACGAAGGACACATAGTGCCCAAGTATTCCAAGGTACCCTGAAGGGCGTCCAAGGTACGTTCTACCACACTAGCATTCTTCTTCTCCGTTGCCTCTAGCCCCATAGCAGTAGCGGACACCTCGGCGACCTGGAGCATTAAAGAACTCTTCTAGGCCATCACTTGGTTAAGATCTCCTTGGAGCTCCACCAACTGGGCGCTCGAAGTGGCCGCCGATTGACGAAGCCTTTCAACCTTCGCCCGAAGAACTACACGTTCGACTTCAACCTTTTGGTCCAAAATGCGGAGCGCGTCGTTGTCTTCCCTCGCCGTTCGGAGAGCTTCATCGGCCATAGCCCTAGCCCTCCGTTCCGCTAAGGCTTCCTCCTCCGACCTAAGGGATCTTTCGTTGGAGTCGTTGAGGGCGGTTTGGAGGGTGGTAACCTTCCTTTTGAGCCGATTAGTTTCGACCTCGTTGGAAGTCGCAGCCGCTCTAGCAAGGACGAGTTGCTGCAAAGAAAAAAGAACAAGTACCAAAGTATTTATAATCATTGATTCGAATTAGCTATGGTGCTCTTCATACCTATAGGGCAGCCCTTTCGAGGGCCATGTTCAGCGTCGGAGCCCTAGCTTCGCTCAAAACGGAGACCAGGTCCGAATTGGCAATGTCCTGGCTCTTCTCTCCCAGGGGCTCCAGGAGCGCTCGGAGGCCTACCCGGTGCTCTAGGAACGGAGCCAGCAAAGGAAGCCAAGACGAAGCTTGGCGGTCGTCTGCCGTGGCCTCCTCCTCCGAGTTGCTGACCGAGGTCGTCGCAAGGCCGGGGGGAAGGCCGAGGCTAGCCATGCTTTTGCCCCTCCCCGGCACGAAGGCAGGCGTAGCGGCTGAAGCAGAAGTGGCCCTTTCTTCAGCGGCTACCCCTTCGACCAGAGCCGCGTCCATAGGGGTGACCTTGGTCACCGGAGCCACTACAGAGGGGGCGACCTCAGTTACCGAATCCGCTCCGGTGGGCACGACTTCCGCTAGCAGGCACGGAGCGTCTGAAGGAGCAGGATGATCCACCAGGGCCACGACCCTCGAAGATATGGGGACTTCGGGTGCAGCCGGGGCTTCGTCACCTTTCGAGGTACCTATCTTGTCAAGAAATTTGATATGTATTTACAAAGATTGTTGTAGGTATCAACTAAAGTAGGGGAGTCAAGACGTACCTTCGGAGGCCCCATGAGGCAAGATCGTCGGATCCTCCTGAACTTCGTACAACTGAAGGATATCCTCGAAGTCGTCTCCCGAAGCCCTCTCCACCACGTTTCCCGCCGGAGCTACGACTCCCGCCATGACCACTCCAGTTACAGGCGTGTTGGGAGTGGTGGAGTCCGAGTCCAGATTTACGACGGTGGGCACGGAGACGCGCATTGGGTCTACCTCCGCAACCTCCCGATCAGAGGTTCCGGCTGGGACTTCCCCTATATCTTCGTCGTCCTCCAAGAGGTAATTCTCGAGGCTCGATGCTAACTGGACATCGGAGCCCTCGGGCTGCTCGGAGGCTGAGCTCCGGGCGTCCAGGGACGAAGCCGATGAAGCAGGGGTCAGCTGCGAAGGGATCTTCGCCATCTTCTTCTTCTTAGACGGCGGCTTGCTGGCTCTCTTGGGCGGTTCAGCAGCGGCCTTCCATTTCCGGAAAGCTGCTCCAGTCGTGGCAAAGTCGAGAAGAGGCGGGGGCTCCATCCCGAGAGCTCCCCACACTCTATTGGAGCGTTCCCAGCTCCCCACTAGCTCCAGCCTTCTCTGCTTTTCAGCCACTGAGGGAGCTCCGAGGACCCGTTCGGTGGCCCGAGCTATGTCCTCCGGAGCCAATGCCAAAGGAGCCGCTGAAGAAAAGGGGTAACGCGTCATAAGTATGTTATTCTTATCATCTAAATTCAGTAATGCAGGAATTGAAGTCTTACCTAGGGTTCAGAGATCACCCTCCGAGGCCTGTTGGAACACTATTGGCCAGTTGGCTCCGAGAGGTGGAATCCAAAGGGCAATGAACTCTTCGGCCATGTCGCGCATGCTCATGCGGCGAGCCACCGAAGTCAACAGCCCTAGCCTCATGGAAAGCAGGCTAGGGTTCCGAGCAACCTCCGCCTCCTTCCGGAACCAAATCTCCTGGAGAGGCCCTGCGAGGGGGGAGTCCTCTCCGACTTCGGCGTAGAACTACCAAAGAATCTAGTTGGTATACCATCGATCGTTGATGGCCTTTGTAGGGAAGTGTAGGGCATGCTCCCTCCGCAACTGGAAGTTGACACTGCCGAAGGCCGTTATCACCTTGGAATCCCCGGGCCCATCCTATGGCTTCGGCTGGCAGATGGCCTCGTGAGTTGCGGCGAAGATCTCCGAGCATCCTTCGTACCCTTCTATCCGGAGCGCCGACTAAAAGATATCCAGGCGGGCGATGGCATTGTGGGACAACTGAGGTAATGTAATATGAAACAGGTCCAGTACCTCCGCCAAAAATTCGATGGCTGGAAGCCCCAAGCCGGCTTCGAAGAATGCCTCGAAGACTACCACTTCTCCGCTTTGCGGCCTCGGGGTCGATTCTGATCCTAGGACCCGAGTCCTCAGCCCGGCTCCTAGTTTCCCTTCCACGGCCTCCTCAATGGATTCGGCGGTGCTCGTAGATTGACCGATAAGGAAGCTCTGGGAAATCTTCTTCTTGGAAGGCGGGCGGAGCTCCCGAGGGTTCTTAGGTCAAGCACCGCTCGAAGTCCCCGCCATTGTCGCCGCCGCCGAGTCGGCCCACGCCTGCCTCTGTGCCAGTGTACTTGCCACAGCCGGGATAGTGTGGCTGGTTCTCGCCATTTGCTCGGAAGGTTGAGAGATTGGAGGTTGAGGAAAGTGAATCGCGAGTGCTAAGTGTGGTAAAAAGTTTCGAGTAACTTCTATTTTCCCTTTTATACCCACTCGCCGATTGCTAAGCTTTGATTGCATTCACATCGCAGGTTCGGCTTCCGCCACTGGCAGGTGGGTCCAGAAAGTGGAACGGTGTGTAACCGCCGTAAAAATCGACCGTTACTTTTTACTGGGCGTAACGGCTACTTGCGCTGTTACGGCTATAATCAAGTGTTTTCCTCACGACGTTCGCGCTTCGAAGCGGTTTTCCTTCCTACGATGTGTTCTAACTGCGTAGGAAGCCTGGAGAGGGAGTCCGAGCACCATGGATCTGAAATCCTCCGAAGAACTGTAATGTGTTCAAATTCTCTCTAAGTCTCCGAATATGAAAATATTCCTTCCTTATACTGCCTTCCTTCTGTACAGGTTAAATACGGAGAGGCGTATTTGAGGGGCTACTGTTGGGGGAAATTGCTTCACTTGGAAGACTTAGAGATCAATAACTCACAAATTCTTTAAGCTTCGGAGCTGGTGGGCTCTTATTCGATGGTGGAGGCGTCGAGCCGAAGGGTGCCTCGATATGAAGACCTGAGGAACCCTCCGCAGGGTATGGAGGCTCCGAAGCAGGGCGACAAGGTTGATAAGATGTTTGGCTTATCCATCCATATTGGGGAGTTTTGCCTTATTTAACCTTGCTCCGGGTACTGAACAGTTCCGCTATGTCGGCTGTAATCTAGGGGTAATTAGGTCTTTTCCTTAGACATTTTTGCCTATAAATACCCCCCTCTCTACCCTGTAAAAAAGGATCTCCGACCATTTAATACACATATTCGGAATACTTGAGTTATTATCCAGTACGGAGGCTCGAGTAAGTTCTTAAACACGAGCACACTGTTTGTTTGTTCTTGATTACAGAGAACCTGTTGGCATAATCTTTTGCGCCAACAGGATTAGTCATCCACCGCAACAAGGACATACCATTTACCACCTAAAGAACTGACCCAGGAAGGACCTAGAGTGTCCATATGAAGAAGATCTCAGGGTTGTTTTGTCATCACCATACTTATGGGTGAATGAGAGGCGGTAACTATCTTTCCAAGTCGACAAGGAGCACAAACAAGGTTCTTCTCAAATTTGAGCTTGGGCAATTCGTGGATCAGACCTAGGGCACTCAACCGAGCAAGCAAATCAAAGCTCATATGCCCTAGTCTCCTATGCCACATCCAGATCTCAGAAGATAGTTCAGCAAGAAGGCAATGAGAGTAACCAAATGACTTAGAGAAATCCGCTCCAAAAACTCTCCCAACTCTTGAAATCTTGCAAATAAAAGTGCTAGAAGAATCATGTACTTGAGAGGTATCACGTCCAAAGTGTACCTTCAAACCCTCATCAAGTAACTCAGATACGGAAAGCAAGTTGTATCCCAAATAATCAACTAAAGCAACATTTGTGAGAGTGAAATTTTCATTGATTTTAATCGTACCTTGGCCATTCACTCTACTCCTTCGATTGTATCCGAAGGTGATGTATTCTCGTTGCTTTGTCAAGGTGAAGCAGGAGAACCATGATGATTTCCCGGTCATGTGGCACGAACAACCCGAACAAGAAGATCTCCAGGCCTCCATTTGTTCCCTTCATAGAACAAGAAGATATCGAGTACTTAGTGCTGGGGTTAGTAACAAATCATTTAGGAATCTAGCACTGAAAAATTGGAGAGTCGGGCAAGATAGAAGACTGTGCAGGATATGATTCATGATGATAAAAGCGAGGTCTATTTTTAAAGTACGAGCCTGCAAAGCGATGAGGTCTCCGAAAATGACGTGGACCAAAACAACTAACACATGGTCTAACATCATATGAAGCATGATGTAAACCACGATGGGCAAAGTCTCTCATGTAATCACGGGGAGCCTCAAAATCAGAATGAAAGCGATAATCAAACTCATGCATAGCTAAAGATGGGTAATACATGTCCTGAAAGTTCATCACTTGTGCACGTCATTCATCCTTGATACGACGAAAACAAAACCCAATCAAATAACCTACTCGTTGACAATAGGAGCCATGAAACACTTTCTTGGGAGTAAGTGAATAGGTTTCATGTGCAAATCTCACAGTTTTTCTGGGTTTCTTGTTAGAGTCTATCATTGGTAGTGGTATAGTTTTCTTTGTAGGTTGGGTAGGATTCTTTGCTTTTTGAGTGGTTTCTATCTGGGCTCTCTCTTTCTCAAGGGTAGTAGGTGTAGTGAACACTGTTCTCCTTGAAGTGTTTGGTGTAGTTCTCTCATAACCCAACCCAAGAGCTAACCCTTCTCTGTCAGCACACATTTTTATTTTAGCCAAAAGCAAATCCATTTTACCCTTCTCTTCAGTACATTTATCTACCATGGAAATAAGATAATCATTCTCACACTTGAGTTATTCTACTTGCTCTCTAGCATAGTTGAGTTGGTCCTTAAGGGTGATGCAGGTGGAACAAGTCGGCTGCACAACCTTATCCAATCTAGCCTTAAGTTCATCAACATGCTTATCCCTCCAATTAATGCTTTTAGTGACTAAAGTACAATTCATGCATTCATTGATGACAACAAGACTATACTCCACCTCCAAAAACTGCTTCTCAACAATTTCAAGTTTTTCAATATTTTTAGCATGAATTAGACGGAGTTGAGCAAGTTCATTCATTATAACAAGACAAGACTCACATTCAGCATTTTCAGACTTAGATTTCAGCATGACAAGTTCAGTGGACATAGATTCTAGCCTGAATTTTTGCTCCTTTTGTTCTTTAGCAGTAATTTTAAGTAATCTATCCTGAGAGACGATAGCATCACGTAATTCATAATTTTGAACAAGGAGATGGTCACGGGATAGACATACCTCAGATGAGTCTAGCTCATCGCTGCTATGAATGTCGTCGGCCATGAAGCAAAGGCCGGTGAAATTTTTTATCTTCTTCTCCTTCTTTTCTTCATTTTTAGATGGCTCCTCCTCATCCGAGCTTGGCTCCTCACTCGATGTACTGTCAATGTCGCTAAGGGCGGCCACAAAAGCTCTAGCTATCTTTTAGCCACTTTTCCGCGCTTCCCTTTGAAGAAAGGTTTCTTGTCCCTTTTCTAGTGTTTGTGCTCATTTCATTCTTCATTTTTAGTTTTGGGCAATTATCTTTGATATGATTAAGATATCCACACTCAAAACATCCTCGAGAGCCTCCTCTCCTTTGATCCCGTCTATCATTATAGAATCGGTTAAACTTTTTGACTATGAGAGCAAGCTCCTCATCGTCCAATGTGTCCACCTGTTCATTAGTGATAGAAACCAAAGAAGACAGGGCAAAACCTCGAGAAAAAGCACAAACTCCAAAACCACCAAAGAGATTACCTCCAGATGAGGTGCCACTGCTAGAACCGGAAAATAGTGCCATGGATGGTGGCAAAGAATTTCCAATTTAAGAACGAGATGCCTTGACAATCTCAATGGACTTAAGCTTACTGAAGAGCTCGTAGCAAGTCAAAGTGTCATAGCTTGCCGACTCTTCAATACTAGAGATCTTCACCTCCCATGTGTTAAGATCAAGAGCATAGAGAAGTTTGATAGCTCTATCATGATCCAAATAAGCTAAAGTCCTAGTGGAGCGCAAGTTGCTCACAATCCCATCAAATCGAGCAAACATGGCATCTACAGATTCACCAGGGCCTTGCACAAACATTTGATATTCTTGATTATATGTGCTTTGGTGCCTAGCCTTAATCTGGGTAGTGCCCTCATGAAAAGTTTTCAAATTCATCCAAATTTCACGTGCAGTTTGTAGGTGCTTGACTCTATTAAACTCATTGCGACTCAGACTGATGAACAATATGTTTCTTGCCTTGCTATTACAATTGTATTGTTCCTTCTCAGCCTGAGTGGTGCGAGTTTCAGGGATCACATATCGGGAATCAACAATGTCCCATATTGTTGGGGGAAAATACTTCATCCCCATGATCCTCCAAGATTCCAAGCAAATACATTATAAAACAAATATAAAGGCAAGAGTCTTAATCTCATAGCCCAAGACCCTCTCTGAACTGAAGGGCTCGTAGCCGAAGGGTCCGTCTAGGCTCCGGTCCGAAGAGACCCTCCGAAAGGCTTCCCCTTCGGAGTGGAAAACAACCAAAAGGATGGGGTGTCTGCTTTATCAACATCCTTCGAGCATGTTTTACCATATTAACCCAATAAGTGATACCGAAATAGTATCCACTATGTGGGTTGTAATTAAGGGGTAAAAAGGTCTTTTCCCTAAAGATTTTACCTATAAATACCCCCTTCTCACCCTGTAAGAGGCATTGAATATTCAGATTTTCAATACACACTTCGAACTATTCTGAGCTATTATCCTATTCGGAGGCTTGTGATAGTCCGCATTCACAAACACTTCATTTGTCAGTTGTTGGTCTTATAGAACCTGTTAGTGTAATCCGTTGCACCAATAGTTGGCGCCGTCCGTGGGGAGCTTAGTACTAAAAGCTACTTCTCTGCCACTTCCTATACTTCGAAGTACGTTTGCGGAGGGAGCTTTAGAGTCCCAGGATTACGCGCACCCTTCGGCAAGGGGCTTCAAGTACAGTTTGAAGGCCTTTCTTGCCTTCCATTACTATTCGAAGCCCTCGGTCTCTGGACCCTGCTTAGCCTCGTAAGTCATGCCTCCCAAGTGGAGTATGGCCACCGTCCCCCTCCGAAGGTCCTCTCGGACCTCCAGGGCAGGACTTTCAGACATCCCCCAAACTACTGAAGTAGTCAATAACCCCCGAGCAACCGGAGCCCCTCGGACAGCTCCGTCCGTGCTCCGAACCTACTATGTCAGTTCCTGAGACCCGAAGGACCCCTCCGGAGGAAGTGAGAACCTCCCCGAAGACATGGCTGGTCAGATGGCCCGACATCAGGCAGAAGTGGGAAGATGGAGGCAGGAGGCCACGGATAGGCTTCGTCCTCAGGCCAACCATGCCGCTTCAGAGACGCATCAAGATGACGACCCCGATTATTATCTCGAAGCCCCCCAAGTCCGAGAGAGTGCCGAGAACACCTCCTTCGACGATGAATCTCCGCTGCATCCAAACTTGCAAAAGTTGCACTTCGATCCCAGGTTGCGAGCCTCGAAGCTGCACAAATACTCTGGAGGGGTTGACCCTAGGGAATTCTCTCACTCTTACACTCTCGCAATAGAAGCTAGTGGAGGGGTCTGAAATACGATGGCAAAATGCTTCCCCTTGCGTTATAAGGCATAGCCCTTCGTTGGTTCTGGTCTCTAAAGCCGGGATCAATTAAGTCGTGGGAGCAGTTGAAGAAGAAATTCGTGAGTAATTTCCATGGGACCTTCATAGCCCCGATGTCTACTGGAAGCCTTTTTCAGGTGAAACAACAGGCAGGAGAAAATCTTCGGCAATACTTCACGCACTTCACCCACACCAAGTCTCAGATCAAGGGGTTGTCCATGTCATCTATCGTGGATGCAGCACGCGAAGGTGTAATGAACCCTGGCCTCCTCAACAAACTACACCGAAAGCCGGTGTCTTTAGTGGCACAGCTGATGGCATACTTTGAGCAGTATGCTAAATCAAAAGGAGGGTGTTGTTGGTGTAAAAGATTACACTAACAAGTTTTCGGAGATTAAGAACTAACAAACGAAGTGTTTTTAAAGTGAACTATTTCAAGCCTCCGAATTTTATAATAGCTCGAAGTAGTTCGAAGTTGAGTATTGAATAACTGAGTATTCAATCCATATTATAGGGTAAGAAGGGGGTATTTATACGTAAAAATCTTAAGGAAAAGACCTTTTTACCCCTCAATTACAACCGACTTAGTGGAAACTATTCGGTACCCCGCATAGTGTTAAAATGGTAAAAGACTAATCTAATCAGAAAGAAGATAAGTCTTCCATCCTCGCTGGCAGATAAGCTCTCTGAAGATTCAACCTTCGAAGTCATACTCCGAACAGAAGTCCACATGGATTCTTCGAGCTTGATCATGTACTAAGCCGGAGTTAATACCAGAACTTCGATTTAGTAGATTGGCTTTGTCTTATTGCTGTAGAGACCCTAAGGATGAAGTATTTTCCCCCCAATAGTAGCCCCTCAAATACGCTTCTCCGAGTGATCTGTAAAGTTAGGAGAGCAGTATACGAAAGAAATATAATCATGCGCAGGGGTTAATAAAATTTATCAACCTTGGAAGTATTAAAAAATTAGAAACTTCGAATCGATTTCCAAGCGAAGGTCTTATTCGAACAGCTCTGAAGTCGTTATCTTTTTCCTTTCAGAAGAAGCTATAACGTTGCTTTAATTTCATAAATAATAACGGTACATAAGACAGAACGTCGAGTATGTACGGTAAAAAATCGTGAGTTCAGGCTATAAATAGTGGAGCAAGAGACATTCGAGCTACTTTTCCCATTGTTCTCGCGCAATCCCTCATTTAGCCTCCAGAGCTCTAGTTCCAAGCTTCTTGTTCTGTTCGATGGCGAAGACAAGCTTCAAGGCTCCCAGAACAGACTCGACCTTGGCCAGGCAGCAGGCCATGGCAGCGGCAGCGCCTGCGGGGAATCCCCCACAAGCCGGCCCCCATGACCTCCTCCCGGCTTCCTCCAAGTACTCGGACCAGTCCTACAAATTTGGGCCATCAACCTACAAGAAGAAGACGATCGCAGCAGCAGTTGCAGGGAAGATTAGCTCAGGAGTCAAGATCCATGTACCCGGTCAGGAAGCGATCCCCTTGCCTCGGCCAGGAGAAGTGGTTGTTTTCGAAGCCTTCTTCGAGGCAGGGTTAGGGATTCCAGCAGTAAACTTCTTATCAGAGGTATTGGAGCTTTTCCACATCACCCTTCCCTAGCTCTCTCCGAACGCCATAGCGCGTTTTGCAATATTCGAGTGGGCGTTGCGATCCGAAGGTTGCGAAGGAAGAGTAGAAATCTTCGTAGCGCTTCACAAGGCCTCTTGCCGGCCGAAGACCTACCAGGGCTCCAGAGGAGAGAAGATCGTAGTTGCCTTTGGCAGCATCAACTTCAGGCTCCGAGACGAGTATCAAACTCGATTTCCAGCCAAGGCCATCAATGCTAGATGGTACACGGATTGGATTCTTCGGTGGTTTTATGCTGAAGTGGGAGCGGATAGCAGTTTGGCTGGACCTTTGCAAGACATACATTTCCGAAGGGAAGCCAAAGTTCATCCAGACCCCGGCCAGCTCAAAGTTCGCCTCAATCTGCTACAAGCAATAAGTCGACGCATGAGCAAGCGGGACTTAGCAAAGGAGTTCATCGGGCTCCAGATTCTGCCTCTGATGGCCAACTGGCCTGTTATCTTTGAAGAGGATCCGGAGGGTGGACTCCGAAAAACTCTTCGAGCTCTGCACGTAACTTCGAAAACTGCAAAATGTTTCATGTATGATAATTTCATAAAAAATGATATAACAGATAAAAACTTATCTTTCAGCTCCACAAGCCTCCTTGACTTCAGAGCAAGTAGTACGGGCTTTGGAAAAGATCCTCAAAGCCCTTACCCTCACTAAGAAAGAATGGAGGGTGAAACTGGTAGGCAGTTGGGAGCGATTCAATCGGGCATGGAGCGTACTCGGAGTTGTCGCTCCTTCTCTTCTGGACTGGAGCACTTCTAAGCCTGGTCCAAAGAAGAGGAAACCTGAAAGTGGGACTTCGGTGCCAGCCAAGAGGCCCGTGAATAAGTTGGCCCGTAAACCAAAGTATGTGGCCCCTTCCAAGTCTGCTACTTCGTCTTCGGATTCATCTGAAGATGAAGGATACAGATAAAGGCAAAGGGTCTTAATATACCTTATTACCGAAGATGAAGAGGCGCTGGCAGATGTTGAAGTTCCGGCTACAGGTGACACAGTGGTCATGCCAACTGCACAAGACAACCTTGTGTGGGGAGAGTCTTCGAATGTCCTGCCCAGCCAAGAGGCCCCTACCGCTGAAGGCTTAGTCGAGGTAGCTAATGATCAAGCTTCGGCTCCGGACGAAGTGATAACTGCTGTTCTGGGACAGATCTCAGCAACTAATCCTTCGGTCACCAACTCCGAAAATGAAGAGGACTTCGAAAAGGCATTCGAGCCTCCGAGCAGTACCATACTTGTCCGTCGACAAAATGTCAAAGGTAAGCCTCAGTAGAGTACTTTTCCTTTCTTTTTGTGTCTTGCAAAATTATTCAATATATAATACCTTTTATTTTGCAGGGTCAACCCCCATGGAGATGACCCCTGCCACGAAGACTGCGCCTGAAACCTCGACATCTCCAAAGTCAATTCCGAAAGAGGTTATAAGAATGGGTTCCGGAAAAGGTAAAGGGAAGGTGGATCCTTTTCCTGCTCCAAACTCTGGATTAACCCCGCCGGAATCTACAGATGGAGGCCAGTCCGTGGAAGGGGGCCAATCCACTAAGGTCTCCGGGGATGCGGCGCTACACTCCGACCCTTCTCCCAATGAAGACGATCAAAGAGCCTTGTCAATGCTCCCCCTTCTATCTCCTTTTCTAGAGCGAAGGACCGGGCTTCGGACTCTGCTAGAGCCTTTGGCTCGAGCTAATCATGAAGTTGAGGAGACTGACTTGGTGGCTATACTTGGGGAAGCCGACGGGTCAGAGTTAGATGTAGCCTTGGAGCAGGCAGCATACCAGGTACGAAGTATCTACAATAACAAAGTTAGTTTCAACTTGTACATAGTTTACTCACATTGCTTTTTCCTTCACAACAAATAGTCTAGGCTCGAGCTGCGACTATTTCTAATGAGCGGGAATGCAATCGTCTTAAGGAGAAGATAACTACCCTCCAAGGGAGTCTTGACAGCTCTGAAATTCAAACTTCCAGCTTGGATGAGATGGTAGCATTGAAAAGGAATGCTAGACTTTGTCTAGAAGCTGCTAATCGGATGCTCGAAGCCGAATAAATTGTGCTTCGGGCTTAAGTAGAGAAACTACGAATGGAGCAAGCGACCACGGGGGCCGAGCTGGTCAAGCTCCAGGAGGAGCAGGCGAAGTTAATGGAAGAGGCCAACAACTTGCTCGGTCAGAAGAACTCCTTGGTTACGAAGGCAGCCAGGCTATCTTCTTTGATAGACGAACTGTCTTCATCAAGGGATATTTTGTCCAAAGACAGGTGAAGTCCGAGAAGGTGGCTTTAGAGACCATGGACAAACTTCAGGGTGTCTTGGAATATTTTGGTACTTCTTGGACCTTACCTTCAACTGACGACATCCCTCTGCTTCGAAGATTGAAAATGATCCAAGCAGCAGCAAAGATGATGAAGACGGTGGGTATTCGGAATGGTGAAATCTCTGGCCATGTAGCTGCTCTCGGAGTACTTCGCTACTATGAAGATCTAGGGCTATCTGTAGCACCAGACTCAGCGGCGGCTCCCATTACTTTTGACGACGACCGGCTCTTAAACCCTTCCAACAACGTAGCTGCAGCTTGGCAAGCCTTCCAAGCATCTTGGAGAGCCGAAGGTCGACCAGCGATCAAGGCTTGGATTGATGAAGGACTTCGCCAGTAGCAAGCACAGTCGCAAGCTTCGAGCAGCCTGCCCCCACTAGAGTCGAAGGTCTAGTTTTGTTTAGGGCTCCGAATATGTAAAAATTTATGCTTTTATCTTTTATGAATGAAAAGACTTATTTTGAAATGTTTTTAGGCTTCCCGACCTTTTATGGATGATCTCGAAGTGCTAGAGGTTAACGAAGAACTTCGCCTGCTATGGGCTACCTTCGAAACCTTAAGACCTCACAAACGCCCTCACTTTTTGATTCCTCAAGAAAGCTCCGGTGTAATTGCGCCCTAAATATGCAAAGATATATTATCTTACATTAAAGAGGAGGAAAAAGAAGTTAACTTGGAAACTTCATCTTCTGAAGACATTGAATGGTTCGAAGAAGAAAATACTGCTGAAGAACAAGTAAAGAAAAACCCTGAACAACTTCGAAGCTAGGAAAGAAGCCCCGAGCAACTTAGAACTTGGGCTGAACTTCAGCAGGAACAAAAGGATTTCTGAGCTTCGAAAGGAGGGAGAAGAGTTAAACGTAAAGTTATTAAAACTCCCGGCTCTAGAAATAGTCATTCTAACTTTAGCGGTAGTTCTAGGGATCGAAGAGGTCTTCGTTTCCTTCTCGGTATAGATACAAACTTTTCATGATGTAATGTAATCTGTTTGAATGATAAAGATTAAAGTTTCAAAATTTTCTTTGTACTTCCCAGCCCCTCTTTGGGTGTAAGCCACTTCGAAATTCGTCGAAGGTGGTTACGTGCAACGAAAATAACTTTAGTTAAGAGTACAATTTTAGAGGCTCAAAGCCCCTTAACAACTTAGAGATTGAATAGGATCTCAAAAAATGTCTTCGACTAGTCGGAGTCTGAAAACTGGTAACTTAGTACCTTTTTGTTTGAATGTAGTCACTTCGGACTCTTTTTTCAGATACCTTAGCATCCAAAACAATTGGTCGCTTTAGACTATTTTTACAGACGTTCTAAGCTATTAGCTCAAAGTCTATTTTGTTTGGCCTCCTTTGGCTCTTTTTGCGAATGCTATCAAACAAGTGGTTCAGAATTCGCATAGTTGTCTCCTTGGACTATTTTTACGGATGCTTTCAAGCCGGAGCCTGGAATCTATATCATTTGTTCTCCTTGTACTCTTCTTACGGATGCTTTCAAGCCGGTGGCTTGGAATCCGTTTTTCTGTGACTTTCCCACTTCGTCGGAAGCTTCGAACCAGTGGTTCAAAGTCCACAAAATTGGTTCAAATGAATGGCACTTCCCTCACAGCCAACTTTGTTCCTCCAGTGCGTCCACTAGAAGTTTGAAGTGTTTGAGAGGTAGGCATTATCTGAACCATGAACTTTATTTATTCAGAAGGTGTTTACAGATGATTACAAGGAGCCCCTATGTGAAATATCGCTTTAAGTGCTCCGCATGGCAGACATGCTTTAACTTTTCGCCTTCTAAATTAGCTAGTTTAAAAGAACCAGGGTGTCCTGAACGTAGAATGATATATGGACCTTCCCACTTATTTCCTAATTTCCCTATTGCTCTGACGCTTTGCAACACTAAGTGACTTGGTTTAAGTTCATTGAGCTTAACCTTCGGGTCATACCAAGTCTTCGTTTGCTGTTGATATTTCGACAAATTAGCCACAGCTCGAAGCCTTGTCTCTTCTGTTAAATCAAGTGAAGCTTGTCTTTCTCCTTCTATTTCAGGTTTGGTGGTGCGAAGAGATCCTCCTTTAAGCTCTGTCGGTGTCATAGCTTCATCTCCGAATAATAATCTGAAAGGAGTAAAACCTGTGGACCTTGTTTGAGTGGTCTGAATGGACCATAAAATCTTCGGGAGTTCTTCGGTCCACAGCCCTTTGCTAACCATACTATTCTTCGATTCAGCCCTGATAGAATATTACCATTAACCCTTTTGACAGCTCGGTTAGACTGAGGATGGCACAAAGCTGCAAAGCATATTTGTATGCCAAGATCTTCGCAAAACTTCCTGAAGGGCTCTGCATCAAACTGTGTCCCATTGTCGACTGTGAGCTGTCGAGGCACTCCAAATCTGCATATAATATTCTTCCAAAAGAACTTTTGTACATTATTCGAAGTGATAGCTGTGTGGGGTTCTGCTTCGACCCACTTGGAAAAATACTCAAATGCTACCACTGCGAATTTCAGATTTCCTTTTGCTACTGGGAAGGGGCCAATGAGATCCATGCCCCATCTGGCCATGGGCCAAACTAGAGCAATGATTTGAAGATTCATTGGCAGACGATGACTTCATCTTCCCATCCATTGACAACCTTGGCAAGTGCGGACTAAGCTCTATGCATCAACCACTATTGTAGGCCAATAAAGCCCATGGCGAAGTGTTTTTCCTGCTAAAGCCCGGGGGGCCAGATGGCTACCACAAAGGCCTTCATGAATTTCTCGGAGTATCTCTTGACCTTTATCTTGAGATATACATCGGATTAGGGGGGAACATACTCCGGCCTTGTATAGAATACCGTTGATTACATGATAATTTCGAACTCTTAGCTTCAGCCTCGAAAGTTATGGTCCTTCAGGCAAATTTTCTTCACCTTGCAATAACTCCATGATTTAACTCCGCCAGTCGGTGATTGGAATGCAAAGAACCTTCGCAGGAGGAATTTGTGGCACCAAAGGCGAAGTCAGCTCTTCGTAAAAGGCTCCTTCTGGAATGTCCATAGCTCGGGCTGCAACTTTTGCTAAGGTATCAGCTTGCACATTTTCACCTCTGGGTATACTTCGTATGGAAATCCCTTTGAATGCTGCTTCAATCTTACGGATCTCTTCCAAATATTTTGCAAGCTGCGGATGATGGACTTGAAAACTTTTATCAACGTGCCCTGCTACAATTTGAGAATCTGTTTCAATAAAAACTCTTGTAGCACCCAAAGCACACGCTTTTCGAAGTCGTAACAAAATTCCTTCATACTCCGCTATATTATTGGTGGACTTAAAGTTGAGCCTTGCGGAGTACATTGCTTTTTGCCCTGAAGGAGAAATTATTACTGCTCTGATGCCTGCTCTAGATGCTTGAAAAGCTTCGTTGGAGTATATGGTCCAAATTCCTTCATTTGATTTCTCCGGAGCCCATATTGCAAATGGAGTCCACTCTGCCAAAAAATCTGCCACCACTTGCAACTTGATTGCTGTCCTTGCTACGAAGGAGATGCCGAAGGGTGCTAGCTCAACAGCCCATTTTCCAATTCTTCCCATATAATCTTTGCTTCAGAGCATATCTCCCAAAGGATATGAAGTTGGTACAATTACATTATGTGCTAGAAAATAATGTCGTAATTTCCTTGAAGCCATTATCAGAGCATAAGTGAACTTCTCAAGCTCGGAATATCTTGTTTTTGGTCCAGATAAGGCTTCAGATACAAAATAGACTGGATTCTGCACCAAGTTCACATTGAAATCAACTTCTCTAACAAGGACTGCACTGACAGCGGAGCCAGTAGCTGCAAGGTAGAGGAGTAGGGTTTCATCTACAATGGGCACAGTGAGTGTAGCGAGGTTGCTGAGATAATTTTTAATATCATCAAAACTCTTTTGACACTCCGGTGTCCATGCAAAATCATCGGACCTTTCAATGCTTTGAAAATAGGCAAGCTTCGTTCAGCTGATCTTGCTAGAAATCTGCTAAGTGCTGCTAGACGGACAGTCAGATTTTGTACCTGCTTTAAATTTTCCGGTGGAGCCATCCTTTGCAATGCAGTTATTTGAGTAGGGCTAGCTTCAATCCCTCTACTTGAAACTAGATACCCTAGCAACTTCCCAGCCTAAGCCCCGAAGAAACTAGATACCCTAGCAACTTCGCGCTTTAACTAGATTTGATGATAGCCAGAATACACGTCGAGGAAGCTTAATAACTCCGAACCAGCAGTGGAATCAACTAATTGATCAATTCGGGGCTTGGGATAGGGGTCACGTGGGCATGCTTTATTCAATGATGTAAAATCAATTCACATGCGCCACTTCTCGGAGGATTTTTTCCTGACGAAGACCGGATTAGCTAACCACTCCGTATGAGCTACTTCTATGATGATCCCAGCCTTCAGTAATTTCTCCACTTCTGCTTTAGCAAGGACGTCCCTTTCTATAGATAACTTCCGAAGTCCTTGTCGAATAGGTCGAACCCTCGGGTTCACAAGCAAGCTATGCTCAATGATATCTTGACTGACTTCCGGAATGTCTTCATCAGACCAAGCAAAGACATCCAAATTTTCTTCAACTACTTTTTATAACGAAGTAGCGATTTCTGGAGGCAAATCTTTGCCGAACTGAGAAGAATAGTCTTTGTCGTCTTTTTCAATAACCTTTGTTATGATTTCTCCGTCGGGGCTGGGTCTTGGGAAGGATTTTTTTGAAGTTTCGCCTGAAGCAGAGATATCATTCGAATTGCCTTGTACATTATTCACTTGTCTCGGGTTGAGAGGGGGCCATGACCATATTCTGCTCTTCGCACAGTGGCTTGATCTCCAAATACAGTGAGTACTCCCGCTTGCGTGGGCATCTTCATACATAAATAGTTATGATGCGCCATGGCTCCGAACTGATTTAACATGCCCCTTCCGAAGATAACATTATATGCATAAGGGGCATCTACAACAACGAAGGTTACATCCTCCGTCCTTGCCAGGAGCCCCTCTCCGAAAGCAACCTCCAAACCTATCCGGACGAGGGCATCAAGAGGAGGTCCTGCGAAGCCTTGCAGGGGACAAGCTGCGGGGAGGAGATGTTTCTTGGAGATACAGAGCTGATCGAAGGCTTGAACGAAGATGATATCTAATGAACTCCCTCCGTCAATCAGCACTCTCCGGACTTCACTCCCTGCTATATCGGCAGTAATAACTGGGGGATCTGCATGTTGAAACTTTATGCCAGCTGCATCATCTGTAGAGAAAGATATTGACACATGGGACCACTCGGGCATGGTAGCTGCAGATGATGAAGTTCCAATATGGCCTACTCCCCAGACATATTCTCTTCGTTGTCTCTTCGACATACTGCGGAGGGTCCCTCCTCCGGAAATGGGGAGGACTACTATTTTGCCCTGATCTTGGCCATCTTTTTGCTTCAGCGATGGCATAATATTGACCACCAGAGGTTTCTTGCGGGTCAAAGTTGTCTACATGTGCCACAGCCTGCACAGGCTCCGGACATGCCTCGGAAGGGACTCGGTCCGTAGTGCCTCGACCAGAGGTACTTTCAAGGTACTCGCCTCTTAAAGAGAGTATAGACTTGCACGCATCAGTAGTATGACTCTGATTTTCACCATGAACACAGTAGAAGAAGGCCTGGCCTTTGCCAGCCGGCTTCCCTGGTGGCCTCCAGCCGCTAGTCTTGCTTCCCGAAGCTTGTGGATTTCTAGGGGCAAATTTCTGCGGAGGAGCAATGTTCAGGACTTCAGAGAGAGGATGCTTTTTCCCCCGACGCCTATCATGTTGGACATCGATATTAGGCCCCTGTGAAGGTGTTGAAGTCTTCACTTCGAGCTTGACTTCTTGCAGGATTGATGGAGTTGAAGCTGTTCTTCGGAGCCATCCTTCTTCTGACCTAGCATATTGTTCAAAATAGGCCATCAGCTGTGCTACAAAAGATATCTATTTCCGATGAAGATTATCAAGGAGGCTCGCATGGGTAACTCCCTCGCGGGCTGAATCAACAACGGACGACTTAGATAGCCCCCGTATTTGTGACTTCGTATGAGCGAAGCGCTTGAAAAATTGTCTCAAAGTTTCCCTAGGTAGCTGCTTCACTTGGAAAAGACTTCCCATAGACATAGGGGGTACAAAGGTACCTTGAAAGTTACTTATAAACTTTCTCCTTAACTGCTCCTAGGTTCTAATTGATCCCGGCTTCAAGGACCAGAACCAATGCAAAGCTACCCCTTCGAGAGAAAGGGGGAAACACTTGGCCATGGTGTCTCGGACTCCTCCACTGGCCTCAATTGCCAAAGCATACGAACGGGAAAACTCCCTCGGATCCTCTTCTCCGAAGTACTTATAGAGCTTCGAAGTTTTAAACTTATGGTCGAAGCGCACTTTTTGTAACTCGGGATGCAGTAGAGACTCGCTATCGAAGGAGGCGTCCTCTGGGGCTTCGGGATAAAGAAGAGATTCGTCGTTTTGAGTCACTTTGGGAATGGCCGGGGTGGCCTGAGAACGAAGCCTATCCGCGGCTTCTTGCCTCCACCTTGCCACTTTAGCTTGGAGACTAGCCATCTGGGTCGCCATGTCGCCAAGACTGTCTTCATTTCTTCCGGAAGGATCTTCCGGGTCTTGAGAACTATACATATCAGTTCGAAGCACAGTCGGAGTTGGAGGAGGGACTCCATCTGGTCGAAGCATAGATGGACTTGGAGGGACTCCATATCCTTAAGGAAGTGAATTCCCTTCAGGGGTATGAGGTGGAGGAACTACTGAAGGTCCTCCGACCTCGACTGTATTCGAAGATCTTGCTCGGGAGGTCAGGGGGGACCTCCGAGTAGGACTACCACCTAAACTCCACTTAGGAGGCATGGTTCTAAGAGCTTGGTAGAGAACGAAGTTTTTTGAACTAGGTTCCCATCAATCTTGTCCTTCAGCTTCGTGGCCTCTATCTTCCATTCGGAGGGTTCTCCAAGGCTTCGCACCGCTGCACCCTTCGGCGTGGTGACTCACCCTTCGGACAACTGCTCACTAGCTTCGGAGTTTTCCTCAGCCTTTGAAGGATTAATCTTTAAGCCCTGGAAATGGAGTAATTTCCCCCAACACACACCAACACTCCCCTAAGAAGTCAAGATAGAGCCAAGGGCTCTGAGTCCTCCGCAACCCCCCTTCGATAATTGTTCTCACGATCAGAGAAGGGAAATGAAGCACCCTCGCTCCGAAGTATTGAATATTGTCCCCTCTATTCCAAAGATGCCTTCCAACTTTCAACAGGCTCAAGGCAACAATGCTAGTGGCTCGAGACCACCAAGGAAGCAAGCTGGCCAAAGCCAGACTTTCCTTTGTTGTGTGCATGGTGAAAACAAAAGCCATGCCACCAAGGATTGCAAGTCCATACTGGCTCTCCATAGCGAGTATCTTGAGAGAAGCTCGGATCGAAGCACTACTGACCGAGCCCCTCCAGCAGCACGACCAGAGCATGTGCAAGCTGTCGAACGTGCAGGAATCCTCGAAGCCCCTATGCAACCTCCGGTGGCCAACAATATGCCACCACTGAAGCAAGAAAACCTTCAAGATCATGGCAAGCGAGTAGTCCTACCCATCTCCGGAGGGTGGACCCTTGGCAATATGTTGAAGCGTAAACAGAGAGATTACATTCGTGAAGTAGGACATATAGGGACTTCAAACTCGGTTGTAGAGATCCCTGAACTCTGCCAATGATGTTGCAGGGGTGAAGTTCCCCCATGCTGACTCCCTCATCATTCCAGCTGACGTGGAAGGGGTGGAAGTCTAAAGGGTGTTGGTCGACGGTGGAAGCTCCGCTGACATACTCTTCATCCAAGCCTTCGATCAAATGTGCATTCCCCGAAGGCATCTACTTCCAGCAGCTCGCCCACTCCAAGGATTCGCAGGCCCTCCTCTCGATGCCCTTGGCCAAATAGGCCTCAAGGTTGCTTTCGGCGAGGGGCCCCTAGCTAGAGTCGAAGAGGTCATCTTCGATGTTGTCGATGCCCCGTGCGCCTACAATGCAATCTTTGGAAGAGGGGTGCTGAATCA
>JAAALK010000079.1:18273387-18319494 GCA_019279435.1 Zizania palustris
CCAAGGCAGTCATCTGGTCTACTAGGTCAGCCACAGTACGTGCGAGACGTTCGATGGAATGTTGGGTCTGCCGCTGAGACTCTAGTAGAGCACGTCGTGAGACACATTCATTAAAATCAGATGGAGGGTACCACTGTTATCTGCCATGTTAGTGAAAGACAAAACAACAAAGAATAATCCTGATGGAAAAACAACTAGGTGTGGTGGTGGGTGTGGGGTGGAAGCAATCCGTCAAGCACCTTACCCACGCTTGCAAGTGTTCTTACCACGCCGCAGGGAGGTCACCGGCCTACAGGTGATGAACCAAGTGGAGGGTGGTGTACAACTGCAATAAATGATCCTGTCCTGACCAAGAGAAAGGTGTAGCTTGGAAGGCAAAGTGAGTAGCAAGGATTAGCGATAATAATAACAGTTAAACCAAGTTCAATAAGTATTCCCTAGTACTCGTCAAAGTTGCTGACCGTAGTGCTCCCAAAGTGAAAGTTCAAGTAATAGAGGGAAACTATGTGCCCAAAAAATCAAAAAGGAAGCAAAAACAGGTCAAAATCAGCTCTCTATAGATCGGACAAGGGATCGGACAAGAGATCGGACAAGTGATCGGACAAGGGTATGTGCAAAATTTTTTTTTTCTTCTGCTGCTGTTCGGATCGGACAAGAGTTCGGACAAAGGTTCAGACAAGAGATCGGACAAGCAGCAAACAGCCAAAGACTGCCTCAGATTGGACAAGAGTTCGGACAGGAGTTCGGACAAGAGTTCGGACAAGCAACTAACAGCCCGCTTCTCTCTTTTTTTTATATATTTTTTTTCTCCCTTTTTTTTCACTCTATTTTTTTTTTGAAACAAGGATGACCAGAGGAGTAACCACAAAAATTGGCACCTACAACTGAGGTGGGATGTAGCTCACAAAAATTCAAACAAGTTCGCTGTCCGGCGAGCAAAAACTTTGTCCAATTTTTTTCTTTATCTTCCCGATTTTTTTGGCGATTTTGGTGAGGGCTAACCGACCTTTGTGTCAGGAAAATGCTCAAAAAATTTCAGATTTTTCTGCCAAACGAGCGAAAAGTTATGCCTGTTTTACCGAAGGGGGGTCACAAGAGACTGGATGTGGAGAACAGATAGGGTTGCGGAAGGGGGGGGGGTTTCGGTGGGGAAATTTTTTCTGAGACACAAGAACAACTACTACTCAAACGACACAGAGGGATGACTAAACCGGCAACAAGACTCGACCAAGAACACAAACTCAACAAGGTTAAAACTGAAATTAAAATCGCAAGGCACAAAGGGGTTCTCGGTGGGGAATTTTTTTTTTTGGTGCGGTTTTTTTTTGGACTATGGGTAAATGAGAAACCAAGGGTTGGTTCGGTGTTTTGTGATGAGTGATTGACTGGATTTTACCCTCTGTTCGAAGGGTACCTCCGAAGGGGCTTCGGAGGTGGTTCTCCGAAGGGTGTTCGGAGGTGTTTGCTTGCTGCAGCTGTGCAGCGGAGTGTGCCTGTCGGAGGGGTCCGGCAGTACACGATGACTGGGTTCGTACCGATGGCTTCGGTACTTTGGGCGGTACACCGGAGTGTGTGCCGGAGGTTGCTAACCCGGAGAGGTCTCCGGAGTACTGGATACACTTGTTTGCTTGTCTGTTGTGCGCAGGGACTTCGGAGGCGACGGACAAGGTTCGAGCCAGGTGAACCTGGGTTAGGCGGGAGGCTTGATGCCAGGGGAGCGGGGAGCTCCATCACGGTGGCTGCGAAGGTGGTCCGGGTCGGTCCTCGGGTCGAGACGTGCCAGGTGAAGGCAGAGAGTGCGGAGCGTGGCTCCGGCTGAAGGTACTCCGAGACAAGTCCTCGGAGGCGAGGCACTTCGAAGGTACTCCGAATGGAGTGACTTCGGAGTTGGTTGGAAGAAGTCCTCTGAGGAGGCAAAGGTTCGAAGTGTGCTCCGGAGGGAGACACTCGAAGGTTGCCCGACGAAGGTCTCATAAGTCGAGGCGCATCGAAGGCATGGTCCGGGTGAGGCTCGTCGTGGAGTGTGCTCGGGGAGAGGCACTGCGACGGAGTGCTCATGGAATGCTTCATGCGGAGGCCTTGGACGAAGGAGGGACTTCAAAGGGTGGTACTCCGAAGGTGGGGCTTCGGAGTGAGGATGACTTGAGGTACTTCGGCCATGCATGGCTTCGGTACACGGACGGACGGTGTTCGAGCTCGGAGTAGCTGCGAAGCTGTGGTGATCCACTCCGGAGGTGGTGGTGCGAAGGCCCAAGGGCTTTGACGGCTTCGGCTCAAAACCGTCACTGTATCGAAGGACTTCTTCGGCGGAGCGAAGGCCAACAGGCTGCAGGCTTCTCGCCGAAGCTACCGCACCCTCCGGTGCGAAGGGAGGTTCCAGAAGTCAACACTGTAAAGGCTGACACTGTCTGTTCTGAAAAAGGCTGACACTGTCCCCTCTGCAGCTGACAGAGAAGCCTCCAAAATAAAGGTGGACTACCTTTTGTACCCTTAGTTCTGAAGAGACACAATGAATGTAAACCCTAGGGGTAAAGTAGTCACTTCCTTAGGATGAAGCCGTGGGCTATAAATATGGGGGCTCGGTAGGTAACATTTAACACTTTGAGCATTTACTGTTGAGCTCCTGTACACAGACCTCGCTGGTTTTCATCCAGAGTTCAATATATTTTGTGTTCCTTGTTCAAGCGGCGAAGCCCTGCTTCTGTGTGCTTTTGCTTGAGCTCGCATTGCATACCTCGCTAGTTTTTAGTTCACCGAAGCCTGTCTTGGCGAAGGGTGTTTTTCTCGCGAAGTGTGTTTTTCAGTGTGCTGTCGCTCTGTGTAACACGAGGCAAGACCTCGCTGCTTACTAGCGAAGCCCTGTTCGTTTCCCGTAGTGCTTCTTGTGTCGAAGCCCTTAGCGTAGTCCTTTGTGTGTGCGTGTAGACCTTCGCGTACGAAGCCCAGCACCAGTTGCTGTCGCCAAGTACTTGGTCGAAGTCCTCAGAGGGGTGTCCACTCTTGCGAAGGGTGAAGTGCGAAGCCTGCTCGAAGCACCCCGTGTGCGGAGCCTGCACTGACATAGCAGAGTAGATTTTCGAGGGTTGATAGTGGAGCGAAGTCTTCTTGGCTTCGGACTTTTGTTCCTGCGAAGCCTGTGTTCGGAGCTGTCGAAGTACCTCCGAACCAGAGCTTCGAAGGTTGTGTTCGAAGCCTGTTCCGCAGAAGACAGAACTGAATCCGAAGGCTAAGTTTTTAGCCAGAAATTTTAAAAGCTCCCATTGACCCCCCCTCTGGTCGCCGTTTCCGGTCCAACAATTGGTATCAGAGCGAGGTTAAGATCACCAGTTGACCTTAACCGGTTTTGTGATCTTTAGGCGACATGGATAGAGGCAGTAAAATTCCTCTGTTCGATGGGACAGACTTTGCATACTGGAAGGTGCGCATGGAGGCTTACTTGTTAAGCCAAGGAAATGCAATTTGGGAGATTGTGGACTTACAATACTCCATCCCTGATACCCGCACCACTCAAGCTGAAAAAGATCAGTATATTGCCAACTCGAAGGCAAGGAACATACTGTTCATTGGTCTGAGTCGGAGTGAGTTTGATAGGGTGCAGCACCTTAGGACTGCTAGGGAAATTTGGACAACACTCACTGTCTTTCATGAGGGCTCTGCTCAGATTAAGGCCAGGCGCCAAAGCACCTACAATCAACAATATCAGCTGTTTGTGCAGGCACCTGGTGAATCTGTAGATGCCATGTTTTCTCGCTTTGACGCGATAGTGAGTAACTTGCGGTCCAACGGGACGCTTTCTTACAGTGATCATGATAGGGCTATCAAGCTTCTCTATGCTCTTGACCGTAGCATATGGGAAGTAAAGATATCCAGCATTGAGGAGTCCACAGGCTATGACACTCTAACCTGTGATGAACTCTTTAGCAAGCTGAAGTCCACAGAGATTGCCAAGGCATCTCTTGCTGTGCACAGAAGCTCTTTGCCACAGCCATTGGCATTGGTTTCTAGCACTAGCCGTGGCACCACTGCAGAACCAAGCACATCAGGCACTTGTGTTCTTGCAGATGGTTTTGCTTTGTCCTCCCTGGTTTCCGTCACAAAGGAGCAGGTGGATACTCTAGCTGATGATGAGCTTGCTCTCATTGCCCGGAGGTTCACCCGCTTTCATCATGAGAGACGGGATCAGAGGAGAAGTGGTTTTAGTGGCTGTTATGAATGTGGCGACACCTCTCACATTAAGGCCAATTGCCCCAAGGTCAAGAAGAGAGATGAGAGTGACCGCCCCAAATTCCACAAAAAGGAGAGGAAGCCCTTTGTGAAGGGGAAGCGCGGCAAGATGGCTAAGAAAGTAGCCAAGGCCGCTTCCAGAGCTTTTGTTGCTGCTCTCAGCGACATCGACACATCCTCAACTGAGGAGTCGAGCTCTGAGGAGGAGGAGTCCCCAAGGAAGGAGGACAAGAAGGACAAGAAGGGACGTGACTTCACCGGCCTTTGCTTCATGGCCGACAGCGATCACAGCGGCGATGAGCTTGACTCATCTGAGGTAAACCTATCATCTGACCAGCTTCTAATTAAATTAGATGAGCTAAATGAAGTATTGCTTGGTCAGGATAGATTACTTGTGCAAGCTGCTAGAGAAAGAAAAGACCTTAGACTTAGGCTAGAAAACATTACTACTGAATATGCCATGCTTAAGTCTAAAATTGATGATGCTGAATGTGAGTCCTGTTCTGTTGTCATGGGTGAGCTTGCTCAGTTGCGTTCTGTTCATGCTCAAACTCTTTCTGAGCTTGAGACTGCACAGAAGCAGCTTTTGGAGGTGGATTCTAGACCTCATGATGTTATTGATTGCATGAACTGCTCTTTATTACGCGATAGCATTAATTTACGTGATAAGCATGTTCATGATTTGGAGGCTAGATTGGAGAGGGCCGGTAGTTCTAAGGATGTGCAACCTGTTTGTGACACTTGCATCACCCTTAAGGACCAGCTAGGCACTGTTAGAGAGCGAGCTGAAAACCTCATGTCTGAAAATGAATACCTCCTTTCCGTGGTTAATAAATGCACTGAGGGAAAGGGTAGGATGGATTTGCTCTTGGCCAAGACCAAGTTGTGTGCTGACAGAGCCGGGGTAGCTCTAGGTTTGGGTTTTGAGAGGATACCTTCAGATAGTAAAACCAAAACTGTTTTTACCTCTCCCACCACCCTAGAGAAAGAGAGAGCTCTGTTGGACACCCCATCAGCCAAAAAGCCTACCCATCCTCCAAAGAAAACCACTCCTCCTGCCAAGAAAAATCCTCCCAAGAAAACCACACAGAAGAAACCCAAGGAGCCTGTGAGAGTTGCTCCTGTGACTCATGAGAGTGCCCCCAGGAGAGTGTTTCACTGTTCTTATTGTCAGCGGGCGGGTCATTTGATTGGTTTCTATTTCCGTCGCATCAAGGATGAGCGACGTGCTCAGGCGATGAGTTACCAGGACATGCATTACCCATCTATAGGTATGCATGAGTCTGAGTTCTACTCTCGTCCTGCTTTTGAGGCTCCTCGTGCTTCTCGGAGAGGTTTTGCTCCTCGAAGTGTTCACCATGCTCCATATAGTGGTAGACCTCGGGCGAGTATCCTTGTACCTCGTCAGAGTAGGAGACCTCGACATGCTTTGCGTTCTTTGCATGTAGGTAGACCTCGCACTTTGCATCATTCTGATTTTTATGTGCGTAGACCGTCTACTTTTACTGTGCCTACTACTCGTGTCACTCAGTGCTGGATGCCTCGTCATTATTTTACTCACCCCAGCACTAAGCGATCGAGACGTTCTTATCATGTGTAGGCGACAGGTTGAGGCTTGGAGGGCACGTGGATCATGGACTCCGGTTGTTCGCGCCACATGACCGGAGATGCAGCTTGGTTCTCCAGCCTCACCACAACCAAGCAAAGGGAACATATCACCTTCGGAAACAATCGAAGGAGTAGAGTGAAAGGTAAAGGTGTGGTAAGAATTAATTCGAACTTCACTCTCAAAGATGTTGCTTTGGTTGAGAACCTGGGATACAATTTGCTGTCTGTATCTCAGTTGCTTGATGAGGGCTTCGAAGTGCGATTTCATCGCGATACTTCGCAAGTACTCAATTTTGATGGCGTTGTGGTGTGTAAGATCTTTAGAGTTGGGAGAGTCTTTGGAGCTGATTTTTCAGAGTCATCTGGTTCTTCTCATTGTCTTGTTGCTCATTCGACTTCTGAGCTTTGGAAGTGGCATAGGAGACTAGGGCATATGAGCTTTGAGTTGCTCGCTCGTTTGAGCGCCCTAAGTCTGATCCGAGGATTGCCCAAGCTCAAGTTTGAGAAGAATTTAGTTTGCGCTCCTTGTCGACATGGAAAAATGATTGCTGCTTCGCATTCGCCAGTCACCACAGTGATGACTGAACAGCCCGAAGAACTTCTCCACATGGACACTGTAGGTCCTTCTCGGGTTAGTTCTTTAGGCGGCAAGTGGTATGTGCTTGTTATTGTCGACGATTTCTCTCGCTACTCTTGGGTCTTCTTTCTTGCCAGCAAGGATGAAGTGTTTTCACACTTTCGGAGCTTGGCTTTGAGACTGTTCACTGAACTCCCTGGTGCATTGAAATTCATTCGAAGCGATAATGGCACCGAGTTCAAAAATAGTCTCTTTGTTGACTTTTGCATGGAGCATGGCATAGAACATCAATTCTCTGCTCCGCGGGTTCCTCAACAGAACGGTGTTGTTGAGAGGAAAAACCGGACTTTGGTTGAGATGGCTAGGACAATGCTTGATGAGCATAGGACTCCTAGAAAATTCTGGGCTGAGGCCATGAACACTGCTTGCTACATCTCAAACCGAATTTTCTTGCGCTCAATTTTAAACTTGACATCTTATGAGCTGCGTTTTGGGAGACAGCCCAAGGTTACTCATCTTCGAGTTTTTGGCTGTCGCTGCTTCATCCTAAAACGTGGAAATTTGGATAAATTTGAGTCGCGATCTTCTGACGGGATCTTTTTGGGTTATACTACTCATGGTCATTCTTATCGTGTTTATAACTTGGAAACTAACACTGTCATCGAGTCATGTGATGTGACTTTTGATGAATCAACCCCCTCTGTTAGTTCTGCTCTTGAACAGGCAAATGAACACGACATGGAACAGACCTTATTCGAAGACGAAGATCCCGGAGAATTCGAGGATGATCCCCCACTACCCTCGACATCAACCCCCGAAGCTGACCCCGCTTCTACTACTTCGGCACGAGGTCCCGAAGCGACTACCTCAACATCGGTCATCTTGGACCACTCCAACACACAAGTTGAGGGGGAGACTGCATCCCGCCGCGAGGCTCCACATCATGTCCAAAGGATGCACCCTCCCGAGCAGATCATTGGTGAGCTTGATCAAAGGGTAACACGTTCTCATGCCCATTTCACTAATGCTGCTTTTGTTGCTTCTTTCGAGCCCTTAGATGTTAGTCATGCACTTTCTGATTCTAGTTGGATCAATGCCATGCATGAAGAGCTTGAGAATTTTGAAAGAAACCAAGTCTGGACTTTAGTTGATCCTCCACCTAATGTTCATTTCATTGGAACAAAATGGATTTTTAAAAATAAACAAGGGGAGGATGGGACAATTGTTAGAAACAAGGCTAGGCTTGTAGCTCAGGGCTTTTCTCAACTAGAAGGGATTGACTTTACAGAAACTTTTGCACCTGTTGCTCGCCTTGGGGCCATTAGGATTTTGCTTGCCTTTGCGACATCCCGGGGATTCAAACTCTATCAAATGGATGTCAAAAGTGCTTTTCTTAATGGTTTCATAGGTGAAGATGTTTATGTAAAACAACCCCCTGGTTTTGAAAACCCCAAGTACCCACATAAAGTCCTTAAACTTCATAAGGCTCTTTATGGACTCAAGCAGGCCTCTCGGGCATGGTATGATAGACTTAAGTCTTTTCTGCTTGAGCGAGGGTATTTGATGGGCTCTGTTGATAAAACTTTGTTTACTCTCAAGCATGGCAAAGATTTCCTCCTAGTGCAGATTTATGTGGATGATATCATCTTTGGTGGCTCTTCTCATGCTTTGGTTGCCGAGTTTGCAGATACCATGAGCAGGGAGTTTGAAATGTCGATGATGGGTGAACTCACCTTTTTCCTTGGTTTGCAAATCAAGCAAAGCAAACAAGGTACTTTTGTCCACCAGACAAAGTACACTAAGGACCTGCTCAAGAAGTTCGACATGTCCGATGCGAAGCCCCTCGCCACTCCAATGGCTACATCTGTAGCATTGGACCCTGACGAAGATGGAGAAGCCGTAGATCAGAAGGAGTTCCGGAGCATGATCGGCTCCCTCCTCTACTTGAATGCCACGAGGCCGGACATACACTTCGCTGTGTGTCTGTGCGCTCGTTTTCAGGCTTCACCACGAGCTTCGCACCGCCAAGCGGTTAAGCGCATCTTAAGGTATCTCAAACACACCCTTGAATTCGGCATATGGTATTCATCGTCTTCATCTTTATGTCTTAGAGGCTATTCAGATGCAGATTTTGCTGGGTGTAGAATTGATAGGAAGAGTACCTCTGGTACTTGTCATTTTCTGGGTACGTCTCTGGTTTGCTGGTCTTCCCGCAAACAGTCTAGTGTTGCACAATCGACGGCTGAGGCCGAATATGTTGCTGCAGCTAGCTGTTGCTCTCAGATTTTGTGGATGGTTTCCACTTTGCGGGATTTCGGGTTAGATTATAAGAGTGTTCCACTTTTCTGTGATAACACTAGTGCTATTTGTATTGCAAACAACCCGGTTCAGCACTCCAGAACCAAACACATTGATGTACGGTATCATTTTCTCAGAGATCACAATGAGAAGGGTGATATTGAACTTCAATATGTTGACACCCAACACCAGCTTGCCGATATTTTTACAAAACCCCTCGATGCTTCTCGATTTGCTTACTTGCGTGGGGAACTTGGTATTTGTCATCCCTACAGCATTTTGTGAGGGGGAGCTGATTTTAATTGTCTTGCATATGCTCATTATGGGTGAAATTGCATTTACATCTTTTGCTATCATATGTCTGCTGTTAATTCAAAGAAATCATGACAGCTCAGCTCTATGAAATATGTCTGGAACATTGGTTGTGCATGATGTTTTATTTTCACAAATCAAAACTTGCTCACTGCACAATCTTGTATCTAGCTTGTTTAGGCAGGACTGCTTTTAGCTATCTTTTATCTACTTGACAGCAAGACTCTGTTCCTTGGATGCTAAAAATTTGCAACTTGAAAAATTGTGTTCTTTATTCATGGATATTCATCAAAATATTTAATTCACCTAAATCAAAATCAAAATCCATGATTTGTCTGGTTTAAATGAAAAGATCCAGGAGGGTTTGTTTGTCGCACTACTCTATTCTACACTGCTTACCATTGCACTTTGGTCTGAACTGGGATAGTGTAGTGTATGCCAAAATCGACGCATTAAGCTTCAGATGGCTTTTATGCCTAGGCTTGGCTTGATTGGAAAGTATAAGGTGGACAAACAAATAACCCCTGGCATTAAGAAAAAGAACAACAAAATTAATTATTCATCAAGTTTGCTTTTAAAGCTCCTTTTTGAACAAGACTTGTCTGTCTAGGGTAGAATTTGTTAGCTCTGCGCAGTCCTTGCCTTCACATGTCTAGCTGTTATGATTGAGTGGTGATGCCTTTACTTCAAAATGACAAAATCACATGCCATCATCTTGTTTCACAGAATGTTAAATTGAGCTGAGCACATGATCATTGATGCTACTGTTGGCATATTTTTGCATTATATGTCTTTGCAATTCTATTCATTTCGCAGCTTTGCATCTTTTAACTGCTCCTTGATGCTTGCATTGCCAAAGGGGGAGAAATTCCGGAAAGATTTGCTATGTTCTCTGCCGCAAGAAGGCATAATTTCGAAAAAGAGGAGAGATTTTTGACATAAAGGGGGAGAAAAATTTGCAACTCAGGGGGAGTTCTTATCAAGGGGAGATTTGCCAAAGGGGCTTTTACTCTTTTACAAAGGGGGAGAAAAATTCTTTTATCAAGTGATATGCTTTGGCTCTTTTCTGAGTTTTTATGGTAACTTGTGTACTGAAATTTTTAAAATTTTCTTGAACTTGGATTTGGTTCTCAATGCACTCATCAAGGGGGAGATTGAGAAACCAAGGGTTGGTTTCGGTGTTTTGTGATGAGTGATTGACTGGATTTTACCCTCTGTTCGAAGGGTACCTCCGAAGGGGCTTCAGAGGTGGTTCTCCGAAGGGTGTTCGGAGGTGTTTGCTTGCTGCAGCTGTGCAGCGGAGTGTGCCTGTCGGAGGGGTCCGGCAGTACACGATGACTGGGTTCGTACCGATGGCTTCGGTACTTTGGGCGGTACACCGGAGTGTGTGCCGGAGGTTGCTAACCCGGAGAGGTCTCCGTAGTACTGGATACACTTGTTTGCTTGTCTGTTGTGCGCAGGGACTTCGGAGGCGACGGACAAGGTTCGAGCCAGGTGAACCTGGGTCAGGTGGGAGGCTTGATGCCAGGGGAGCGGGGAGCTCCATCACGGTGGCTGCGAAGGTGGTCCGGGTCGGTCCTCGGGTCGAGACGTGCCGGGTGAAGGCAGAGAGTGCGGAGCGTGGCTCCGGCTGAAGGTACTCCGAGACAAGTCCTCGGAGGCGAGGCACTTCGAAGGTACTCCGAATGGAGTGACTTCGGAGTTGGTTGGAAGAAGTCCTCTGAGGAGGCAAAGGTTCGAAGTGTGCTCCGGAGGGAGACACTCGAAGGTTGCCCGACGAAGGTCTCAGAAGTCGAGGCGCATCGAAGGCATGGTCCGGGTGAGGCTCGTCGTGGAGTGTGCTCGGGGAGAGGCACTGCGACGGAGTACTCATGGAATGCTTCATGCGGAGGCCTTGGACGAAGGAGGGACTTCAAAGGGTGGTACTCCGAAGGTGGGGCTTCGGAGTGAGGATGACTTGAGGTACTTCGGCCATGCATGGCTTCGGTACACGGACGGACGGTGTTCGAGCTCGGAGTAGCTGCGAAGCTGTGGTGATCCACTCCGGAGGTGGTGGTGCGAAGGCCCAAGGGCTTTGACGGCTTCGGCTCAAAACCGTCACTGTATCGAAGGACTTCTTCGGCGGAGCGAAGGCCAACAGGCTGCAGGCTTCTCGCCGAAGCTACCGCACCCTCCGGTGCGAAGGGAGGTTCCAGAAGTCAACACTGTAAAGGCTGACACTGTCTGTTCTGAAAAAGGCTGACACTGTCCCCTCTGCAGCTGACAGAGAAGCCTCCAAAATAAAGGTGGACTACCTTTTGTACCCCTTAGTTCTGAAGAGACACAATGAATGTAAACCCTAGGGGTAAAGTAGTCACTTCCTTAGGATGAAGCCGTGGGCTATAAATATGGGGGCTCGGTAGGTAACATTTAACACTTTGAGCATTTACTGTTGAGCTCCTGTACACAGACCTCGCTGGTTTTCATCCAGAGTTCAATATATTTTGTGTTCCTTGTTCAAGCGGCGAAGCCCTGCTTCTGTGTGCTTTTGCTTGAGCTCGCATTGCATACCTCGCTAGTTTTTAGTTCACCGAAGCCTGTCTTGGCGAAGGGTGTTTTTCTCGCGAAGTGTGTTTTTCAGTGTGCTGTCGCTCTGTGTAACACGAGGCAAGACCTCGCTGCTTACTAGCGAAGCCCTGTTCGTTTCCCGTAGTGCTTCTTGTGTCGAAGCCCTTAGCGTAGTCCTTTGTGTGTGCGTGTAGACCTTCGCGTACGAAGCCCAGCACCAGTTGCTGTCGCCAAGTACTTGGTCGAAGTCCTCAGAGGGGTGTCCACTCTTGCGAAGGGTGAAGTGCGAAGCCTGCTCGAAGCACCCCGTGTGCGGAGCCTGCACTGACATAGCAGAGTAGATTTTCGAGGGTTGATAGTGGAGCGAAGTCTTCTTGGCTTCGAACTTTTGTTCCTGCGAAGCCTGTGTTCGGAGCTGTCGAAGTACCTCCGAACCAGACCTTCGAAGGTTGTGTTCGAAGCCTGTTCCGCAGAAGACAGAACTGAATCCGAAGGCTAAGTTTTTAGCCAGAAATTTTAAAAGCTCCCATTCACCCCCCCTCTGGTCGCCGTTTCCGGTCCAACAGTAAAAACAAAAGTAGATCGAAATTACCTAACGGGAAATCTGAGCTCTGATACCAGCTGATGGGGGAGTGGTCCCGATCTTCCGCTAGGTATGGGATAAACTTGGGTTGGTGGAGAATCTCGACGTTGGCGACCCAAGGCTCCGGTCCGGTGGATCAAAACCTTGTAATCGTTACACCACTGTCTCCGTTGGTTATCAACCACGCAGGACGCGATTGACCTCGCCACGAAGGCTAATTCCTGCAAGCGAACCCAAGAACACAAGCAAGAACAGGAAGGATACAAATCGAATGCCAAAACACAGACAAACGAAGATAAGGTGAGGTTTCACAAACGCCAATGCAGCAGCCAATCGGTCCGGTGCAAGAGGCGGGATCTAAACACAACAGTGTAGATGCAACAAAGCAAAACCTAACCCTAGAAGTGGCTGGCGTGAGAATATATAGGGCGGCGGTCTGTGGAAGGGGAACAGACTTGGGCTGTGGGCTAGAAGACGTACAGACTCAGATTATGGCCAACATGGCCTAGTTCTGTCATGCAGTACTGTTTTAAAAACACAGGACGACTCGAGACTCCAAATGAGGTGAAACCAACGGCAAACGATCCGTCTTCTCCTCAGCTTTCCGAAAAGTCAAAGAACGCGCCAATCGGACTTCGTATGAGGAAGTTATGCCCATTTTGGTGAAAGGTGGTCGATGTAGTCCGAACCAGCGAATTCTTGACTTCAAATCATCCGTGCGGCTCCGTCTTCAACTCCAACTCTCCTATTCCATCTCCCATGTTCCTAAGCAACAAAATATCACTAGTATTCAGTAGCATCCCATCCAAACAAATATAATCAAAGTTGCTAAGGAACGAATTAACCTCATGGTTCAAGCGACGGGCACGGGCGCGTGTGATTGGTCCTTGTAGTTGAATTGTAGGTGGAGGCTCCATGTGTGTATCATGTGAAGTGATGTCCTCATCATCTCCCATCGGAGTGTAACTCTCCATAGGAATGGACCCCTCCACAGGAGTGACCCCCTCTGCTAAAGCAGCTCCAATGGAAGTAGCCTCCGCCACTAGAGCCACCTCTTCTGCTGGAGCCTCGTCCCTAGCTGGAGCCAAGTCCTCTGCCAAGGCTCTATCTTAGGTCAGAGCCATGTTGCTCCCCAAAGCATCTACAAACATAAGGTATTTGTCAATCATCTAAAATATATTGCCAATACAATGAAATTATTTCAGGTATGATGAATCAAGAAGTAAAGACCGAAGGCTTACCTCCATCTAAATTTTGGGGAAGAATTACGGGATCCCCCAGATACTCGTACAATTGTAGGTACTCCTCGACGTCCTCCCCCGAAGTATCGGTTGGAGTGGTGGACGTAGAGGCCCTTACCTCTTTCACCACCACTCCGATCAGGGGTGAATCGGAGCCCTCCGGCTATGCTCCCTGAGCCCCTACGGGCTCAGTTCGGACTGCCTCCTCCCCTTCAGCCACCGGCACTGCCTCGACATAAACCCGAGGTGGATCCTCGGTTTCGGTCTGAGAATCACCTTGACCACCCTCCATGAGTAAAGCTTCAAGCTCCCTCATCATTCGGGCCTCCGAAGTCTCCTCCTCTTCAGACTCCTCCAAAGAAGAGCTCCAAATATCCAACGAAGGTGGAGACAACGAAAGAGATGGGAGCTTAGCCTTCCACACCACCCTTTTTGCTGGAGTCTTCACGACCTTGGAGTCCCAGTAGCAGCTTTCCTCTTTCAAGCAACCAGGTCTGTTGTGTCGAAGCTTGGAAGAGGAGGAGCTTCAATCTCGAGTGCACTCCACATTCGGTTGGAGCGTTCCCAGCTCCCAACTAGCTCCACCCTCAGTTACTTCTCCACTGTAGTAGGGGCTCCAAGCACCCTCTCCGCTGCCCGAGCTATTTGCTCCGGAGCCAGCGCCAATGGACCCACTGAATCAAGGTAACAACCTGTTAAGAAAAACTGTAGATATTCTATAAAACTAATTTAAGTGTATGAGATATCGAAGTGATCTCTCAAAGCTCCCCCTCCGAAGTGTTGTGTAAAATAATTGGCCAATCGGCCTTGAGCGGAGGTATCCAGAGGGCAATGAATTCTTCTACCAAGTCTCGCATGCTCATGCGCTTGGCCACCGAAGATAGCAACCCAAGTCATGTTGAGAGCAGACTTGAGTTCGTGGTCACCTCTGCTTCCCTCGTATACCAAATCTCTTGTAGGGGCCCCACAAGGCCAGGGTCTTCACCAACTTCAGCATAAAACTATCGGAGTATCCAGTCGGAGTACCACCGGTCGTTGATCGCCTTCGCTGGGAAGTTCTTGAAGTGCCCCTTCCGGAGCTGGAAGTTAACAATCCCAAAGGCCACTAGCATCTTGGAGTCTCCAGGCCCATCGTGCGGCTTAGGTTGGCAGAAAGCTTAGTGGGTCGCTGCGAACACTTCGACCTTCCTTCACACCCTTCGGCTTGGAGGGCCCACTCAAAGACCGTCAGCCGAGCTATGGCAGTCAGAGACATTTGCGGCAGAGTAACATGGAACATCTCCAATATCTCTATTAAGAAATTTATTGAAGGGAGCCCAAGTCCAGCTTCGAAGAAGGCTTCGAAGACGATGACTTCTCTACTCCTCGGCGCCGCTATCACTTCTTCTCCGGGGATCTGAGTCCTCATCCTCGGTCCTAGCCATCCGCTCACTGCCTCCTCTGCGGACTACATCGTGCAAGTCAATCGCCCAAGGATGAGGGTTTGCTTTAGTGGCTTCTTCGACGGAGGGTCGAGTTCCCGTGGATCCTTGGGCTAGGATCCCCTGGGAGCTCCCGCCATTGCTGCCCCCGCAGATGCGGTCCAAGATTTCCGCTGCGCCAAGGTCTCCGCCACTGCAGGCACTCTTGCACTTGTTCTCGTCATCGGTGGAGCACTCAAGAGTTTTAGAGAGTAAGGGCAAAAGAGGAAAGTATGGAATTGTTGAAGGGAAAAAGCTCTATAAGAACTTTTCACCGCTCATTACTTTCCTCTTTTATAACTGCTCCGTCCCTGTTTGGCACGATTCGCGCATATTTTCACCCTTGCGGATTCGACCCGCGCCAATGATAGGTGGGGCCAAAGGGTGAAAGAATGTAAATCCGCGGTAAACTTTTGTGGATGTTACTTTCTCGAAAGGCCTAACAGCTATTTGAGCGATAACGGTACAAAAGTAACGACTCTTTGCAATTTATTGCCATTATAACGGTTCAATTTCCTTTGGAGCAATCATACGGAGGTCGAAGTTTGAAGCCCAGATTTAATGCATCTCTGACAACAAGGATGATTCGAACGGTTATAATACCTTGCATTCTTTCTAAGGTCCTGAGCATGAAAATATTTCTTGCGTATACTTCTCTCCTTGCTATACAGGCTATCCAAAGAAGCATATTCGAGGGGCTACTGTTGGGACAAAATACTTCATCCCCATGATCCTCCAAGATTCCAAGAAAATACATTATACAACGAAGATAAAGGCAGGAGTCTTAATCTTGGAGCACAAGACCCCCTTCGAAATGAAGGGCTCGAATCCGAAGGGTCCGTCTAGGCTCCGGTCCGAAGAGCCCCTCTGAAAGTCTTCCCCTCCGGAGTTGAAAACAACTAGAAAGATGGGACGTCTGCTTTATCAACATCCTTCGAGCATGTTTTACCATATTAACCCTATAAGGGATACCGAAATAGTATCCACTATGTCGGTTGTAATTAAGGGGTAAAAAGGTCTTTTCCTTAGAGATTTTACATATAAATACCCCCTTCTCACCCTGTAAGAGGCATTGAATATTCGGATATTCAATACACACTTCGAACTATTCAGATATTCAATATTCTTGGTCTTATAGAACCTATTAGTGTAATCCATTGTGCCAACACATATAGCACTTCCTTGGCTTAGTAAATTAGCCTCCATACGCACCTTCCAATAAGCAAAATCACGACCAGCGAACACCGAAATCTTTGTATTCTTGTCCATGTTGCCAACAGATCACAAAACTGGTTAATATCAACTGGTGATCTAACCGGCCATGATACCAATTGTGGGATCAGATTAGGTGACTAGAGGGGGGTGAATAGGTGCCTTGACAAATTCTCATGAATAGATGGCCTTTTTAGATCACCCAACATACCTCTAAAAGAACAAATGTGATCAATAAAATTTTCAGAAAGATTTTTCTCTTAATCGGCTAATGAAGTACTGACTATTCTTCCAATCGGACTTTGAAACACCGATTTACTTCAGTCGGACTTTGAGTTATCGATCACGATGTTCGTCGGACTATGAAATACCACCAGAATTAGATGATTGCTGTAGTAGGTATGATAATAGGATTATGAACGGCTAGCAGCATACATCACTAGAAATCCGAAGAGTCAATAGAAACACCCATAACAAATTGAAACAAAAATTTCTGCTCAAATTTTCTTGTGTCGGATGAAGAACAGCGATATTCTTGTAATGCACCAAAGGCTTGAGCACATCAGTGCTTATGTAGTGTATCCGACAATGAAGAATCAAGAACAAAAATTGCACTGTAGTACTAGAAATCTCTGTACAGCATCAGGAACAAAAATCCTTCACGGCAAGTAAGAACTCCAATTGATCTCTTAAGCATCAGCAGCAGTAGTCACACCAGAAGCTAAATTACTCACGACAATCAACCAAAAAAGTTGACAGTAATCATCCACTTAGTAATGGCACGTTCCACAGGCCAAAACTGAACAAAACACAGAGAGTAATATCAACAGAAATACTGTCCAAATGAAACAACTTCACCCAAAAATTTCCTATCGGGGGAAAATACTTCATCCTCATGATCCCCAAGATTCCATGATAAATGCAAGTCTTAATCTCGGATCCCAAGATTTGTCTCCAAATTGAAGGGTTCGAAGGCGAAGGGTCCATCAAGACTCCGGTCCGAAGAGACCCTCCAAAAAGGCTTCTCCTCCGAAGTGGAAAACAACCAGAAGAATGAGACGTCTACCTTATCAACATCCTTTGAACATATTTTACTGTACTAAACCTATAAGGGATACCTAAATAGTTTCCACTATGTCGGTTGTAATTGAGGGGTAAAAAAGTCTTTTCTCTAGAGATTTTACCTATAGATACCCCCCTTCTCGCCCTGTAATAGGCATCGAATACTCAAAACATCCAATACATACTTCGAACTATCTCAAGATATTATCCATCTCAGAGGCTTGGAATAGTTTACTCAAACAAACACTTCGTTAGTTAAACACTTAATTTCTTAAACATGTTAGCGTAATCTTTTACACCAACAGTTGGCACCGTCTGTGGGTTGGTAGACATAGAGTTCCTCGACGTAGAGAGAGGCTAGAGGCCAGGCCACGACGTGTAGGTGGTGGTAGAGGAGACGGTTTTTATGATCGTGCTCCGGAGGGTGGTTTTCGTTCCGGCATAGTTCCAGATCATTATAGATACGGTGTTGGACCTCGTGATCGTGATTTTAGGCAGAACAGAGGACCGCGCTTCAGTCCAGACTCATATGATTCCTTTTGTTTTCCTACATACGCGCAGATGGCTCGACACTGGTTCAACACTTTTACTAAACCTGGCATTGGACCGTTTGGTCCCACTCATGATTATTGATCGTGTTTTTGGGAGTTGTGTATATTTTTAGGATATTTTGAGTCAGCTTTTCATTGGTATCAGTTTTTTTTTCTTCTTTACTTTTTATTGAGTCTTTTTGTGTGCGTTCGTATCATGCATAATCATCAATCACTTTTTGAGCTTGCTTCTGCTATATGATTAATCTGCTTTACTTTCTCTAGCTAGTATATGTTTTTGATTACCTGTCGATGATCATGTTCTGTTGAAGTTCACATGATATATCTGATATTTGTCATATGCATGGCTTTTATGCTTTAAAATTGAAAAATGATCACCATTGCTTCTGGTAACTAGCATGTGTAGGCTGAATGCTTTCGCTATCTTTTACATGCCTTGTAGCTAGATCCTTACTTAGATGCAGATACGCAACTTGGACATCTATATGCTTTAAATATGAAAAATGTGCTATAAAAATGATAAAAATTCAGAAAAATAAAAATTTATGCATTTTTTTATTATCAGAAAAGATCCAGGTGGGTTTGCTTTTGTCGCATTGCATTGTTCTGGACTGCTTACCATAACACTTTGGTATGAACTAGGACGGTGTAATGTATGCCAAGACCAATGTTTTAAGCTTCTGATGGTCCAGTTATGACCTAGGCTTGACTTGGTCGGTTAGCATAAGGTTTGACATGCAAATAACCCCTGGCAGAAATGAAAAATATAAAGAAAAAGTCTGAAAAATTTAAAAAGATGACGAGTTTGCTGAAGCACTTTGTTTCAGACAATGCTTATCTTGGTAGATATCAGTTAGCTTTTGCATCTCATGCTTTACTTTGCTTGTCAACTAGAAAATGTGGTGATGCTTTTGTTTGCGAAAATCGAAAAATGCGTGCTAATGACTTTATTTTAGATATCATCTATTGCACTGATCATGTCATGTATCTTAGACAGTATATCTCTTGCTATACCTGTTAGATGTTGTAATTGCAGTTAATCATATCTAAGAAGCATGTTTTTCACACTCCACGTGCACTCCATCTGCATTCATGGCATATTTTTAGGGGGAGCTGCATTTCAGGGGGAGTTTGTGTTTATGTCTCGTTAAAGTGCATTTAGTCTCACTTGATGAGTCCAGTTGTCAACAAGGGGGAGAAATTTTGGATATATTTTCGGCTTTCTCTGGGATTTATTTCAGGGGGAGTTTATTCTTGTTGGTAATTCTGAGATTTGCACTTGTTTTTGAGGTTTTATTTTTTGGTTAACCATAATGACCGTTTTTCTTGCTTCTATTTGGCTTTTGGTCATTAGGGTTAAACTTTTATCTTCATTCTTCTATTTTCTTTTGTTTTTGTTTTTTTGCTTCCACATGTTTTGCAAGTTCTGGAGATGAGCTGAAAAGGGTGTTGACAATGCACTCATCAAGGGGGAGATTGAGAAACCATGTTGAAGAATATGGTTTTGATATTCCAGATGTGATGAGTGATTGTCAACGGAAGTCAACAGAAGGGAGAGATGAAGACGTGCCGAGTCTGAGGCGCATGTGACTCAGGTACACGGGCAGTGAGCGACGGCCGGGCAGAGGAGCCGCGGAGTCGGGCTGGCCCAATCCGGGTACATAGCTAGGAGCGGCAGATGATCCACTGGTCTGTTGACTGGGTTTGACTCAGGTACACGGGCGGCGAGCGATTGCCGGGCTGAGGAAGCTGTGGGGTCGGGTCGGCCCAATCTGGTACCCGGTGCGAAGATGGTGGACGATTTGTCAGTTTCGGCGTAAAACTGACAATCTATGTTTAAATTCATTTTTAGGATATTAATATTTAGTTTTTAAGTTTAGAATATTTTTATTTGAGTCAGGTAATTTTTCTAAGATTAGTTTAGTAATTTTCGGAATTTATTTTAGAGTCAGTTTAATTTTACCCGAGGGGAAATTAGACTTTTCATGTATTAGGATTTGCCTATAAATAGGCCTCTATCCCTTTGGGGATAGATAACTATTTTTGCTTTTAAGATCAATCTACAATCTACAGTCTAAAAGTTTTTTATCCCCACATTGTTTCGTCTTCTTCGCCAGCGAAATTTTTCCCCACGGGATTTCTCTCGCAGTGTGCGGCCGGCACTGCTGCGACTCTGCGTGCGTCGCTTGTTTTCCCACGGCTGCAAGTGATGTTTTCCATGCGGGCCCCACGGCGTGAGTCCACAGGAGTCAGGCGTCCGGCAGGTTCCTTCCCCACGCCGGCGTGAAGAAGTCAAAGGCTTTTGGTTCCAAGCACAAGGAGCACGACGATCGAGACGGCAGGATTGTTAATTTTTGTTTTCTTTTATTCACGGTGCAGTTTATTTTCGCATGATTTTTTGGCCACAGCGCGTGAAGTTTTGGCTGCAAAAACAGCAGCTCCGGTAGGAAAAAGAGTTGGGGCGCACGTGTGGAGCACCAGCGACGACGAAAATTCCCATGGCGTAGTTTCCGCAGATCGGTTGCAGGTGAGTCATTTCGCAGTTAATTGTGTCTGTTAGTTTTTTATTATATTAGCATAACAAAAATTAATCTTGCAGTTAAATTTTTAATCTGTTAAATTTTTATTGCTTATTTCGTATTATTTATTTAAGTGTTTTTAATCTACTCATATAAAAAGAAAAATTTATTAGTCGCAGTCATATTTGTATTCTAGGTTTATACGTGCAATATTTTAGGTTTATGGTCTGAATTAATGATCCAAGATTTATTCATTTGATTAGTATTTTATTTCTAGACTGAAATATAAATATTTCGTGACTGTTTTCTAGGCGTTTTTATTTACTGCAGTATTTTTATTTAGATTATTTTTAATATTATTTTAATTAGGACACCAGTCATTTTTTAAGTTAGACAACTGGAATTCCTGAAATTTGCTTTGCAAATATTATTTGTCTGGTCAAGTTCATTTGGGTGGTGGGATTAAAATATAGTTTAGCAAGAATTTTTTAGGCGCCCATTCACCCCCCCTCTGGTCGCTACTTTCGGTCCTACAAAGAGCACCGGCTAGTGAGATTGAGGTGTTGAAGGTTGGCTTCCCTATTCGTGTTGTTGTCGTTGTGGGGAAGATTGTGTGGTGTTTTTGTCCTTGAGAGGAAGATGAACAGTGTCGAATAAGGGTATTCTAGGCAATACGAAAAAATCGATGTCTACAGGTGGAACTGTAGCCGCTACACATGTAAAAATGGCATGAGAGGGAGTATCGCAAAATAGTAATAGCATGGAGGCAAATAGCGAAATAAAAATGACATTTCTTGTGTTTTCAAAAATAACAGTGGCATGGATGCAGATGCAATTAACCCTTAGATAAACCCCTTATAGTACTACCCCAAATATCCTATCCATCCAACAACCATCATATATACTAATACCCCCAAATTACAGTTATAAACAATTAAAAAAAGATTTTATAGGAAAAACCAGCTATTGACTGCAGTGAGACTGACAGGCTGCATAAAATATACCCTAAAACTAGCTTTATGCACATCAAACAAACACATGGACAAGAAGTGCACCATTATACCATGTTTGGTTGTATCATTATGTAACAGTTCTTTTAGGCACATCAACTTTAGTACACATAATGGACACATTTATTAAGACGTCACCTAATCATCACCTAATCAATGATTCAGTGTATGATGCCTCGCCTAACCGGAGTGTGGTGTCCGCCTCATGAGAAATTGTGTCGTCATGGGCTGTGGACCAAGACTGCTAGGCCCGGGCCCAACCACATGAACAGTACTGCACAAGTAGTGTTCACATGAACAGTGCATGTGGGTACTGTAGCAATTCGGTGAATTAGAATCCAAGTCTGTTAATGGATAGAGTCGTGTCCTATAATTGTGATGGATTCGGTTAAGTCATGTAAGCTCTATAAATCGGATTGTATTGATAAGTAATCAATGAAAAGAAAGAAGTTTAATCTCCCATCTCAATGTTCATCTCCCTCACCTAAACCTACTTCTCATCTGAGCAGCCAACACCGCTCAGCTATCCTCCCGATGGTGTTTATCCCATCATGGGTTCAATCCATGACTAGTGTTCTTAAGGCAGTAAGGTGAGGCATGGTGACCTACCCACTTCCAACCGCCTAGGCAATTTAGGCACATGGCGAGGCGACACCATACAGACACCCTAACATATAATTGCTCCATATTTTAGTAACATATTAGAAGAGTATCATATATACTTATCTATTATATCTTTCTATTCTCTTCTAATCTTTCCTTCTATTATCCCATATAACTAGCTAACTATTATGTACTAAACCAACTACTAATCCAAATATCTAACTACTGTTAGCCAAATACCAATACTAATAGAGAACAAAATACATGTTATTTTTTAAAAGTCCTTTAAATAAGTGTAGCAGTAGCAAACTGTTTCTAAAGTAGCAGTAGCACTATAGCACTCTTAGCGGTAGCATAGTAGCACACTACTACAAAGCGATACTGTAGCGGCGGGCAAAACCGACCTGTAGTGGCGAGCATCCAGTCCGCCATTGCTCTAACGCCACTACTATCAATGTTAGCAGTGGCGGGCGCGCTGACCTCATCTGCCCGCCACTGCTAACCATTGATAGCAGTGGCAGGCAGATGAGGTCAGCGCGCCCGCCACCACTGTGTCAACAGCAGTAACGGGCGCGCTGACCTCATCTGCCCGCCACTACTGTTATCAATAGCAGTGGCGGGCAGATGAGGTCAGCGCGCGCGCCACCACTATGTCAACAGCAGTAATGGGCGCGCTGACCTCATCTGCCCACCACTGCTGTGTATAACCCATAACACAGAATGTTGTGATCCATAATTCACAGTCCCACAAACCAAAACACATAAATTATATGCTTCACACAACCATCCACATACACAGCAGCAAAACATCCACATATCCACATACACATTCACAACAGCAACACATCGACACAACAACCATCCATCTCATCAATTTACAAATTTACAAAGTTTACATTATATGCTTCACACAGCCATCTACATACACAGCAGCAGCAACAACAACACATCTCATCAATTTACAAATTTATATTTCATCACACATCAAGTATAAAAAGTTTACATCTATCAAAATTTCAAAATTAACCATTGTTTCACAAATACATGCTCATGCGGTTTATGTTTTCTTGGAAGGCCAACTCATATCTTGCGCATCTATTGATAACAAATTCTTATCGATTTGTTATGCTTTTCCTTTTCATTCTTCCGGCCCAATCATACAGAGTTGCATGCTTGGCCACTTCACTCTCAGGATCGAACAATGCTCCAAGCTCATGAAGAATCTCATGTATCATGAAGCGGCACATCCTTGATATGATTTCGTACATTTGTGATTATGAGAGTTGGCTCTTCTGGGCAACGGTTGATGGACCTGACGCCTGCATACGTAACATATAAGTACATACGCTGCAAGTTATATTAGATTAACACACAAGAAATCAACTTACTTCTTTAGTATCCTCAGATACTGTCCACCCAAACTTTCCTAAGTTATTGCTCATGAAATCACAAGTATAATAGCCGCAATGCACGGAACCAAGAGATTGTTTGTGACACTTCAAAATAGACAAAGTTAGAACGATATATAGTTTGACTTTATCAATTGAATTAAGAAATTTAAAAATATAATATTACCGGATAGTTGGTTCTGATAAGCATATCTTTCGGCCTCTGTGGATCATGTGGGCCACCTAACTTTTCCACGTAGTATTTGTATGCACTCTGAATAACATTTAATATATCTTGATATTCTTTTTTGGGTTTGTCGAGCGAGTCGAGCACATAAACCCTTGAGCTCTTCGGGTATATCAGAAGTGCAATCCAATGATCACTATCGAAAGAAGTAATATATGATTATGTTAGTTTCATAATCGATAAAACGTGATTAAGTGGATATAGTCGGTATACTTACTTAAAGTTATATGCCCCGCTTATCATTTCTCTATCCTTCCATTGATCCATGCACCGCGCAATATACAACGCGACACAACTCCTTTTCTTCTTCTTAAGTGCGTCTTCGTCTTTATTGAACATCTTCCATTGAAATTTTTTCTTACCCGCAGTCCAGTACTTGCTATCGTTCTGGTTTAGTGTTGGGTTCAGAGCACTTTGGCTTATGAATGACGGGTTCAAGTACCCATACATATTAGACTCATCACAAATTGAATTACAACTGCATATGTTATGAAACAATAGTCAATATAAGACATTATTTATTTTTGCTTTGTATTGACAAAGTGTAAAGTACTTACATGCACCAGAGCATCATGCTTGTTATGTAGGTTCGCTGCAGATGAAACATCCGATGGAAGTCGTCGAAAAATAGTGCAAGTTTAAACTCTGGGCAGTTGAATATTTCTTGTGGAACCTTTAGTTCTATTTGTGTAACTCCTAACGAAGACGCTTCGAGGTACCAGACATGAAATGTTTTCATCATCCAAAGCATACTCTTAAGTACTCCTTGGGGTAATAATGGTTTGCCTGGTTCATATTCGATATAATCCTCGTCCCCGTAGGTCCATTTATCAACAGAAAGTGAGCCCGCTTGCTTTTGTACTGGAGCCTTTATGGGAGCCGCTTCAGGCGTAGAACGTGTTTGCCCCATAGTAGTAAAAAATTTATGCATCTCAGATTTCGGCGCAGAACACTGCCCAGCTTGAACAGTTATCTTGTGGATTGCTGGCTTTTGGCATGCATCTTGTTTTTCAGGATCGGCAACTAGCACTGGCACTTTTGTTATGGGCTTGGCCACTGGCACTTGAGGCTCAGCCGGAACTGGCACTGGCATTTGATCTGGCTCTGGCACATTTGTGTTGGGCTCATCAGTGGGCTCAAGCACTGGCACTGGCTTTGTCACTTGAGGATCAGAAGTCACTTTCAATTCTATCACTTCTGCCACTTTATCGGGCACTGGCTCTTCCTCTGCCTCTTCCTCTATCTCACGCTCATCAACAGGTGATAAAGATCCTATATTTTGCACATCCTGAGATGAAAGATATGTGGGGGATTGTGATGAGACAATAGGCGATTTACTCTGAGAACTTGTCTGCCGTAATTTGATATCTCGGCTCGCCCATAGGACAAAGTTATTCAGAGCATCTCCGATTGTCTCAATCCCCTCATCAGGCATTGGAAGATCCAAGGGGTCATTAATAAATCTGTCGTTGGTGATCTCATTTACCTGAACCTTGGTATAGTCAGCAGGAATAGGCCGATTGTGAAATAAATCCCTAGGCATAGCAATGCCTCGTGCAGCCTCTTGGAAATGCCCTTTGCGCCCTATCGGTACATGCAGGCTGCATGGTATGTCCTCTTTAATATAATTGACAGGAAATTTGTCTTGTACTGAGCCAACACTGCTTGGTACGTCGAGTCGTACCTCTGGCACAATTATTTGTCCCACTGCAGCCTGCATTATGTTTGAATTCTCGTTAATAAATTCAAAAAAGTGTCGCTCCCACTCTGCACGACGCTCTGCGGCGTCGTCTGTGCGTGCTTGATGCTTCTTGTATGTGGCACCCTCCTATTTCTTGAAAGTATTTTTCCAGGGTGCTATAGAAGAGACACCTCGGGTGCGCCCTCGATGTTCCTCGTTTCCGAGAGCAGATGTAAGCCGGTCATTACATCCCTCGGGCTTGAACTTTCCAGTCTTCTCCAACTCAGCGATTTCCTATGCTTTCTGGAATACTTCACTAGTCCACGAGTCGGAGAGCATATATTGACCCTCGGGTGTTTTTTTAGCTCAACCTAGGAGCCATCTCTTAGTGCGCTGAGTCTAATAGGCCAACATTAGATTCTGCAATTTGCAATTTAGAGGCTTGATGACATACATGAGATAACTCAATAATAATTTGCATCATAGGCCTCTAAAAGGAATTGCAGAATCTAATGTGTGTCTTCCACCGGATGCAAGAACTTGAGGATTAGTATATAGTAGCCTTAGAAATAATAGCAGTAGTAAACTGATCACAGTGTTGTTGAGGCCTCAGCATATTTTGTTGCCATGGAACATTAGAGGGAAAAACAACACAAAATATGGTGAGGTCTCAACAACACTAGAGAGAGATAACAACACAATCTCCTATTATAAACTTGGGCCAGGTGGATATAAGGCCAAGGAGGAGATGAGTGGAGTAGAAAGGAGGAGGAGGACCGTGCGGCTGGGTTACCTGAAAAGTTTTTAGGTGCTGGTCAGAGCACTAAGAGATGGCTCCTAGGTCGAGCTAAAAAAACACCTGAGAGCCAATATATGCTCTCCGACTCACGGACTAGTGAAGTATTCCAGAAAGCACAGGAAATCGCTCAGTTGGAGAATTAATATAGTGGATTCGGAAGTAATAGCTGACTACTGTAGCCAAGAAGAGTTTTCATACATTTCCCACCTTTGACACTGTGATCAGTTTACTACTTTCTAAGGCTACAGTAGTAAACTGATCACAGTGTCAAAGGTGGGAAATGTATGAAAACTCTTCTTGGCTACAGTAGTCAGCTATTACTTCTGAAGCTACTATATTAATCGTCAAGTTAGGAGATTGTGTTGTTCTCTCTCTCTTGTGTTGTTGAGGCCTCACCATATTTTGTGTTGTTTTTCAAATATGTTCATGGCTGCCATGGAACCATGAGCACATCCATTCCCTGTCAACAACACAAGAAAGAAGAAGTTGTTGACAGGAATGGATGTGTCCCACTGCTTGATGACATACATGAGATAACTCAATTACTATTTGCATCATAGGCCTCTAAAAGTTGTCCTAAAAAAGTGGTAATGTGGTATGCAATATTTCTCATGGCATAACTTAGATATAGAAGACTTCACCCAAAATTAGACTAATATATATTGGGTGAATGGTACATTTCCATTAATCAATGCCAAAATAGGTGTAACAAAGTAGTATACAGTGGTTCTACAAATAATAACTATCCACAAATGTAAGAGCATCTCCATTGTATATAAATTGATTAAATATAGCTCCATTTGAATAGCAATTCACTTTTAGAAAGTACAATGGAGATGCTCTAAGGACAATAAACCCTAGAAACCTAACTTAGCTTGAGTTGGCATACCTCTCTCAAGAATACACTCAAGAACATAAGAACACTCAAGAACTAGAGGGGGGGTGAATAGGCGCCTCGACAAAATTCTTTCGAATTAGATGGCCCTTTCAAAACACCCAACGCTCCTCCAAACTTAATCACAAATTTAGCTCCAATGAGTCAAATTAAAGACTATATCACAAACTTGCTATTTAATCTTTATGTCTGATCAAGAAATCAGAATATAAACAAACTTAATTATCTAAACACCTTGCAATGAATTCAAGGGGAAATTTCTGAATCAAAATAGAACACATTCAACCAAAATAGAAAAAATAAAATAAAGACAGGCCTAAATTGCATTTCACACTCAACATTTTCTATTTTTATTTGTTCACCAAAAAAGGGTATACAATTCTCATACCAAAATTTTATCTGGACAGAATCTATAGCTAGGGACTTAATTAAGAGAACATGCATGTTCGTCTGAATCAGGGCATTAATTTCAGAGAAAATTGGAAAAGGGGAAATTTTTAGCAACCTGAACAGGGACGGCGGCGTGCGCTCGGGGACGGGGACGGCAGCGCGGGGTCCGGGGACAGCGACGTGGGCTCCGGCGGAGTTCAGGGCGACGGGTTCCAAGGGTGGCGGCGCGGGCTCCGGGACGGGGATGGCGGCGTGCGTCGGGGATGGGGACGGCAGCGACGAGGGGTCCGGGTAGACGCGGGCTCCGATGACAGGCTTCGAGGACGACTGCGATGGCTCCGAGGTGGTGATGAGGGGTCTGGGGACACCAATGGCTCTAAGATGGCGGCGACGGGCTTCGGGAACGACAACGACGGGCTCCAAGGGTGGTGGCGTGGGCACCGGGAGTGGCAGTAACTGGCTGGAGAAGATTAGGGCTTAGGTTTTTCAGATGGTGGGATCGAAATATTTATATAGGCGGATTAGCAGTGGCGGGCATGCTGATGTCATCGTGCCCGCCACTGCTATTTTCTCTTAGTAGTGGCGGGCGATGACGTCACCAGTCCGCCACTACTAATCCGCCCGCCACTGATTACACCCGACCGCCACTACTATGAGATGTGGGGGTTATCTAACGTACGTTGTGATACATTTCGAGAAACACTTTGTAGCGCAGTGGTGCGGGGGTTGCTTTGGTGCCAAGCGGTTCGAGGTCCGAACGTTGCTGCCGACAGGCGGTTTGAGGTTTGAACCTTGCTGCCAGCATCCAAACTTTTTTTTTCATTTATGTTCTAATTTTCATGACTTTTTATTGATGTTTAAATTCTAGTTTGAACTTGATTTTATTTAACAATAAAAATACTTCATAACTTATCAAATTTAAAAATTTGGTATTTTTCTGCCTCACTTTACTTTTTTTTATTTCATTAAGAAACCTGAGATTCTTCGGGGAAAGCATTAGGGTTTAGAGATGAAATGACTATGGTTTGAAAGCAAAATCTATAGTTGATTCTTCCATTGAAATTTAAACTTTTTGTACAATAAAAATACAACACCAATATTCTAATTGCAAAAATTGGTGCCATGCGGTTCGAGGTTCGAACCTTGCTGCCAGCATCCAAACTTTTTTTTCATTTCTGTTCTAATTTTCATGACTTTTTATTGATGTTTAAATTCTAGTTTGAACTTGATTTTTTTAACAATAAAAATACATCATAACTTATCAAATTTAAAAATTTGGTATTTTTCCGCCTCACTTTACTTTTTTTTATTTCATTAAGAAACCTGCGATTCTCCGGGGAATGCATTAGGGTTTAGAGATGAAATGACTGTGGTTTGAAAGCGAAATCTATAGTTGATTCTTCATTTGAAATTGAAACTTTTTGTACAATAAAAATACAACACCAATATTCTAATTGCAAAAATTGGTATTTTTCCTCCTCAGTTTACTGTTTTTATTTCATTAAGTGTGTTTTTATGATCAAAGTAAAAATAAGTTTAATTTGAACTACAAGACATGAAATAATTCATCAAAATTTATAGAAAAACCATATTCATGTTTTTGACTCTATAATTATTTATTATCCAATAAATTTAAAACCATCATAAAAATGTAGGTTTCCACAACACTCGATCGACAACTTTTATTTTTATAGTTTTTTAATCCTCAAAAAATAAAATAAAGTCTAAAAAAGATGAGACTTGTTATGTTGTTATGATATGATCGATCCATAGATGTTGTCATAAAAAATAAAATTGTTTCGAGAAAATAATCATGTAGAGCGTTAAGAAACCTAAGATTCTCTGGGGATGAATTAGGGTTTAGAGAAGAAATGATGACTAATGTTTGAAAGCAAAACCTATAGTTGATTCTTCCATTGAACTTGAAGCTTTTTGTACAATAAAAATACAACACCAATATTCTAATTGCAAAAATTGGTTTTTTTCATTAACAAAAATTGGTATTTAAATGAAAAAAAGTCCACGTAGAGGTAGGGATTATCTAGCATACACTGCACACATTGTCGAGAAAGACTTTGTAGCGCAGTGGTGCGGGGTGTGCTTTGGTGCCATGCGGTTTGAGGTTTGAACCTTGCTACCGGCAGTCGGTTTGAGGTTCGAACCTTGCTGCTGGCGCCAAAACAACATTTTTTTTCTGTTTTGTACTTTTTTAAATTTTCAACACTATTTTATTGATGTTTAAATCATCGTTTGAACTTGAATTTTTTTAACAATAAAAATACATCATAACTTATCAAATTTAAAAAGTTGGTATTTTTCTGCCTCAGTGTACGTCAGCATGTCCACCACTGATGACACGTGCCCGCCACTACTAATATGGGTGATTATCTAGTATATAATACACTTCCTATAATATCGAGAAACACTTGGTAGCGCGGTGGTGCGGGGGGTTGCTTTTGTGCCATGCGGTTTGAGGTTCGAATCTCGCTGCCGGCAGGCGGTTTGAGGTTTGAACCTTGCTGTGTTTGCCCCAAACATTTTTTTCATTTCTGTTCTAATTCTCAGCATGTTTTTTTATGGATGTTTAAATCTTCATTTGAACTTGAATTTTTTTAACAATAAAAATACATCATAACTAATAAATTTTTTTAAAAAATGGCATTTTCTGCCTTGGTTTATGTTAGACATGTATTAAAAAAATTGGTATTTTTCTTTCTCACTTTACTGTTTTTTATTTCAGTAAGTGTGTTTTTATGATCAAAGTCAAAATAAGTTAAATTTGAACTACAAGACATGTATCTTTATAGTTTTTTAATCCTCGAAAAATCAAATAAAGTCTAAAAAGACAAGACTTGTCATGTTGTTACGATATAATCGAGACTTTGTAGCGCGGTGGTGCGGGGGCTCGCTTGACACATCACGTTTATTTGAAAGTAAGTAAACAAACACAAGTCCAGGCTGGGGAAACCAGCTTACACATCGAAACGCAGAAGAAAGATATGGTTTGGAGCTTTCTTCTTCTTCCTCGGCACAAACCCAACCTATTTCTGGTTAAACAGATTAAAAGCCTCAATTTGCCAATCCTCAACCAACTCGGCATCATCAGGCAGTCTGAACTGCTCTCCATGTTCCTGAACAAGAAAATACACGCAGCGGCGATAGTGAGAACAACTTATCAAAGATTGAATTGGCTGATAAAAATATAAAATTTGCATAAAAAGAGGATCTTGCCTCCTTCCTCCTCTTGCTACCGCATTGCTCTACTTGCTTCCCTTTTCCACCGCTAGCATCGGCATGTTTCCCTCTGCCACCGGTTGTCTCATCATTCTTCCGTCTGCCAACACTTATCGTATCTGGTTGCGTTGATCGCGAGTCATCCTCCGAGTCGGAGTCCATTATGAGAATCACTTTCTTCGCCAAACAACTGCAAACTATACCATGTACCTTAAGTTTACCGCATTTGCAAACCTCACACACGCCACTTGATGTAGAGTCTGAGGATCCATTGTTTGGTTCAATCTTAGGAGGAGCCATCTGCAATTTTTTTGTCACATTGATATAACATTAAAAAAACCCTAAGCTAGTAATATTATAGTACATTAAAAGACATTATTGTTATAGTGGAAATGTTTTTCTCAGATATTTTTTATAGTACATTAAAAAACATTATTGTTATAGTGCATTCTACTAGTAATATTATACTAAATTATATTGCCATGCATAAATTAATATAACAATTAGAAATCATTTTAACCCTAAGCTCGAATAAAATAAGACAAAGATAGGTTAATAATAATCATTTACTGACCGGCGGCGATGGGCTCGAGGATGGCGGTGACGGGCGGAGGGCGGCGGCGACGTGCTCCGGGACAGCGGCAACGGGAGGAGGGGGCGGCACGGGAGTTTAGGGTTTAGAAAATGAAACTAGGTTTTGGACGGCGGGAGTGGAAAGTATATATTGGTGTATTAGCAGTGGCAGGCATGTTGACGTCATCCTGCCCGTTACTGCTATTTTCTCTTAGCACTGGCGGGCATGTTGACGTCACTAGCCCGCCACTACTAATAGAGGTAGGGGTTATATATCTACTATATAATACACTTCCTTCAATGTCGAGAAACACTTAGTAGTGTAGTGGTTCTAGGGGCTCACTTGGGGCCATGCGGTTCGAGGTTCGAACCTCGCTGCCGGCAGGCGGTTTGAGATTTGAACCTTGCTGTTGGCCCCAAACAAAAAATTTAAAAAACTTTTCTATTGATGTTTAATTAAATCCTCATTTGATCTTCAACATGTTTTAACAATAAATGACATAATTGATTTTACAAATACGCACGCTAAACATAAATGATCTAGCCTTGCACTAATTTTCCATCGCCATTGGTGCGTAGATAAGGAATCACACAGCCAAATGACTGTTTTGCTTCAACCACATTGATCCTTGATATGTTAACGAAAAACAACACCTCATCAAACTGATTGTATTCTTCTTCGTCTTCGACTCCATCAACTCCAACAATTCTTTGTTTTCCTGGAGCAACGATGTATTTTTTCTCATCTTTAGGATCAAGTATGTAAAATACTTGTGCCACGGATTGAGCGAGTATCCAAGGGTCATCTTTATAAGCCACCTTATTAAGGTCAACTATCGTAAACCCGTAATCATCCACCTCCACACCTTCTGGATGTCTGACCCACTGGCACTTAAATACAGGGATTTCTATAGAGTTCCCGTAGTTAAGTTCCCATATTTCTTCGATGTATCCATAGTAAGCATTCTTTTGTCCAGTGCTATCTTCTGCTTCTCCTCTGACACCACTATTTTGGCGCTGACTCTTTTGATCCTTTGCTTTGGTATAGAATGTGAAACCATTGATGTCATACGCTTGCCATGATGTCAAATGAATTTTGTGTTCTTTCATAATCCATTGTTCATCGCGATCTTCATTCTTTTCACGAAGCTCTTGGAGGTGTTGTTCAACATATGGTCTCATCGCCAACTGATGCATTACACTGTAATGTGATTCTCTTATTGTTTGGTAACTATTGTCTCGTATGATTTTCCTGCCTTTAGTTCCTTTATCGGTGAGTCTTCCATGGTGCCGGGACACGGGAACTCTTATTGGTCTTCCATCTCTTATGTAATATGTGTAGCACTCAATGACTTCCTCAGTCGTGTAGCCCACTATCATGGAACCCTCTGGATAAGCACGATTTCGTACGTAACCCATGAAGATAACCATTAGACGCTCGTACGCATACATATTGTGCAGGTACGTTGGACCGAGAACAAAGATTTGGTCCGCTATATGTATCATATAGTGCTCCATAATATCAAAATATGAAGGAGGAAAGCACATCTCAAGCTGACACATAGTCTCCCTCATTTGTTTACGTAATTCATTTAACTCTTCAGTGTCGATCACCTTATTTGATATGACATTAAAAAAGTGACACATGCGTGTTATCACCATCTTCAAAAATGAATGTTTGATTCCTCTTACTGCGATGGCGAGGAATAGACCAAGCATAACATGACAATCATGAGTGTTGTAGCCGCTCATCCTCAAATCTACTACGGAGACAATATTCTTTATATTCGTTGAGAATCCTGTTGGAACTCTAATTCCATGTAGACACCTGCAGATTGATCTTTTCTCATCAATTGTGAGGTTATAGGTAGCAGCCGGAAGGAAAAATTTTTCATTGGCCCTTTCCTATGGGTGAAGGTCGGGTCTAAATCCGAGAGTTTGAAGGTCCCTTCGTACTTTGAGTCCATCTTTTGATTTGACAAGTATGTCTAACAAAATATCGATGGTGCTTTCGAAGACATTCTTCTCAACGTGCATTGTATCGATAGCATGACCAATCTCCAACTCCTTCCAATAGGACAAATATCTAAAGAAGATTGACTTTTTTTTAAATGGAGCGTCCTTTGAAATTTTTTCAGATTTCTTCCTCTTCTTTCCGAAAACAACTTTGATATTCTTTACCATTTCGAATAGAAATTTGCCATCTCGATGTCGTGGAGGCTGTCCAAGCTCGATTGTACCGTCAAAATGGTTCCTATTTCTTCGATATTTGTGGTTTTTTGGTAAAAATCTGTGGCGTCGCATATATATCATCTTAACGAATGATGGAAGATGCATAGATTCTGTCTGGTCCACACACACTACACATGTTGTCTTTCCTTTAACCTGTCCTGTTAGGGACATGCGTCCTGGGTTGTCAACTATGGTGCAAAATATTATGGCTCTTAGATTGAAGTGCTCTTTCTTGTGCTCATCCCACACACAGACACCATGTTCCCATAGATGTTTCATATCCTCCATCAAAGGTTCTAGAAAGATATCAATGTCATAAGGTATTTTCTTTTATGGCACAACCATGATGGAATGTTGAACAAGCATAGAAAGACCGGCCACGTACTATGTGGGTTCCTCATCTCACCGAAGGGATTCATTCCATCCGTGCTAAGTCCCATCCTGATATTTCTAGGATCATCCGAGAAATCTGGATGGGCCAGGTCAAATGATTTCCACTGCCTAGCATCCACTGGGTGCCGAAGTTTTTCGTCCTTCTTTTGCCCAGCGAAATGCCAGATTAATAGTTCAGCATCTCTAGGATTAGAGAACATACGTTTCAAGCGATCAATCACCGGTAGTTACCACATTACTAAGGTTGGAACTTTCCTCTCCATCTTTTTTCCAGGATGGTCTTCAATAACATTTTTATTCCTCTTCTGCAACCTCTTATTATTCTTCTTCTGGTGGTCATTGTAGTCCTCCACACAGTCATTTGGATGTTTGTATCGACTTGCGTTGCACTGCGGACATCTCTCTAACAATCCATACTCTTTTCGATATAGGATACACTGGTTCGGGAATGCATGAATCTTCTGAACACCCAAAGTCAACGGACAAATCATCTTCTTTTCTTGGTACGTATCAGATGGTAGACCATTGGGTTTTGGCAAAACCTTTTTTAGGAGTTGTAAAAGATCTTAAAAACTAGTGTCAGACCATCTATTGTTGGCCTTCAGTTTCATAAGCTCAAGAATTGTGTACAACACAGTATACTGCTTATCGCATCCGTGGCGTTCCTCGTAAAGAAGGTTTTTTGATGCTTTGTCAAGTGCTTCAAAGTTATCGTATCCTTTGGTTGTAGTTCTCTGCAACAACACCTCAGGCGCAACATTTCGCATAAGTTCCTCCACATCAAAGGCGTCATCATCATCATGTTGATCAACATCATCATGTGTTATGTCGGATGTATGATCACAACCTCTTCTATGTTGATGAGCATCTTGCGGCACATCAGAATCATCAGGAGGATTTTGGCCCATCTCACCGTGTTTCGTCCATATATAATAGTTCTTCACGAAACCATTTTTCAACAAGTGAACTCGTATGGTTTCACGATCTGAACACGGATACATCGCTTCGTTTTTACAAACTTTACAAGGACAATATATTGCCTCTTCACTCTGACGGGAAGCATATTGTGCGGCAGCTTCAGTAAATTCAGTTACTCTGTTAAAATATGCTACCACATCTCCGTCGTTGGACGAGTACATCCAGGACCTATGCTCCATCTAAAACATATATTATTTGAAAAAATAATAATAAATTCATTATTGTTAATATTAGTAATTTACAAATTGAAAATATATTGATTTATTATCGCTCATAACAACATTAATTAAAAATGCTTTAATTCAAACTATTTATCAAGCAGAAAAAATTATTAAATAAATTAACTATATTGGTTTCTCTCTCTCCAAACAACATAACTCTAGATCTATAATCATAAATCAAATTAAAAAAGAGATTAAAATGACGTAAATCAATATACAAGTGATGAATAATTGTGAGGAGGGTCATATTTGTTCATTTGGGAGAAGGAAACACTCTAAATGGAAGATTATTTGAAAATTTCTATTCACAAAACCTAAATTAGTAAAACGCTAATAACTCATTGTATACATGATTAAATACAAAATAAATGTGAGATTCGGCATGGATTTACCTCCTAGAATGAAATCCTTCAAAAGAAACGAAAACAAAGCCTCCCCCCTCTTTATCTAGATTGTTGTCGCCATTGTACGGACAAAATTAAATGCGAACTCCGGTAGAGCTCGGGGAGGAAGAAGCTGCGCATTTATAGCTAGAATAGTAGTGGCGGTCGCAAGTGATGTCATCAATACTTTAGTGGCGGCCATCTTAGCAGCGGCGGGCAGCACCAGTGCCCGCCACTGCTAATGGTAAAATAGTGGCGGTCCAGAATGATGTCAGCACCGACCGCCACTACTTTACCAATAATAGTTGCGGGTGCTGGTGCTGCCGTCAGCACCAGCAACTGTAGTGGCAGGCATCTAATGGCCCGCCACTACAGTGTTTTGCCCAACGCCACTATAGTGACGGTTTGTAGTAGTGCACTATAGCAGCTGTCAGCTAGCAACACGTGATTGGTTGGCTGCAGAGTTGGTATAGGCATAGAGTTTTACTTTTCCCCTCTCTTCTTCACTTTTCCCTTTCTTTCCTCTCTTTTTCACTTTTCTTGGACGTAGTCATGTAATGCTATTCCCTCTTCTCCCTCCCTCCTAGCCGCATGACTTCACCGCCGCCACCGAGCAGATCTGCTACCAAATAGGTCTAGTCCATCCGCCAACTGATAGCTCTCTTTTCTCTTTTTCCCTCTCTTCGTTGTCTGCCTTATCTCGCGCCGGCCACTTTCCTTCCTGCGCTGCTCTTTCGTGTGCGCGAGCTAGCCTTACAACACCTGCCCCAGGTCGTTAGGCATCTAGCCGATGCCATATCACGCCTAGACGGAAACCCAGCGCTTGAGGCAGACACCATGCATCCTCCTAAGGTGAGGCCGACACCCAACACTGCAACTCGCCCAAATGCCTAGGCCTCGGCGACGCCTTAAGAACAATGCCCATGACAACTTGATATGCTATTGTCATTGGTTGAACCCATGACAGGATAAACACCATCGTGAAGATAGCCGAGAGGCGGCAGTTCCTCCGGATGAGAGGTAGACTTAGGTTGGGGAGACAAACATTGGATGGGAAATAGAGAATTTGATGAGAGTTTAGACTTCTTTCTTCTTATTCCTTGATTACTTAATCAATACAACCCTATTTATAGAGCCTACAAGACCTAACCCAATAACAAACAAAATCTATTATGACTCTAGGACACTATCCCTTAACAAACTTGGACTCTAATTTGCCATGTTGCTACAATACCCACGGTAATGTTCACGCGGTTGGGCCTGGGCCTATTATCCCTGGCCCACAACCCATGACAGCTATCATCTCAGCAGTGTTTATTCCATAATGGGTTCAACCCATGGCAGGTGTCTGCCTCACAAAATATGGCTTCAGCAAGATACCGAAGTATCCACTACAGACACCATACGACCAATGGTGATGGATCGTAGATAGGCCCCGAGTACTCGACACATATACCTTCCCTAGCCTCTACCCAACGCGCATAAGACTCTGCCCGACCAACTAAAAAACCCTTGCCACACCTAAGTGTTAGGGTCAGTCTGGTCTATAGTAGATAGAGGCCACAGGAAAGGCAGGCTGCTAGTGCGATAACAATTTCCCAGGTTGTTGCCGGATAAGCAATAGTAGTTAGCCATTTTATCTCCAGTTAGTTTATCTCTATTCCTTTAGATTAGCTAATTTGTTAAAGGTATTGCATCTATATGTAAACCAGCAGGACCTATGAGAAGGAGTTAATCTAATCTCTCATCCTTCTTCTCCACCCCCTTTCTCTAGATATGCTAATGAGCAACCACGGGAAGGACAGCACACAGTCGGTTCCCCGATTGCCCACCACCCATTCCTATACCCTACGTTCAATACCCACAACCCATATCACTGAGCTCCCTCAGTCACCGCTCCCTCTGATGTCGCACCTACCACTGCCGCCATCCACTATGTGTCGACCACCATCCCCTCTGCGTTGTGCTGCGAGAAGCCAAGGACCCGTAGTTGTGTCGCCTAAGTTCCAACTTGCAAGACTACAACAAGGCTTAAATCCTCTTCCTCGCACCGAGCAGTGGTGGTGGCACCCTTCCTCACGTGACACGGAAGCGGTGGCCCCCTTCCTCATGTGGCATGGCAACAGAGACACCTTTCCTCATGTGCTAGCTAGTTTCCCTTGCACTTCCACAATCCCGTTCTACTTTGCTTGATGAGTTCCCTACAACTTTTCTTGGCTCGGTTTTAGTGGATGTGCTCATCTACTCAATGAGTTGCTCTGTTTTGGTTTGTGTTAATGTGTTTGAAAACTATGATGCATTGTTCTTAAGGCGTCGCCTAGGAGACAACTAGGCTTCCGAGCGAGCTACAGGGCTGGGCGTCGGCCTCGCCTAAGGAGAAGGATGTATGGCGTCCGCTTTAGGCGTTGGGCATCTGCCTAGGCACGATATGACATCGATTGGACGCTCAATGACCTAGAGCGGGCGCGATTAAGCTGGCTGGCACAAGCGAAAGAGCAGCGCGGCAAAGAAAGAGGCTAGCGTGAGATAAGGCAGACATCGAAAAGAGGGAAAAAGAGGGAAAAGAGAGCTAGCAATCGATGAATGGACTGGACCTGTTTGGCAGTGGATCTGCTCAGGGGCGGTGGCAAAGGCATATGGCTGCGAGGGAGGGAGAAGAGAGGGAAGAGCACTACGCATTTGCGCCTAGGAAAAGTGAAAAAGAGAGGAAAGAAAGGTAAAAGTGAAAAAGAGAGGGGAAAAGTAAAGCTCTCTGCCTCTACCAAGTCTGCAACCAACTAATCACGTTCTGCTAGCTCACAGAGTCTACAGTGCTACTACTAAGAGTGCTACAATGCTATGACTAAGAGTGCTACGGTGTTACTGCTCCTTTAGAAATAGTATGCTACTGCTACTCACATGCTGCTACACTTATTTAAAGGAGTTTTAAAAATAGCATGTATTTTGTTCTTGTTGGCGTAAAAGATTACGCTAACAGGTTTCTGTAGAAAAGAAACTAACAAACGAAGTGTTTGCGAAGCAAACTGTTCTAAGCCTCCGAAAGGATAATAACTTAGAATAGTTCGAAAGTGTGTATTGATTCACTTGTAATCGGTCCCTATTACAGGGTGAAATGGGGAGTATTTATAGGCCTAAACATTAAGGAAAAGACCTATTTACCCCTCTATTACAACCGACATTAAGGAAACTATTCGGTTTCCTTAATAGGGCTAAAATGGTAAAAGACTAATCTAATAGGATAGAAGATAAGTCTTCCATCTTAGCTGGCAGAAAAGATCCTGAAGGGCTTTAGTTCGAAGACATACTTCGAACCAATGCCTGTCTTCGAACTTCGAACGAGATTCTAGGCATCTTCGAAGATGGTCTTCGGACAATCTTCGAACTGGTTGACTATCTTTATGCTGCTTCGGCAATAACCCCGAAGATGAGATATTTTCCCCCAACAGTAGCCCCTCGAATACGCTTCTCCGTTTGACCTGTAACGTTAGGAGAGCAGTATACGGAAAGAAAAGATAACCAATCATAGGGGTTATTGATTTTCGTTTTATCTCCGAAATGCATGGAGATAAGAACTTCGAATCAGTCATAAGGTAATTACCTTTCGAACTATCTTAGAACTGACTCAGGAAGTTCGAAAGTCTTTTTAGACTTAGAAAAAATAGCCGTTAATTTCTGTTCCTAACGGCAGCTATAAGAGGCGTTATTTTCGGAGGAAAATAACAGGCGGGAATGCGAAAGGGTAGAGCCCAAACGGTAACAAACGGAAAGGTTAGGCTATAAATAAAGAGCCTCAAAACTTACCCGATTACCTTTTCACTGCTTCTTCTCAGTCAAAAGCTTTTTTAGCCCTTTGAGTTCTTGAGCCCTAGCTTTTGAGTTCTTGAGCCCTAGTCTCCACTCTCTCAGATCGATCCAGCAATTGCGATGGCGAAGACCAAAGGCTCTGCACCTCCTTCAACCTTGGCTCGTCAACAAGCAGCTGCGGCGGCGGCAGCGGCAACAGTGGCGGCGACGCCTTCGATGCAGGCGACTGAGGAGCCATGCTGAATAGCGTGGGCCTCATGGCTCTAGAAGTGATGAGTCATTGTCAACGATAGTCAACGAGGACTGAAGAGAAGAAGAGATCTGCTGTTTTATGGGCCGCGTGCGACTCAGGTACACGGGCAGCGAGCGACTGTCGGGCAGAGAAGGCTGCGAAGTCGGGCTGGCCCAATCCGGGTGCATGGGCCAGAAGCAGTAGAAGACCCACTGGGCTGTTGACCAGGACTGACTCAGGTACACGGGCGGTGAGCGATTGCCGGGCTGAGAGAGCTGCGGAGTCGGGCCGGCCCAATCCGGGTACCTGGTGCAAAGCTGGTGGAGGCTTTGTCAGTTTCGGCGTAAAACTGACAACCGTTGATTCTGTATCCGACTGTCCAGAAGAATAGCTTCAGGATATGTCATTTATTACTCTAGGCCCACAGTCAGTTAGTTGTGTCTGTAAAAATACCTAAGGGCAGTAGAGTCTTTTTCTGTATTTTTGAGTCTGTAAAACCCTAAGGGGCTGGTAGAATATTCCTAGTGTTGGGCTGCCTATAAATAGCACCCCAATCCCTAGGGTTTGCACTACCCTTTTGAGCTGAAATCAAATCCACCTATTGGGTCACTTTGTCTCCCGTTTTCTCTCTCCTGTGTGCGCCGCCAGGGGCTTCCTCTCCCTGTTCTTGCATTACTTTCACTCAAATCTCTTGGATGCTTTAATGCTTTGGTCCCTGGTGAATTTATTGCTTGCATTTTGTTCGGTTTGGGGAGTTATTGCCTTACCTACGGGCTGCTGAATTTATTCTTGAAGAGAAGCTTCTTCGGCTGGGAGTGTTCTTCACGGTGGGAGTACTAGTTCTTGCGGTTGCAAGTAGTACTGCTTTGCTGTAGCTACAGTGTACTGTAGCAGCTTTTCACCTTCTATTGCCCAGCCTTTTGATCGAAGCTGACAGTCCTTTTTGCCTTTTTCTGGTGTGTCTGGCGAAGCTCGGTTCAGTGCGAAGCCCCTCAACTCCGTGAGGCAGTCTCCGTTCGAACCTCGTTAAAGGCTTCGTTTAGACTTCGAACTTCGTCTTTGTTTCTGAGTTGCTAGATTAGAAGTTTCTCCTGTATGGACAGCATCGCATACTTCGAACTAGCATACTCCGAATCTATCTGTTCGAAGTGCACACTTTGTTAGGCTTCGAAGTTGGGTTCGAAGTTTGTCTTTTCTGATAGACTTCGCTTGGATTTCCTTGTGGAGTGTCAGCCTTCGATTCTCCTTCCGAAGCTTTCCCTGTTCGAAGATAGAGTGTAGGCTTCGGACTTTCTTTTCTGTCGCGTGACAGACTTCACTACTTTGTTCGAAGGTAGTCCGTCTGTTTTGTGTGTTCGAAGTTCTCTGTTCGAAGATTGTGCTTCGAAGCTCTCGGTTCAAGGTGTGTTCGAAGTTTTGTCTTCGAAGCCCTCACTTCGAAGCAGGCTCCGACTTTGCCACCTTGCTCCGAAGCCTTTGGTTCGAAGCTGTGTTCGAAGTCCTGTCTTCGAAGTGCATACTTCGAACCAAGCTTCGGCACTGCTTTTTACTTCGCTCCGAAGTACTCTTCGCACTAGCCTAGACAGTGACACCTTCGGCACTTCGGACAGACTCCGTCACCAACCTCCGAAACATACCTCGACGTGCGAAGGGGGCTTCGCCAAGTCCCGAACAGGAGACAACTTTGGACAGTAACTTCTCTTTTCACTTTATACATACTTAGATCATTTCATTGAGAAGTATAGGCCTGTTACAACTTGTTTATCTGCCTAGTTGCACCACTTTAGTTTTACACTGTATATCATCAATTGCTTCTAGGTTAGAAACCTTTAGACTTAGGCCTACTGTTTACTTTCTGCTGCATAGTATTTTTGAGGTGCGTTGGGTATTGGGAACAGGCCATAGATTCGAAAGAATTTTTAAGGCGCCCATTCACCCCCCCTCTGGTCGCTACTTTCGGTCCTACAAGTGGTATCAGAGCGAGGTTAGGGTTTTTCCATACCTTAACCGGTTCTAAACCCCAGTAGTGACTATGACGTCTCCTGGCAAGGTCCCGTCCTTGGAAGCCTATGGCTATAATTATTGGAAGACTCGCATGCGAGCCTATCTCATGAGCCAGGGTTCGGACATATGGGACATTTGCGTTCACACCACATTTGTCATTCTGCCAGTTACTGAGCAAGGTACTGCTGGTATCATTGCTCAGCATCTGAGCAACAGTAAGGCTGTGAACATTTTATTTTCTGGTTTAGGTCCCACTGAATTTGAGCGAGTGAGTCATCTCTCCACTGCGAGAGAGATCTGGGCTACCCTCAAGGCACACCATGAGGGAACAGCACAGGTCAAGGCTCGGCTCTATCAGACCTACCGGCGTGAATATGAGAATTTCACACAGAAGCCGGGTGAATCTGTTGAAGCCTTGTTTGGTCGCTTTCAGTCGATCATTAACAAGCTTCGGGACAACAAGGCTGAGGGTGCTCAGTTAGTCTCAGATCATGAGCAGGCGCTCAAGGTTCTTCATACCTTGGACCCAAAGATCTGGGAGATCAAGGTATCATCTATCGTTGAGAGTACTTCTTACGATACCTTGACCATTTCTGAGTTATTTAGCAAGCTAAAGGCCACTGAGGTAGATATCCAGTTGAGATCAAATCTCACTGGCTCTGGATCAAAATCCCTGGCCCTTGCTACACCTTCAGTTGATCCCTCTGCTGTGAGCTGTGCTGGGTTCTCTTTGATGTCTATCACTGAGGACCAGCTTGAGTTGTTGGGAGATGATGATTTGTGTCTTTTTAACAACCGGGTGCGTCGTGTCTATGATAAAAGAATGTTCAAAAGACACGGCACAAAATCTGGATGCTTTGAATGTGGTGATCCAGGACACTTCATCGCCGACTGCCCCAAGCGTAGTGGATACAAGAAGGGCACCGGCAGCAGCTTCCACGACTCCGGCAAGCACGAGAGCCCCTCCTTCAACAAGGGCAAGCCGAAGACCCGGTTCTTCAAGAAGGCCCTGAAGGACTACCGGCGAGAGAACAAGAAGCGCGACAAGGCCTTCTTCGCCGAGATGGAGAAGAGCTACTCCAAGAGATCCACGTCTTCTTCCTCTTCATCGAGCTCAAGTGATGAGGAGATCACCATCAAGAAGGGGAAGGACAAGGATGATCCGGCGGGCCTCTGCTTCATGGCCTTCGGAGACAAGCCGAAGAGCCGCACACACCAGCGCCGAAGATCCCGCAAGAGCTTCTGCTCCATGGCTCTTGGGGATAGAGAAGAAAAGAGCTCCTCCGACGACTCCGACGACGACGATAGCAAGGTATCATCTTATGAGCGCGAAATTGTCGATTTACTTGAGAGCAATCGTCAGGAGTTAAAATATCGGGAGAAACTGCTTAGGGGGGCTAAGAAAAGGATAGACGAGTTAGAGAGTGAGCTTGCCGTGGCCAACGGTAGGATTGAGAGTCTATCCTCTTCCCCTTGCTTGGGTGATAGCAGTGAGTGCCCAAAGTGTGAGGTGCTTCTGTGTGACCTGTCGACTTTAAAGTCCAGGTACACAGAAAGGGTTGATGAGAGGGACGCTTTGGCCACTGAGCTTGAAAGTGCTCAGCTGGAGCTGAAAGATGCTCAAGCCACTGTTGTCGCACCCTGTGTTGATTGCCCATCTCATCTAGCTGCCTTAGCTGAGCTGAAATCCAAGGGCAATGAGCATTCGGGTGATTTGGAGAGTTTGAGAGCTGAGCTTGCCCAGACTAGGCTAGAGCTTGAGACACTGTCAGTTCCACCCACTGTTTGTGAGAACTGTCTGTCTCTTAGAATGGAGTTGATTAAGCTAAAAGCCGGAAAGTCTGTCCAAGTAGAGAGCGAGTGTGAGACCTGCTTGTCTCAGGTGGAGGTTCTAGCTTCCTTGAGAGAGGAGCTAGCAGATTCTCAGAATGAGAACTTTTACCTCCGTTCTATCCTGAGTTGGATCAGTGCCAGAGAGCCACAGCTTGGCATGATGATCCAGCAGTTCAAGAGGAAGGATGGGTTTGGAGTAGGTTACACCTACACCAAGGCTGACTTTGAGAGTGCCCTCAGCCGGGCAGTGGAGTGGAGTAAATGACTCCAGAGCAGAGATATCCCAAGACTCACTCCACTGAGTCCTCCCAGGCTTGTCAGCCCAAGGATGGAGTGATTCATGAGCCACCTAAAGCTCCACCCAAGAAACCTATCTGGGTCCCAAAGCCCAAAAATCTCCACACTTCTCTTGATTCTCTTCCTGGACCCTCTCAGCCCAAAAAGACCACACCAAACACTACCAAGCCCAAGAACCCCAAGCCTCAACCACATCCCAAGAAGCCTACCTATCATTGTGAGTATTGTCAGAGAGACGGGCATCTTGCGGAGTTTTGCTTCAGGAGGAAGCGGGTCGAGAGAGCAGAGAGGGCTCGTAGTGATCAGGTGCAGTTCTACCAGCAGGGTGGTAGACTGCGTGTTCCTCGGCGTGGGGAGAGGCTGGAGGCCAGGCCGCGTCGTGTAGGTGGTGGTAGAGGAGACGGCTTTCCTGCCCGTGCTCCAGTTGGTGGTGTTCGTTCCGGCAGAGTTCCAGACCGAGTTGGCTACGGTTCTGGACCTCGTGGCCGTAGGGTTAGGAAGAACCGTAGACCGCGCTTTGAGCCGCGTTTTGGTCCAAACTCTTTTGATGGTTTTCGCTTTCCATCTTTTGAGCAGATGGCTCGACACTGGTTTAGCTCTTTTGCTAAACCTGGTGCCGGACCATTTGCTCCCACTTACAGACATTGATTGTGCAGGACCGGGGACTGGAGGATGTTTGGATCATGGACTCAGGATGCTCTCGCCACATGACGGGACATCGCAGATGGTTCTCCAGTCTCATTCCCCCGAGCTCCAAAGAGTACATTACCTTCGGGAACAGCGGTCAAGGGAAAGTAAGTGGCATAGGCTCAATTAGCATTTCAAACCATTTCTCTTTAAAGAATGTTGCTTTGGTTAAAAATCTGAACTTTAATTTAATATCTGTTTCGCAACTTCTTGAAGATGGTTTGGAAGTGCGTTTTAAGAAGGGCAATTCTTCTGTGATTGATTCTAGAGGGTCTTTGGTTTGTCAGATTTTACCCTTCGGTAAAGTTTTTCGAATTGACTTCTCTAGTTCTTTTGGCCCTTCTCGCTGTTTGATTGTTGGATCTTCTTCTGAGCTCTGGAAGTGGCATAGGAGGTTAGGTCATTTGAGTTTTGATCTGCTAGTCAGGTTAAGCTCTATGGACCTCATCCGAGGATTGCCCAAGCTTAAAATGGAGAAGGATCTAGTTTGTCATCCCTGTCGTCATGGGAAAATAGTTGCCGCTTCTCACTCACCTGTAACTCAGGTGATGACTACGTATCCAGGCGAGCTTTTACATTTGGACACTGTAGGTCCAGCTCGGGTACGCTCAGTCGGAGGGAAGTGGTATGCACTTGTGATTGTTGACGACTTTTCTCGTTTCTCGTGGGTTTTCTTTTTGGAGTCTAAGGATGAAACTTTTCAATTTGTCCATGACCTGATTTTGAAGCTGAAAAAATGAGAACAATGGCCGAATGCGAGCAATTCGCTCCGACAACGGCTCTGAGTTCAAAAACTCTCAGTTCGTCAGCTTCTGTGGTGATCAGGGTCTGGACCATCAGTTTTCTTCTCCTTACACTCCCCCACAGAACGGCGTTGTGGAACGAAAGAACCGCACGCTAGTTGAGATGGCCAGGACGATGCTCGATGAGCACAGGACTCCTAGGCGCTTTTGGGCTGAAGCCATGAACACGGCTTGCTATCTTGCCAACCGTATTTTTCTTCGAGCTTACATTGGTAAGACTTCATATGAGTTGCGGTTTGGCAGACAGCCCAAGGTGACCCACTTGCGAGCATTTGGCTGCAAGTGCTTTGTGCTCAAGAAGGGAGGGCATTTGGACAAGTTTGAGTCTCGTTGCTGGGATGGTATTTTTCTTGGTTATGCATTGCATTCTCGAGGCTTCCGTGTTTGGAACCTCGAATCCCAGCTGCTTGTCGAGACGTGTGAGGTTTCTTTTGATGAGTCCTTGCCTTCTTTGACTCCTTCTTTTGAGCTCTCTGGTGATGATGAGCTCGGAGAGTCCATCTTCGAGGAAGATGAGGATACTCCAGCTGCTGTTGAGGGTGGGCCTTCTGCATCCCCCGCAGAGCCCACACCTTCTGTGACTTCGACTGATGATGAGGGCGGACCTATGATCACTTCTTCCACTTCGATCGAGCCCCTTCAGTCGAGTCCAGAGGTGCCAGCTGCTGACTCCGGTGAAGTGACTTCAGATCACCAGGGAACCCGAGCAGTTCAGCGTGACCACCCCTCAGAGCTCATCATTGGTGATTTGACTGAGAGGACTTTGCGTTCTTCTGCCTCTCTCGCTGTGTTTGCTGAATCTGCGTTTGTTGCATCTTTTGAGCCCAGAGACATTTCTCATGCTCTTTCTGATTCTAATTGGATTAATGCTATGCAAGAAGAGCTTGAGAATTTTGTCCGCAATCGGGTTTGGACACTTGTTGAGCCGCCACCAGGATGCAACCCCATAGGCACCAAGTGGGTATTCAAGAACAAACAAGGTGAAGATGGGGTTGTGGTGCGCAACAAGGCTCGACTAGTTGCCCAGGGTTATTGCCAGAAGGAAGGTATTGACTTCGAAGAAACCTTCGCTCCTGTTGCCCGTCTTGAGTCCATTCGTATTCTTCTAGCTTTTGCCGTTTCGAAGGGTTTTAAGCTTTTCAAATGGACGTTAAGAGTGCTTTTCTGAACGGGTTCATAGAAGAGGAGGTGTATGTTAGGCAACCCCCCGGTTTGAGAACCCTAAG
>JAAALK010000079.1:18319594-18376628 GCA_019279435.1 Zizania palustris
CGGGCTCTCCCCTCGGCGCCCCTCAAAGAAGAAGAAGGTGGTGAAAGTCCCAAGGAGGCTTTCTCCGACTCACTCCTCCGCCTCCCACTCCGAATGGGGGTGTTCCAGTGAGGGGGCCGGGTCGGAGTCAGAGGACCCTCCGAGGGTTCCAGGCCCGAACCAGTCAGACCGGCCGAGCACCGAAAGAGCCAGAGACACTCTTGCTCCCCCGGACCCTTCGATGCCTGCCCCGAGGACTAGGCAGGAGGCGCCAGCCACCGAAATGGAGCCGCCCCCCAAGGCAGCATACTTTGGGGCACGTCCAGCCTTCGGGGGACTTTGTCAAGGCCACGGATGAAGGTACGCAAGCTTGTCCAATCCTTTCCCAAGGCTCTGGGCCTTGTCGTTCTTAGCCCTTGTTTACTTCAAGTAGGTACGTCCACTCGAGCCGTCGATCCAGTCATGAACCCCTCTGAGGACGATGCAGACGCGAGGTCCGGAGTCCCTGCTAATGCGGTGGGGGCCTCGGGACCACGAGACAGGGCGGAGTCCGGAGCCGCCGAGGAGGCTTCTCCGAAGGCTGACCAAGGCAACGGGACCCGGCCTCGACCACCCTCCAGCCCACGGGGCGCATGCTCTAGTGTGACCCTCCTGTGCCCCTACTTGGCAGAGGGCGAGGACTTCGCGTCCAAGGAGGCCCCGGTCCACGACTACTACCTACGCTTGCGCGAGGCTCCAGTGATTGACGAGCTCGGGCTGACGGATGGTCTCGAGCTCGGTCGGGCCATTGAGAATGCCGCAAGCCAGGTATCTTCTCGGAATACCTCTCGACGAGCCCCTAGCCATCTTTTTTTTCTGACTAACCGCTTCATGTGCAGGTAGTCACGCTGGCGCAGGGTTCACTGCTCTCCCCACTCTCCGAGCGCCACCACCGCGAGACCGACGCTTCGGGGCTCTCCGCCCGAGCGGACGGCGCCGAGAGGCTAGCCCGCGAGCAGGCGGTGGAGATCGAAAGCCTTCGCCTCTGGGCTGCTAGAGCCGAGGCGCTCGAGGCCCGAGTGGCGGAGGTTGACTCCCTCAAGGCTCGAGTCGCAGAGTTGGAAGGGTTCCGAGCTCGGGCTGCCCGAGTGGATGAGCTCGAAGCGGAGGTCGACGCACTTCGGGCCCGAGTCGCTGAGGTTGAGGGGCTCTGAGCTCGAGCCAAGGAGGCGGAGCGACTCGAAGGAGAGGTCTCCGTGCTTCGGGCTCAAGTCTCGGAGATGAACGAGCTCCGTGAAGCAGCAGCTAGCACCGAAGCCCTCGGGGCCCGAGTGCTCCAGCTGGAGCGGACCGAGGCGGACCTCCTTACCCGAAACGAGGAGATGGCCGAAGCGCTCGCCCAGGGGGAGAAGACGGCGGCCGACACCGCAGTGTCACTCCGGAGGATGCTGGCGCACTACGGCACCGGGTGCACTGCTTTCGACGTCGCCCAGGAGCCCCTTGTCCGCCGGATAAAGTTTATCCAGGCTGCCGTCCGGCAAATAAGCCTCACTGTGTCGAAGTATGGTGAGGTATCAGCCCGGGTAGACGCCTTCGGGATCCTTCAGCACCTCGAGTCGTCCGGCCCCCCTCTTCCTTCATCGTCGAGCTCGCATCCGGTCACCTTCGGAGCGGACCACCTCCGGTCGCCGAGTCCGGTGGTGATCCAATCTTGGAAGGCGCTCAAGGCGACTTGGCAAACTGAGGGCCCTGAAGCGATCAGAGCTTGGTTGGAGGAGGCGCTTCGGGCTAGCGACCCTTCATCCCCTTCGAGGCCTTCGACCTCGGCTTGCCAACCAGACCCGATGGTGTAATTCCCTTAGGATCTTCATGCTGCATACCCTGTAATAGTTTAGAAACTTATCCATACATTAATAAAGAGTATTTTGGGGATTACTCAGGGTGTCTACGCTTGTGATTGCGACATTGAGGTACTCGAGCTCGATGATGCTCTTCGGCACCGATGGGCTATTCTTGAAGCCCTGAGGGCGAATCGGCCCGCGCGCTTCACCCTCCCCCGGGGTAGTGACGGGCATGCAGACCCTGACGTTCTCCAAGGGGTTCTCAGCCTTGTTAAGGAAGAAGAGAGAGAGAGCCCCGAGCCCCGTCTTCGTCTCCTGAACCGGTGGACTGGTCCGACACGGAAGCTGGTCCGGGCGAAGCACCTTCCGAGGGAGAAAATCTGCGCAGCTGGCTCAATTGCAAGAAGACCAGAGGATCTTCCGCGCCCAAAAGAAAGAGGAGAAGAGGAAGAAGAGGAAGGAGAAGTCTACACGAGCAGCGCCGGAGCCTTGGCCTAGGGTGGGCTCTGGCCCGGGCGGTTCGTCAGACCGAAAGGGCCTCCGGTTCTTGCTTGGCTTGGATGAAGACTTCTCCTAATCTCTCTCTCTTGCTTTTGATTCGCAACAAACACTGTATGCTGCATGTTGTATTGACGATGTATATGATCGAAGCCTTCCTCCTTGCTCCTTTCCCCCCCTCCGTTGCGGGTAGATGGCTTGCCGACTGTGCGTGAATTAGCTATGTTGCACTGAATGGTGGAGGGTGCTTCGTGTTGGAGCTCGAAATTCGAATCGGGGGTGCGTCGAGCCGGAGCTCGGAACCCGATTCGAGGGTGCATCGAGCCAGAGCTCGGAACCCGATTTAGGGCGCGTCGAGCCGGAGCTCGAAAGCTGGTTTGAGGGGCGTCGAGCCGGAGCTCAGAACCCGATTTAGGGTGCATCGAGCCGGAGCTCGGAAGCCAGTTTGAGGGTGCATCGAGCCAGACCTCGGAACCCGATTTAGGGCGCGTTGAGACGGAGCTCAGAAGCCGGTTTGAGGGTGCATCGAGCCGGAGCTCAGAACCCGATTTAGGGCGCGTCGAGCCGGGGCTTGGAAGCCAGTTTGAGGGTGCGTCGAGCCGAAGCTCGGAACCTAACTTAGGGCATGTCGAGCCGGAGCTCGGAAGCTGGTTTGAGGGTGCATCGAGCTGGAGCTCGGAACCCGATTAAGGGCTCCTCGAGCCGGAGCTTGGAAGCTGGTTTGAGGGTGCGTCGAGGCGGAGCTCGGAACCCAATTTAGGGCGCGTCGAGCCGGGGCTCGAAAGCCGGTTTGAGGGTGCGTCAAGCCGGAGCTCGGAACCCAATTCAGGGCGCGTCGAGCCAGAGCTCGGAAGCCAGTTTGCTTGGTGAAACTATGCTTTGGTACCGCAGTGCATCCACCTTGGTCAAAAACGTTCACCTAATGGTTTTATTTAATTGAAGATTGAATAAAAGAGTAACTGGCATCGGCCAACATCGGAATACACTTATGTAATTATGTGAAATAACGCTTCAGGTGCTCCGCATGCCAAGTGTGCTTCAAGTCCTCGCCTTCTAGGGTAGCGAGTCGGTAGGAGCCCGGTCGCCCGGAGCCGGTCATGATGTACGAACCTTCCCACTTGTTGCCCAGCTTTGTCGGGGCGGCCACCGTGCGCAGGACGAGGTGCCCCGGCTAGAACTCGCTGCGCCGGACTTTGGGATCATACCATGCCTTCGTTTGCTTCTGGTACTGGGAAAGATTGGCAATGACCCAGAGCCGTGTCTCCTCTGTAAGGTCGAGGGAGACGACGCACTCTTGATCGGCCTCGGGTGCTATGACGTGCAGCAAACTAGCTCGAAGCTCCGTTGGGGTCATCGCTTCGTCACCAAATAAGAGCCGGAACGGGGTGAACCCGGTAGCTCGGGAAGGGGTAGTCCGGATGGACCACAGGATTTTTAGCAGCTCTTTAGGCCACAATCCTTTGTCTAGACCCACGATGCGTTTATTGAGGCCCGGGAGTATGTGCCCATTAGCCCGCTCAACAGCCCCATTTGGAGAAATATTCGACGGCGACGACAGCGAAGCGCAGATTGCCTCTTGCTCTAGGGAATGGCCCAATGAGATCCATTCCCCAGCGAGCCAAAGGCCATACAGGTGGAATGGGCTGCAGGCCGACCGGGGGCCTGTGACTCCGCCGCCCCATCCACTGGCACCCTTGGCAAGTACGGACCAGGTCTTCAGCATCGGCGACGATCGTGGGCCAGTACACTCCCTGTCGAAGAGCCTTACCGGCGAGTTCCTGAGGTGCCAAATGGCTTCCACATAACCCCTCATGGATTTCTCGGAGCATTGCTACACCGTCCGAGTGAGAGATGCACCGAAGGAGCGGGGAGCATACCCCTGACTTGTATAAGATGCCATCAATGACTTGGAAAGACCTGGCGCAGGGCTGCAGCCGCGCCTGATCCAGACTAGGGCGATCGTCTGGGTTGCCGGTGAGCACTCATAGGATGGGCTCCCGCCAATCGTTGCTGATCATGCAGAGAACTGGAGCTGGCCGAGGCGACGTCAGAGATTCGGCTAGTGCGGAGGTTGACGCCTCACTGTGAGGGTGCACCAAAGGTTGGGTAATTTCTTCGAAGAAGGCGCCCGGCGGCATGGCCTGGCCTCCGGCTCCGGCTTTGGCGAGGGCATCAGCTTGGCAGTTTTCGCTTCTCGGGATGCTGTGAACGGATATTCCCTTAAAGGATGCTTCAAGTTTCTGGATGGCTTCGAGGTAGGAGGCGAGGTCTGGGTGCCGAGCCTGGAAACTCTTGTCGATATGCCCGGCAACGACTTGAGAATCGGTCTTGACTATGATGCGTCCAGCTCTGAGCGCACGCTCCTTGCCGAGGCCCAGGAGAACTCCTTCGTACTCAGCGATATTGTTGGTAGCCTTGAAGTTCAGCCGAGCAGAGTACGAGGCCTGCTGGCCGTAGGGGGAGATAATAACTGCTCCGGCCCCGGCCCCCGAAGCCTGGTAGGCACCGTCCGAGTAGACGGTCCAAACTCCTTCGCCTGCTTCGGTGCCGGCGTGATCAGACATGGATTTCCACTTGGCAACGAAGTCGGCGAGGAGCTAAGACTTGATGGCAGTTCAGGCAACGAAGGAGATCCCAAAAGGGGCCAATTCTACCGCCCACTTCCCGATGCGGCCGGTGGCATCCTTGTTCCAGAACATGTCGCTGAGCGGGTAGGCAGTTGGGATAATGGCATCGTGCGCTAGGAAGTAGTGCAGAAGCTTTTGGGATGCCATGACAAGAGCGTATGCCACCTTCTCGAGCTCGGAGTACCATACCCTGGCTCCAGAGAGGGCTTCGGATATGAAGTAGACGGGTCGCTGCACCAACTTCCCGTCGAGTTCTTCTTGGACCAAGGCAGTGCTTGCCGCGGTGCCGGAGGCGGCGAGGTAGACCAGAAGGGGGCTGCCGGCTCGGGGTGTGGCGAGGGCTACGAGGCCAGAAAGGTACTTAATGGGGGATTGGTCCCGATCTTCCGCTAGGTAAAGGATAACTTGGATTGGTGGAGAATCTCGAAGTTGACGATCCAAGACTCTGGTCCGGCGGATCAAAACCTTGCAATCGCTACACCACCGTCTCCGTTGGTTATCAACCACGCAGGCGCGATTGACCTCGCCACGAAGGCTAGTTCCTGCAAGTGAACCCAAGAACACAAGCAAGAACAGGAAGGATACAAGTTGAATGCCAAATCACAGATAAACTATGAAGAGGAGAGGTTTCACAATCGCTGATGCAGCAGCCAATCAGTCCGGTGCAGGAGCGGGATCTAAACACACAAGTGTAGATGCAAACAAAGCAAAACCTAACCCTAAAGGCGGCTGGCGTGAGTATATAAGGCGTGGGCAGCCTGTAGAAGACGTACAGACTCGGACTTATGGGCTAGAAGACGTACAGACTCGGACTATGGGCCAACACGGCCCAATTCTGTCATGCAGGACTGTTTCAAACACACAGGTCGACTCGAGACTCCAAATGAGACGAAACCAATGGCAAACGATCCGTCTTCTCCTCCGCTTTCCAAAAAGTCTAAGAACGAGTCAATCTGACTTCGTATGAGGAAGTTATGCCCATTTTGGTGCATGGTGGTTGATGTAGTCCGAACCAGCGAATTCTTGACTTCAAATCATCCGTGCGACTCCGTCTTCAACTTCAACTCTTCTATTCCATCTCCCATGTTCCTAAGTAACAAAATATCACTAGTATTCAGTAGCATCCCGTACAAACAAATATTAACATAGTTGCTAAGGAAAGAATTAACCTCATGGTTCAAGCGACGGGCATGGGCGCGTGTGATTGGTCTTTGTAATTGAATTGTAGGTGGAGGCTCCATGTGTGTATCATGTGAAGTGATGTCATCATCCTCCCCCTCTTGAATTGGAGTCATCCTCAACTCAAGCTCATCGTCATCTCACAAATAGGGCTTTAAATCTGAAATGTTAAATGTGGGACTAACCCCAAAAGCTGCAGGCAACTCAAGTTTATATGCATTATCATTTATCTTCTCAAGCACACGGAAAGGACCATCAGCACGGGGCATCAATTTAGACTTTCTCAAATCAGGAATAAGATCCTTGCGCAAGTACAACCAAACAAGATCACCCGGTTCAAATGTTATCTCTTTTCTACCCTTACTACCATAAGCACGATATTTCTCATTCATTATCTCTATGTTTGCTTTAGTAGTTTCATGCATCTTAAGCAATAATTCAGCACGTGTAGTAGCATCAAAATTCAATTTTTCAGAGGGTGGCAATGGTAGCAAATCAATAGAAGCACGCGGATTAAAGCCATAGACCACTTGAAATGGACTTACCTTAGTAGTGGAGTGTACTGACCTATTATATGCAAACTCAATATGAGGTAGACACTCTTCCTAGAGCTTCAAGTTGTTCTTCAAAATAGCCCTCAACATTGTGGACAATGTACGGTTGACGACCTCCGTTTGCCCATCCGTTTGGGGGTGACAAGTAGTAGAAAACAGCAGCTTCGTCCCCAACTTATGCCACAACGTCCTCCAAAAATGACTTAAGAATTTAGCATCACGATCTGAAACGATGGTATTGGGAACTCCATGCAAGCGTACGACCTCTCTGAAAAACAAATCAGCAACATTGGTAGCGTCGTCGCTCTTGTGACAAGGTATAAAATGCGTCATTTTAGAGAAACGATCTACCACCACAAAAATACTATCTCTCCCCCTCCTAGTTCTAGGTAATCCTAACACAAAATCCATAGAAATATCCTCCCAAGGTATACTAGGAACGGGCAGAGGCATATAAAGACCATGTGGGTTTAGACGGGACTTAGCTTTATTGCAAGTAGTGCATCGTGCCACATAGCGCTCAACATCTCGTCTCATCCTAGGCCAATAGAAGTGTGTGGACAGCACATCTTCGGTTTTCTTTGATCCAAAATGACCCATCAAACCACCACCATGTGCTTCCTGCAATAACCACAAGCGAAGAGAGCTAGCCGGCGCACATAACTTGTTAGCACGAAAAAGATATCCATTATTCAGCACATATTTGTTCCAAGCACGGTTATCTGTACAATTTGCAAAAGCATCTTTGAAGTCCAAATCAGTAGCATACATGTCCTTCAATGTTTCTAAACCAAAGATCTTATAATCAAGTTGAGAAAGCAATGTATAACGTCTAGATAAAGCATCGGCAATCACATTATCTTTCCCTTTCTTATGCTTAATGATATATGGAAAAGTCTCAATAAATTCTACCCATTTAGCATGTCGTTTATTCAGATTTGCTTGACTACGTATATGCTTCAATGCTTCATGATCCGAATGAATAATAAACTCCTTAGGCAAAAGGTAATGTTGCCAAGTTTCAAGCACACGCACTAAGGCATATAATTCCTTATCATAGGTAGAATAATTCAACTGTGGACCATGTAATTTCTCACTAAAATAGGCCACGAGTTTACCTCCTTGTAGAAGCACACCTCCTATTCCAAAACCACTAGCATCACATTCTAACTCAAAAGGCTTACTGAAGTCGGGTAGCTGAAGTAGAGGTGCATGTGTAAGACGATCCTTGAGTGTGGCAAAAGCTTGTTCTTGTGCTGGTTCCCAAGTAAACTTACTCCCTTCTTGGTCAACTCATGCAAAGGACCGGCTATGGTGCTGAAATCTTTCACAAAACGCCGGTAGAAACCTGCAAGACCAAGAAAACTACGTACCTGTGTGATAGTTTGGGGTTGCGGTCAGCTGTTGATTGCTTCTACCTTTGTCGCGTCAATCTCAATACCCTCTGAAGTGACAACATATCCAAGAAACACAAATCGATCCGTGCAAAACGTGCACTTCTCAAGGTTACCAAACATTCTAGCCTCACGGAGGACAGAAAAAACAGCACGTAGGTGTTCAACATGTTCAGTGAGAGACTTGCTATAAACCAAGATATCATGAAAGTATACAACCACAAAGCGTCCTATAAAGTGCCGTAGGACTTCATTCATCAAGCGCATGAAGGTACTAGGTGCATTAGTAAGTCCAAAAGGCATGACAAGCCACTCATATAATCCAAACTTTGTTTTAAAAGCAGTTTTCCATTCATCACCTAGTTTCATGCGAATTTGGTGGTAGCCACTACGGAGATCGATCTTAGTAAATATAATGGCACCACTAAGCTCATCAAGCATGTCATCCAATTTAGGAATAGGGTGTCGATATCGAATGGTTATATTATTAATAGCATGACAATCAACACACATGCGCCAACTACCATCTTTCTTAGGCACCAAAAGAACGGGTACTGCACAAGGACTAAGGCTTTCACGGACGTACCCACGATCAAGAAGGTCCTGTACTTGGCGCTCGATTTATTTTGTCTCCTCTGGATTGGTACGGTACGTTGCATGATTAGGAAGAGACGCTCCCGGGATCAAATCAATTTGGTGCTCGATGCCGCGTATCGGTGGCAGCCCGGGTGGTATCTCAGCAGGAAAAAACATCGTTAAACTCCTGCAAAAGGTCAGTGACTGCAACAGGAACAGAGCTAGGAATGTTCGCAAGTGAAAACAGCACCTTCGTGCAAATCAAGCCATATATCATGGGAGTATCATCACAAATTTCAGCAAGGTCAGTTTTAGTTGCAAGCATGACACGTCCTTTCAGATTAATAACTTGTGATGAAGAAGGAGAAGCAAGTTTATCTTTCTGTTGCCTTGAAAGCATTTTGGCTACTTGCTGATTTTCAGAAGGTTGTTTGCTCTTTTGTGCGTCCCTAGCATGTTTTTCTTGTTCAAATTTCACAATTTCAGCAGGAGTCATAGGAAGCAATGTAACTTTCTTTCCGTTATACATAAATGTGTACTTATTGCTCCTACCATGGTGTGTAGCATCAGTATCATGCTCCCAAGGTCTACCAAGTAACAGAGAACATGCTTGCATTGGTACTACATCAAAATCAGCAACTCCGAAGTATGTACCAATGGAAAATTTGATGTGAGCAGTTTGTGTTACCTTGACCTTACCGCTATTGTTGAACCATTGCACATGGTAAGGGTGTGGATGTGCACATGTGAGAAGTTGAAGCTTCGTTACCATGTCGTGGCTCACCAAATTGTTGCAACTACCACTGTCGATGATGACACGTACACGACGGTCATTGACGATGAAGAAGGTCTGAAACAGATTATTCCGTTGTGCCCGATCGTCCTGCTCCATGTGAGTGCTCAAGACACGTTGTACAATAAGTGCTTCATGGTCGGCAGAGGCATCCGACGCAAAAACAGCGTCATCGTCGGATGTATCGTCATCTCCTGCAATGTTAGCAGCAAGTGCATATTCATCTTCAACATCACTAGCACTTACATAGCCACCGTCTTCCGTAGCAATATAAGCCCGCTGACTAGGGCAGTCCTTCATAACGTGGCCAAATCCTTTGCATCTGTGACACTGGATCGCTGCAGAACGTGCAGTAGAGGCCGCCGAGGAGGTTGGCCAAATCCTGGGCTGTAGATGTAGAAGGTGCTGATGTAGCCATCGGTCGAGAAGGTGGTGGTGGTGGTCGTTGCTGCTGCCCACTTGAGCGTGAAGTAGCACCACCAATGTTGGTCCTCATGCTGCATTGTGGTTGTTGGCGACCCTGCAATTCTTTTTCGGCAAGCATAGCAAGGTGGAAAAGACGAGTGATAGTATTGTATTCTTTATAATCAATGATATCCTGAATTTCACGTCTTAAACCACCATAAAAACGGGCCATTTTATCCTCATTGTCCTCCTCAATTTCAGCACGCATGCAACCTATTTGCAACTCCTGATAATACTCCTCTACCGATTTATTTCCTTGGTTTAGGCGCGACAATTTTTTTCTCAAATCACGTTTATATGAAGGAGGGACCCATCTACCACGCATTTGCCGTTTTAACATACCCCAATTTTGTGGTTCATTGCTAACCTGAACTATTTCATTCCACCAAAGAAGAGCATATCCAGTGAAGTCACTAGTAGCTAAGCGCACACGGTGGATAGCAGGAACCATGTGGGCATTAAATTTTTGTTCGACTGACATCTCCCAATGTAAATATGCATCTGGATCATAGGTGCCAGCAAAATGAGGTACTGAAAATTTTACCTTGGAGTAGGGATCATTGTTCCCGCGGTTGCCATTGTTACCTCGTGGATGGCGGTTGCGGTTGCCGCCCATACCTTGATGATTGAACTGAAAGGGATGACGTGCAGCCTCATCAGGGTCAATGCTATTGTTTCTGGCATAGGATAGGTCATCTTCCTCCTCAACATGGTCGTCTTCCTCCTCAACATGGTCGTCGTCGGCTTGTGCAGCAGGCAAGCGTGTTTCTAAGGCAGTCATCCGGTGCACTAGGTCAGCCACAGTACGCGCGAGACGTTCGATGGAATGTTGGGTCTGCCGCTGAGACTCTAGTAGAGCACGTCGTGAGACAGTCATTAAAATCAAAGGGAGGGGTACCGCTGTTATCTGCCATGTTAGTCAAAAGACAAAACAACAAAGAATAATCCTTATGTAAAACAGCTAGGTGGGGTGGTGGGTGTGTGGTGGAAGCAATCCGTCAAGTGCCTTACCCACGCTTGCAAGTGTTCTTACCACGCCGCAGTGAGGTCACCGGCCTACAGGTGATGAACCAAGTGGAGGGTGGTGTACAATTGCAAGAAATGAACCTGTCCTGACCAAGAGAAAGGTGTAGCTTGGAAGGCAAAGTGAGTAGAAAGGATTAGCGATAGTAATAACAGTTAAACCAAGTTCAATAAGTGTTCCCTAGTACTCGTCAAAGTTGCTGGCCTTAGTGCTCCCAATGTGAAAATTCAAGCAATAGAGGGAATCTATGTGCCCAAAGCTCAAGTGGATGCAATAATAGGCCAAATTCAGCTCTCTGCCGCTGCCGCTGATCGGACAAGGGGTTGGACAAGAGATCGGACAAGGGATCGGACAAGCAGAATCTGCCGCTGCCGCTGATCGGACAAGGGATCGAACAAGAGATCGGATAAGGGATCGGACAAGAGATCGGACAAGAAATCGATAGGACCAGTTCTCTTTTTTTTTCTCTTTTTTTCACTCTATTTTTTTTGAACAAGGATGACCAGAGATGCAACCACAAAAATTGGCACCTGCAACTGAGGTGGGATGTGGTTCACAGAAATTCAACAAGTTCGCTCATCGGCGAGCAAAAACTTTGACCAATTTTTTTCTTTATCTTCCTGATTTTTTTGGCAATTCTAATGAAGGCTAACAAGGGAACCGTGTTAGGGTACCCCCCAAATTGGGTCAAGAATATTCTCAAAAAATTTCAGATTTTTATGCCAAACGAGCGAAAAGTTATGCCTGTTTCACCGAAGGGAGGTCACAAAGAGTCGATGTGGAAAACGAGTAGGGCTGTGGACGGGTTTTTTTCGGGTGGGGAATTTTTTTTTAGACACAAGACCAAGTACTACTCAAACGACACAAAGAGATTACTAAACTAGCAACAAGACTCGACCAAGAACACAAACTCAACAAGGTTAAAAACTGAAATTAAAATCGCAAGGCACAAAGGGGTTCTCGGTGGGGATTTTTTTGAGGGTTTTCTGGACTCTAGGTAGAAATTACGAAGATCGAGATTACCTAATGGGAAACCTTCGCTCTGATACCAACTAATGGGGGATTGGTCCCGATCTTCCGCTAGGTAAAGGATAACTTGGATTGGTGGAGAATCTCGACGTTGAAAATACAAGGCTCCAGTCCGGCGGATCAAAACCTTGCAATCGCTACACCACCGTCTCCGTTGGCTATCAACCACGCGGGCGCGATTGACCTCGCCACGAAGGCTAGTTCCTGCAAGCGAACCCAAGAACACAAGCAAGAACAGGAAGGATACAAGTCAAATACCAAATCACAGATAAACTATGAATAGGAGAGGTTTCACAATCGCTGATGCAGCAGCCAATCGGTCTGGTGCAGGAGCGGGATCTAAACACACAAGTGTAGATGCAAACAAATAAAAACCTAACCCTAAAGGTGGCTGGCGTGAGTATATATGGCGTGGGCAGCCTGTAGAAGACGTACATACTCGGACTTATGGGCTAGAAGACGTACAGACTCGGACTATGGGCCAACACGGCCCAATTCTGTCATGCAGGACTGTTTCAAACACAGAGGTCGACTCGTGACTCCAAATGAGACGAAACCAACGGAAAACACTCCATCTTCTCCTCAGCTTTCAAAAAGTCCAAGAACACGTCAATCGGACTTCGTATGAGGAAGTTATACCCATTTTGGTGCATGGTGGTTGATGTAGTCTGAACCAGTGAATTCTTGACTTCAAATCATCCGTGCGACTCTGTCTTCAACTTCAACTCTTCTATTCCATCTCCCATGTTCCTAAGTAACAAAATATCACTAGTATTCAGTAGCATCCCGTCCAAACAAATATTAACATAGTTGCTAAGGAAAGAATTAACCTCATGGTTCAAGCGACGGGCACGGGCGCGTGTGATTGGTCCTTGTAATTGAATTGTAGGTGAAGGCTCCATGTGTGTATCATGTGAAGTGATGTCCTCATCAGAACTCCTTTATTTGATCGAAGCAGTTCTGACACTCGGAGGTCCACTCGAAGGTTTTAGAGCCCCAGAGCGCCTTGAAGATGGGAAAACTTTTTTCAGCTGATTTTGCCGGAAATCGGCCAAGGGCGGCTAAGCGCCCGGCCAGCTTCTGTGCTTGCTTCAAATTCTGAGGGGGGACATGTTCTGCAATGCGCTAACTTGTGATGGGCTGGCTTCAATGCCTCGGCTGGAAACCAGATACCCGAGCAGCTTCCCAGCGCGCGCTCCGAAGACACACTTCTCCGGATTGAGGCGGATCCCACACCGCCGAAGGCTATCGAAGGTCTCAGCTATATCTGCACTGTGGTGATCCTTGGTGGTACTTTTGATAACAATATCGTCCATGTATGCTTCGATGTTGCGGCCTATTTGATGGCCCAAAGCCTTGGATATTAGTCTCAAAAAGGTGGCCCCTGCGTTGCGGAGGCTGAAAGGCATTCGAACGTAGCAAAATACTCCCGCGGGGGTAATGAAGCTTGTTTTGACTTGATCCTCGGGCTTTAACCAGATCTGGTGGTATCCGGAATAAGCGTCGAGGAAGCTGAGGAGCTCTGCACCGGCGGTGGAATCGACTAGTTGATCAATGCGAGGCATGGGGTAGGGGTCACGGGGGCAAGCTTTATTTAGAGAGGTGAAGTCAATACACATACGCCACTTTCCAGATGTTTTCTTCTGGACAAACACTGGGTTAGACAGCCACTCAGTGTGACTCACTTTCGGAATGACCCCCGCCCGGATCAGCTTCTCAGTCTCGGCCTTGGCAAGCTCGGCCTGCTCGATGGAGAGCTTCCAGAGCCCCTGGCGCACCGGTCGAGCTTTCGGGTCGACCGCCAGCGAATGCTCAATGATCGAGCGGTCGACGCCCGGGATATCTTCGTCGGACCATGCGAATATGTCTAGGTTGTTGCAGATGATTTCCTCGAGCTGCTTTGACACCTCCGGCTCGAGGCCCCCTCCAAACTGGATCGGGTGCTCCTTCCCGTCTTGGACCAAAATCTTCATGATGATCTCCCCTTCCGGGAGAGGCTTGACCTGACGTCCCTTCGGCCCGGAGTCTCTGGCGCCGGGAAGGTTGGCTCCGTCCACGCCTTCTCGGACGCTATGAATTTGGCGTGGGCGCGTGGTCCAGCGGTGCGGAGTGACCGTACTCGAGCCGACGGGCCGCGGCCTGGTCGCCTAGGACCGACAGCACCCCTCCCAGGGCCGACATCTTGAGGCACAAGTAGTTGTGGTGGGCGATGGCTCCTAAGCGGTTGAGCATCCCTCTCCCGAAGATGGCGTTGTAGGCGTACAGAGCATCGACTACGTCGAAGAGGATTTCCTCGCAGCGTCGGAGGGGGGAGTCTCCGAAGGTCACCTCCAGTATGATCTGGCCCAGGGCATCGAGCGGGGGACTCGCGAAGCCCTGGAGTGGTCGGGAAGCTGGCAGCAAGTGCTTCCGGGAGAGACACAGCTGATCAAAGGCCTGCACAAAGATGACGTCAGCAGAACACCCTCCGTCGACAAGGATGCGACACACCTCGACTCCGGCGATATCTGCCAAGATGACGAGGGGGTCGGCATGCGGGAACTTGACTCCGGCGGCATCTTCGGCGGTGAAGGAGATGGGAATGTGGGACCACTCGGGGATAGCAGGAACCATGTGGGCATTAAATTTTTGTTCGACTGACATCTCCCAATCTAAATATGCATCTGGATCATAGGTGCCAGCAAAATGAGGTACTGAAAATTTTACCTTGGAGTAGGGATCATTGTTCCCGCGGTTGCCATTGTTACCTCGTGGATGGCGGTTGCGGTTGTCGCCCATACCTTGATGATTGAACTGAAAGGGATGACGTGCAGCCTCGTCAGGGTCAATGCCATTGTTTCTGGCATAGGATAGGTCATCTTCCTCCTCAACATGGTCGTCTTCCTCCTCAACATGGTCGTCGTCGTCTTGTGCAGCAGGCAAGCGTGTTTCTAAGGCAGTCATCTGGTGCACTAGGTCAGCCACAGTACGCGCGAGACGTTCGATGGAATATTGGGTCTGCCGCTGAGACTCTAGTATAGCACGTCGTGAGACAGTCATTAAAATCAGATGGAGGGGTACCGCTGTTATCTGCCATGTTAGTGAAAAGACAAAACAACAAAGAATAATCCTTATGTAAAACAGCTAGGTGGGGTGGTGGGTGTGTGGTGGAAGCAATCCGTCAAGCGCCTTACCCACGCTTGCAAGTGTTCTTACCACGCCGCAGTGAGGTCACCGGCCTACAGGTGATGAACCAAGTGGAGGGTGGTGTACAATTGCAAGAAATGAACCTGTCCTGACCAAGAGAAAGGTGTAGCTTGGAAGGCAAAGTGAGTAGAAAGGATTAGCGATATAGTAATAACAGTTGTTGGGGGAAAATATCTCCTCTTCGGGGTTATTGCCGAAGCAGCCCAAAGACAGCCAATTAGTTCGAAGATTGTCCGAAGACCTTCTTCGAAGATGCTCGGAACCTGGTTCGAAGCCCGAAGACAAGCACTGGTTCGAAGTATATCTTCGAACCAAAGCCCTTCAGGATCTTTTCTGCCAGCTAAAATGGAAGATTTATCTTTTATCCTATTAGATTAGTCTTTTACCATTTTAGCCCTATTAAGGAAACCGCATAGTTTCCTTAATGTCGGTTGTAATAGAGGGGTAAATAGGTCTTTTCCTTAATATTTAGGCCTATAAATACCCCCCATTTTACCCTGTAATGCGGACCGATTACAAGTGAATCAATATACACTTTCGAACTATTCTAAGCTATTATCCTTTCGGAAGCTTAGAACAGTTTGCCTCGCAAACACTTCGTTTGTTAGTTTCTTTTCTACAGAAACCTGTTAGCGTAATCTTTTACGCCAACAGTTGGCGCCGTCCGTGGGGAACCTAGTCCAAAAAACTTCGTTCTCTACCAACCTCTTGCATCATGCCTCCTAAGCGGAGCGCACCTCGCAATCCCACTCGGAGGTCCTCTCGGATCTCCGGAGAGATACCCTTCGACACAGTCGAAGTCGGAGGGTCTTCGACTATCCCTCCACCTCTAACTCCGCAAGGGGCTTCTATCCCTCGAGGATACGAAACCTCTCCACCAACCCCTTCTACACTCCGACCGCCCGGAGCCACTCTGCCACCCTCCATTCCGATTCGAACTGATCATACCAGTTCTCAAGACCCGGAAGGTCCTTCCGGAGGAGATGAAGATAGCCTTGGAGACATGGCCACTCAAATGGCCAATCTTCAAGCCGAGGTAGCGAGGTGGCGACAGGAGGCTGCGAACAGGCTTCGCCCTCAAGCCACCCCAGCTATCCCCGAAGTGCACGAAGACGACGATCTTGATTATCCCGAAGCCCCGGAGAACGCCTCTTACGACAATGAATCTCCGTTGCATCCCGAGCTTCAGAAGGTTCGCTTCGATCCGAGGTTCAAAGCTTCAAAGCTTTGCAAGTATGCCGGAGACGAAGATCCTAGTGAGTTTGCGCGTTCTTATGCCCTAGCAATCGAGGCTAGTGGCGGAGACAGAGAAACTATGGCGAAGTGCTTCCCGTTAGCCCTTCAAGGAGTGGCGTTGAGATGGTTCTGGTCTTTAAAACCAGGATCAATCGCTTCATGGTCACAGTTGAAGAAGAAGTTCATAAGTAACTTTCAGGGCACCTTCGTGCCCCCATGTCGACAGGGAGCCTTTTCCAAGTGAAGCAGCTCCCCGGAGAAACATTGAGACAGTACTTCAAGCGCTTCGCTCACACGAAGTCGCAAATCCGGGGGCTGTCTACATCTTCAGTGGTTGATGCGGCTCGGGAAGGCGTCAGTCATAAAGGCCTTCTGGATAAATTGCATCGGAAGAGCATCACCACAGTATCACAGTTGATGTCGTACTTCGAAGAGTATTCGAAGTCGGAAGAAGGTTGGCTTCGGAGGACTACTGCTACTTCGACAGTGTTGACGGAAGTTAAAGCAGAGGTGAAGACTCCGGTTCAGCCGCAAGAATCAGTCCCCGAAGTGCAACATGATAGAAGAAGAGGGCAAAAGCACCCTCGCTCTGAGGTCTTAAACATTGCACCCCCGCAGAAGTTTGCACCAAGAGCTCCACAGTCTGCAGGGAACAAGTCCAGCGGCTGGAGGCCGCCAGGGAAAACGGCTGGCAAGGGCCAGACCCTTTTTTGCTGTATTCATGGAGAGAACCGAAGCCATGCAACTGACACCTGCAAGGCTATTCTTACCCTTCGGGGAGAATACTTGGAGAGAACTTCGGGTCGAGGTAGTACCGACCGAAGTCCAGCAGCAGCAGTGCGCTCGGAGCCGGTCCAGGCTGTGGCGCGGATAGAAAATCTTGATGCTGCAAGGCATCCTCCGGTGGCCAATGTTATGCCACCTCCGAAGCAAGAAGAAGGGCAAGATAGAGGGAAGAGAGTAGTTCTCCCTATCTCCGGAGGAGGTACCCTCGGAAGCATGTCCAAGAGACAGCGAAGAGAGTACGTCCGAGAAGTAGGCCACATTGGGACTTCGTCATCTGCAGCTGCAATGCCGGAGTGGTCTCATGTTCCAATATCTTTCTCTGCGGAGGATGCAGCTGGTATCAAGTTCCCGCATGCAGATCCATTGGTTATCACTGCTGATATTGCCGGAACTGAAGTCCGAAGGGTGCTAATCGACGGAGGTAGCTCGGCAGATATCATATTTGTACAAGCCTTCGATCAGTTATGCATTTCCCGGAAGCATCTTCTCCCAGCGGCTCGTCCTCTGCAAGGCTTTGCAGGACCTCCGCTAGATGCACTTGGCCAGATAGGCCTGGAAGTAACCTTCGGAGAAGGTTTACTAGCCCGAACTGAAGAAGTTATCTTTGATGTGGTGGATGCCCCGTATGCTTATAATGTTATCTTTGGCCGAGGCATGTTGAATCAGTTCGGAGCTGTGGCGCATCACAATTACTTGTGCATGAAGATGCCCACACAATCAGGAGTTCTGACAGTCTTCGGAGATCAAGCCATAGCTCGGAGAGCAGAATATGGTCATGGTCCTCCTCTTGATCCGAGGCAAGTAAACAGTGTCCAAGAAAATGGAGAAATTTTTTCAGCCTCCTCCGAAGCTTCGAAGAAATCGTTTCCAAGACCAAGTCCCGAAGGAGAGATTGCAACGAAGATCATTGTCAAAGATGGTAAAGAATACACTTTTCAGTTTGGTAAAGATTTACCTCCCGAAGTTGCAACTTCCTTGGAAAAGGTTGTAGGAGAAAATTTGGATGTCTTCGCCTGGTCTGACGAAGATATCACCGGAGTCGATCGGGATATTATTGAGCACAGCTTACTTGTAAACCCGAAGGCCCGGCCTGTTCGACAAGGGCTCCGGAAGATGTCCGCAGAGAGAGCTGCTCTAGCTAAGAACGAAGTTGAAAAACTGTTGAAGGCTGGGATTATCAGAGAAGTGGCCCATACGGAATGGCTAGCCAACCCAGTCTTCGTCAGGAAGAAGTCTTCCGGAAAGTGGCGCATGTGCATTGATTTCACATCTTTGAATAAAGCGTGCCCACGTGACCCCTACCCCATGCCCCGAATTGATCAACTAGTTGACTCCACTGCAGGTTCGGAGTTACTAAGCTTCCTCGACGCGTATTCCGGATATCATCAAATATGGTTGAAGCGCGAAGATGAAATCAAGACGAGCTTTGTAACTCCTTCGGGAGTCTTCTGCTATGTAAGAATGCCCTTCGGCCTAAGAAATGCCGGAGCTACCTTTTCAAGATTAGTTGCTAAGGCTCTAGGTCATCAATTAGGTCGCAATGTGGAGGCCTATATGGATGATATTGTAATAAAGAGTGCTTTAAAGCACCAACATAGCCTAGACTTAGCAGAAACATTCAATAGCCTTCGGGCATGTGGGATCCGCCTTAACCCCGAAAAATGTATATTCGGAGCTAAGGCTGGAAAGTTGTTAGGGTACTTAGTTTCAAGCAGGGGAATTGAAGCTAGCCCTACTCAAATAACTGCGCTGCAGAAGATGGCTCCTCCCGAGAATTTAAAGCAAGTGCAAAAGCTGACCGGACGTCTGGCCGCACTTAGCAGGTTTTTATCAAGGTCTGCGGAGAGGAGCTTGCCAATCTTTAAAGCTTTGAAAGGGTCCGAAGATTTTGCATGGACATCGGAGTGTCAGAAAAGCTTCGAAGATATTAAAGATTATCTCAGCAATCTTGCTATACTTACGGTGCCTATTGCGGACGAAACCCTACTTCTGTATCTTGCAGCCACAGGTTCAGCAGTCAGCGCAGTCCTTGTCAGAGAAGCTGATATCAATGGGAAGTTGGTCCAAAATCCTGTCTATTTTGTATCCGAAGCATTGTCAGGAGCGAAGACAAGATACTCCGAACTTGAGAAGTTCGTTTATGCTCTGATAATGGCTTCGAGGAAGCTAAGACATTATTTTTGGCCCATAATGTAATTGTACCAACTTCGTATCCTTTAGGAGATATGCTCCGAAGCAAAGATTCCACTGGAAGGATTGGAAAGTGGGCAGTAGAGCTAGCACCCTTCGGCATATCTTTCCTGGCAAGGACAGCTATTAAATCTCAAGTCCTAGCAGACTTCGTAGCAGAGTGGACTCCACCTGCGAAGTTGACTCCGGAGAAATCAGATGACGGAGTCTGGACTATTTACTCCGATGGAGCTTTTCAAGCATCCGGAGCAGGCATTGGGGCAGTATTAATTTCACCGTCAGGCCAAAGAGCAATGTACTCCGCAAGACTCAACTTTAAGTCTACCAATAATATAGCGGAGTACGAAGGAATATTATTGGGACTCCGGAAAGCACGTGCTCTAGGGGCTACAAGAATAATTATAAAAACAGATTCTCAGATAGTAGCAGGGCACGTAGACAAAAGTTTTCAGGTCCGACATCCACAGCTTGCAAAGTATTTGGAAGAAATTCGCAAGATCGAAGCACATTTCAAGGGTATCTCCATTCGGAGTATACCAAGAGCTGAAAACGTGCAAGCGGACATTTTAGCGAAGGCTGCTGCCGGAGCTGTGGATGTGCCTGACGAAGCTTTCTATGAGGAACTCAATATACCTTCGGTGCCACAAGTTGCTTCTGCAGAGATTCTCTGCATTCCTAGTGCAGATTGGAAGGATTCAATCATAGAACTCTTGCAAGGAGGAACAAATTGGCCCGAAGAGCCCCAATTGTCAAGATTAAAGCTCAGAGCAAGAAATTATCAGCTCATCAACGGTATATTATACAAGGCCGGAGTATGTTCCCCTCTACTCCGATGTATATCTCAAGCCGAAGGCCAAGAAATTCTTCGAGAAATTCACGAAGGCCTTTGTGGAAGTCATTTAGCCCCTAGAGCTCTGGCAGGAAAAACACTTCGCCAGGGGCTTTATTGGCCCACAATAACAGCTGATGCGGAGAGCTTGGTCCGCACTTGTCAAGGATGCCAGTGGATGGGTCGACGGAGTCATCGCCCACCAACAGCTCTTCAAGTCATTGCTCCGGTATGGCCTATGGCCAGATGGGGTATGGATCTAATTGGTCCCTTTCCGTTAGCAAAGGGAAATCTCAAGTTCGCAGTGGTAGCTATTGAATATTTCTCTAAGTGGGTGGAAGCAGAGCCCTTAACAGCTATCACTTCGAACAATGTACAGAAATTCTTCTGGAAAAACATTATTTGCCGGTTCGGAGTGCCTAGATATCTCACAGTTGATAATGGAACACAGTTCGACGCAGAACCCTTCAGAAAGTTTTGCGAAGACCTAGGCATTCAACTATGTTTTGCTGCAGTAAGACATCCTCAGTCGAATGGAGCCGTTGAACGAGCCAATGGAAATATCTTATCAGGGCTAAATCGAAGAATAGTAGGGTTGTCAAAGGGACTGTGGACCGAAGAGCTTCCGAAGATTCTGTGGTCCATTCGGACTACGCAAACAAGGTCCACAGGTTTTACTCCGTTCAGACTACTATTCGGAGATGAAGCTATGACTCCAACGGAGCTCAAAGGGGGCTCACTTCGCAGCACCGAACCAGACATCGAAGAAGAAAGACAAGCTTCGTTAGATTTGTCAGAAGAAACAAGGCTTCGAGCTGTAGCCAATTTATCAAAGTATCATCAGCAGACGAAGACTTGGTATGACCCGAAGGTTAAGCTCAGCGAGTTAAGGCCGGGTCATCTTGTTCTACGAAGCATTATAGCACCAGGGAAGTTAGGCAATAAATGGGAAGGTCCATATCTAATCGTCCGCTCGGGGCGCCCTGGTTCATTTAAATTAGCTAATTTAGAAGGTGAAGAGTTAGCACATACTTGGCATGCGGAGCACCTAAAGCGATACTTCGCATAAGGGCTCCTTGTAATTCGCTTGTAATCACCTCTAAATTAATAAAGCATACATCCTGTAGCGTGCCTTCCCCTTGACGCTCCTAGTCTCCCGAGCGGACGCGCTGGGACGGAAGTCGTTCGAGAGGGAAGTGTATTAAGCAGGGCTGTATTTCCGGACTTCGAACCCTTAAAGTCGAAGCCTCCGGTGTGGTGGCTGAAATCCATCCGGAGCCCAAGCTGATACCTTGTAGGCATCCGTAAAAGAGCCAATACCACATTCTACGGAGTCCAAGCTTCGGCTGGTAGACTTCCGTAAAAGAGCCGAAGGTGGCCAAAATCTGCGGAGTCCAAGCTGCAGCTTGTCAGACTTCCGTAAAAAGAGCCGTAGGTGGCCAAATTCTGCGAAGTCCAAGCTCCGGCTGGTAGACTTCTGCAAAAAAGAGCCCAAGTGGCCAAATTCTGCGAAGTCCAAGCTCCGGCTGGTAGACTTCTGCAAAAATAGCCGAAGGTGGCTACAATTTCTGCGAAATCCAAGCTCCGGCTGGTAGATTTCCGCAAAAAACAGCCGAAGGTGGCTAAAGCAAAACAGCATTTAAGCCATGAGCTTCGAATGATTGTTCATATGCGTCCAAAGTGACAAAATTTTTTAAGACATTAAAGTGTCCTGGAAGTTATCTCAATTGATCTCTTTCATGAAATAAACAAAGGTACCAAGTTACCATTCTTCTGACTACAGATAGTCGAAGACATTTCATAAGATTTCAAAAGATCTTTAAATGACAGAGGGGCTCCGAACCCCCAAAAAATTGTACTCCGAAGTTTTTCTTTGCGCATAACCATCTTCGAATACAGTTCGAAGTTGCTTATACCCAAAGAGGGGCTAGTAAATATGGAGACAATTTTAAATCGGCATTCATTATCAAAACAAATGTATTTACAAATTACATCATGAAAAATTGGTATCTATACCAAGAAGGAATCGGAGACCTCTTCGATCCCGAGAGCTAGGGGTGGAACGACTAGTTCCAACATCGGAAGTTCTAAGAACTTTACGTTTAACTCTCTTCCTCCCCTTCGAAGCTCTAAAATCCTTCTGCTCTTGTTGAAGTTCGGCCCAAGTTCGAAGCCGCTCGGGGCTTCTCTCCCAGCTTCTAAGATCTTCAGATCTTTTATTTTGGGCTTCACCTTCGTCTTCGGACCAATTAGTGTCTTCAGAAGACGAGGTGTTTGCGTCGCTCTCTTTATCTTCCTCTTTAATATAAGACAATATGTCTTTAATTACTTCGGGCGCAATAACGCCGGAGTCATCTCGAGGGATAAGAAATCGAGGACGCTTATAACTCTTTAGAAGTTCGAAGGTGTTCCACAGTGAGCGAAGTTCGCTGTTAAGCTCTAACACTTCGATATCTTCCATAAGAGGCAAAGCCTAAAAATATGACAAACAAGATTTTCATTGATAAATATTTACAAGCATCAGCTTTACATAATCAAAAAATCCTAAATAATCCTAAACCTGCGGGTTCGGAGGAGGCTGACTGCTCGAAGCTTGGCTCCGAACTTGCTTTTGGCGTTGGCCTTCGTCAATCCAAGCCTTGATCGCAGATCGACCTTCGGCTCTCCATGAAGTCTGGAAGGCTCGCCAAGCAACAGCTACACCTTCGGAAGGTTTTAAAAGTCGGTCGTCGTCGAAGATGATGGAGCCCTGTGCGCTCGGAGTGATTGATCGGCCCAAATCCTCGTAGTAGCGAAGTATTCCAAGGGCAGACACTTGTCCGGAGAGTTCTCCATAACGTATGCCTGCCGTCTTCATTTGCTTCGCTGCTCCTTGGATCCTCTTTAGCCGGCGCAGCAGAGTTACATTGTCATCCGAAGGTAGTGATCCAGTAGTACCGAAGTACTCCAAGACACCTAACATTTGTTCGATGACCTCCGAAGCCACCTTCTCGGACTTAACCTTTTCTTCAATAAGCATATCCTTGGCCGAAGTTGTTTCAGCTAAAACTCCGGAGATTCGAGCGTTCTCCGTAGTCAAAGCATTCTTTTGAGTTCGGAGTTGGCCAGCCTCTTCTTGTAGCCTTACAAGTGCGGAGTCCTTCGCAGCATCCTCCGTCCGCAGTCTTTCAATCTCCGCTCGAAGCACAACTCTTTCTGCTTCGAGCTCTTTCCTTGCAGCTTCCAAACTTTGCCTAGCCCTTCGCTCTGCTATTATCACATTGTCCATTTGAGATACTCGACCTTCGGAGAAGTTAAGATTTCTTTGAAGAGTTTCGTTCTCTTCCCGAAGTTGAGCAATTTCGTTTTCATTCGACAAAGCTGCAGCGCGGGCTAAGACTGCTTGCTAAGAAAAAGAAAAACTAGAATAAGAAATTATTCATATATAATTCATTATTTGGTTCGAAGATGCTTTATACCTGATAAGCTGCTCTTTCCACAGCAAGGTTAAGCTCCGAACCCTTCACTCTGCTTAAACGGGCTACCAGTTCTGTTTCCCCGACTTGGCGACTGGCTTCACCCAAAGGTTTAACCAAAGTCCCAAGTCCGGTTTTCTCCTCCAAAAAAGGAGTTATGAGAGGAAGCAGTTTTGAAGCTTTCTGGTCAGCCCTGCTTAGCGAAGGTCCGGAGGTGTCTTCCGAGGCCCTTGGAACTTCAGAAGATGGCCCCCCCTCAGTCGATTCACTTTCGTCCGTTGACTCAGATGAAGTCGATCCTTGAGCTGGGAGGGGCTCGATGTGTCTTTTTCCTCTTCCAGGCCCCGGTAGAGCAACTCCCGGTTGCGGCCCCGAAGTTGTCGAAGGTCTTAGAGTTGTATCTTCGAGGGATACTTCGACAACAGGAGGCTCTGAAAAACCAAAAATATTACACATTGTATAATTTTGCAAAAATTGATAAGAATTAAGCAAAATTTACCTTCGATATTCTCTGGAATATCGAGCACCGGGCTGATCGGAGGATCATAAGTGTAGTCCTCATCCGAATCGGCCGTTAAATCTTGAACTACAGGAGCATCGTCCTGAAGAGCCCTCGTTACTTCTTCGAGAATCGAAGCCACAGTGACTTCGACTCCCCCTTCACCCGCTGAAACTCCGGTCTGAGTTATGTCTTCTTGAACTACCGAAGTCATTGGTTGATCAACATTGTCTCCAGACTCCGGTATGTTCGCAGGCACTTCGGCTTCATTCACACCCATAGGGGCTTCATTTTGATCTTCTTGAGTATCCGGAGCTCTTACTTCTTCGATGTTGACTTGAAGCTCCGGAATACCTGCAGTGTCTTCAATGTGAATACTTTGTTGAGCCGCATCTTCGTCAATTAATCTTACTAATAAAATACCTTCGTCTTCTTTAGAGCTAGAAGCCGAAGCTCTTGAGCTCGAAGGTGCGAGTTTTTTCAGCTTCCGAGCCACCTTCTTCGTCGGAGTCTTTGCGGAGCTGGAGGCTCCAGCTTCGGCTACTCTCTTCTTGGGTCCTTTCTCTTGAGGCACCCAGTCCATCAGAGGGGGCGGAGTTAACTCTAACATTCCCCATACTCTGTTAAAACGCTCCCAACTTCCGACTAATTTGATTCGCCATTCCTTTTCTGACGGAGTTGGAGCACCCAAGATCTTCTCCGAAGCCCTTATAATTTGTTCTGAAGTAATAGGGGCTGAAGAAGCTAAAAAATAACTCAAGTTAATCTTTCTTCGAAGTAAATATGTATTATGCATGTTGGTTTCGAAGTTACCTGCAGGGCTCGAAGTATAGTTTATCTTGCGAAGACCGCCTTCCGAGTCATCTTCGAAGGCGATAGGCCAGTTGGCCATCAACGGAGGAATTTGAAGTCCGATGAACTCTTCAGCTAAGTCCCGCATGCTCAACCTTTTGCTGATTTTCTGAAGCAAGTTGAGGCGAGCTTCGAGTTGGCCTTCGTCGGGTTGCACTAAGGCTTCCTTCCGGAACTGAATTTCCTTGAGGGGACCGGCCAGAGGATTACCCACTCCAACTTCGGCATAAAACCACCTTAGAACCCAATCGGTGTACCATCTGGCATTGGTGGCCTTAGTAGGAAATTGCAGAGCATATTCATCACGAAGCCTAAAATTGATGCTTCCAAAGGAAACTACCACCTTCTCACCTCCGGAGCCTACGAAGGTCTTTGGCTGACAAGTCGCTCTATGCAACGCAGCGAAGATTTCAGCCCTCCCCTCACAACCTTCGGCCCTCAGTGCCCACTCGAAGATAGCTAGTCTGGCTACAGCATTCGGAGACAGCTGGGGGAGGGTTACGTGAAACAAGTCAAGTACTTCGGCTAAAAAATCCACAGCCGGGAGGCCCAAGCCCGCTTCGAAAAAAGCTTCGAACACCACAACTTCTCCGGGTCTCGGTGATGGAATTGATTCTTTGCCCGGCTTCCGAATCATAACTCCATTACTAATATTTCCCCCCGCTGTGATTGCCAAAGATTCTTCCTTGCAGGTAGACCGCCCCAACTCAAAAGATTGATCCAAGTACTTGGTTGAGGGTGGGCACAGACCTTGGACATCGGGGATTTGAGGATTTTTTCCCTTTGCCGCCATGGAAGTTGTCGCCTGCATCGAAGACGTCGCCGCCATTGTTGCCGCTGCCGCCGCCGCAGCCGCTTGTTGACGAGCCAAGGTCGAAGGAGGTGCAGAGCCTTTGGTTTTCGCCATCGCAATTGCTGGATCAACTTGAGAGAATGGGAACTAAGGCTCAAGAACTCGAAAGTTAGGGCTCAAGAACTCAAGAACTCAAAAGGCTTTTGACTGGGAGCGAGCGGTGAAAAGGTAATCGAGTAAGTTCCAGAGTTCTTTATTTATAGCCTAAAACTTTCCGTTTGTTACCGTTTGGTTTCTGCCCTTTCGCATTCCCGCTTGTTATTTTCCTCCGAAAATAACGCTTCATATAACTCCGTTAGAAACAGAAACTAACGGTTATATTTTCTAAGTCTAAAAGGACTTTCGAACTTCCTGAATCGGTTCTAAGGTAGTTCAAAAAATAATTACCTTATGACTGATTCGAAGTTCATATCTTCATGTATTTAGGAGATAAAACAAAAATCAATAACCCCTATGATCGGTTATCTTTTCTTTCCGTATACTGCTCTCCTAACGTTACAGGTCGAACGGAGAAGCGTATTCGAGGGGCTACTGTTGGGGGAAAATATCTCCTCTTCGGGGTTATTGCCGAAGCAGCCCAAAGACAGCCAATTAGTTCGAAGATTGTCCGAAGACCTTCTTCGAAGATGCTCGGAACCTGGTTCGAAGCCCGAAGACAAGCACTGGTTCGAAGTATATCTTCGAACCAAAGCCCTTCAGGATCTTTTCTGCCAGCTAAAATGGAAGATTTATCTTTTATCCTATTAGATTAGTCTTTTACCATTTTAGCCCTATTAAGGAAACCGCATAGTTTCCTTAATGTCGGTTGTAATAGAGGGGTAAATAGGTCTTTTCCTTAATATTTAGGCCTATAAATACCCCCCATTTTACCCTGTAATGCGGACCGATTACAAGTGAATCAATATACACTTTCGAACTATTCTAAGCTATTATCCTTTCGGAAGCTTAGAACAGTTTGCCTCGCAAACACTTCGTTTGTTAGTTTCTTTTCTACAGAAACCTGTTAGCGTAATCTTTTACGCCAACAACAGTTAAACCAAGTTCAATAAGTGTTCCCTAGTACTCGTCAAAGTTGCTGGCCTTAGTGCTCCCAATGTGAAAATTCAAGCAATAGAGGGAATCTATGTGCCCAAAGCTCAAGTGGATGCAATAATAGGCCAAATTCAGCTCTCTGCCGCTGCCGCTGATCGGACAAGGGGTTGGACAAGAGATCGGACAAGGGATCGGACAAGCAGAATCTGCCGCTGCCGTTGATCGGACAAGGGATCGAACAAGAGATCGGATAAGGGATCGGACAAGCAATCGACAGGACCAGTTCTCTTTTTTTTTCTCTTATTTTTCACTCTATTTTTTTTGAACAAGGATGACCAGAGATGCAACCACAAAAATTGGCACCTGCAACTGAGGTGGGATGTGGTTCATAGAAATTCAACAAGTTCGCTCATCGGCGAGCAAAAACTTTGACCAATTTTTTTCTTTATCTTCCTGATTTTTTTGGCAATTCTAATGAAGGCTAACACGGGAACCGTGTTAGGGTACCCCCCAAATTGGGTCAAGAATATGCTAAAAAAATTTAGATTTTTATACCAAACGAGCGAAAAGTTATGCCTGTTTTACCGAAGGGGGGTCACAAAGAGTCGATGTGGAAAACGAGTAGGGCTGTGGAGGGGTTTTTTTTTCGGGTGGGGAATTTTTTTTGAGACACAAGACCAACTACTACTCAAACGACACAAAGGGATTACTAAACCAGCAACAAGACTCGACCAAGAACACAAACTCAACAAGGTTAAAAACTGAAATTAAAATTGCAAGGCACAAAGGGGTTCTCGGTGGGGATTTTTTTGAGGGTTTTCTGGACTCTAGGTAGAAATTACGAAGATCGAGATTACCTAATGGGAAACCATCGCTCTGATACCAACTAATGGGGGATTGGTCCCGATCTTCCGCTAGGTAAAGGATAACTTGGATTGGTGGAGAATCTCGACGTTGACGATCCAAGGCTCAAGTCCGGCGGATCAAAACCTTGCAATCGCTACACGACCATCTCCGTTGGCTATCAACCACGCAGGTGCGATTGACCTCGCCACGAAGGCTAGTTCCTGCAAACGAACCCAAGAACACAAGCAAGAACAGGAAGGATACAAGTCGAATACCAAATCACAGATAAACTATGAATAGGAGAGGTTTCACAATCGCTGATGCAGCAGCTAATCGGTCCGGTGCAGGAGCGGGATCTAAACACACAAGTGTAGATGCAAACAAAGAAAAACCTAACCCTAAAGGTGGCTGGCGTGAGTATATAAGGCGTGGGCAGCCTGTAGAAGACGTACAGATTCGGACTTATGGGCTAGAAGACGTACAGACTCGGACTATGGGCCAACACGGCCCAATTCTGTCATGCAGGACTGTTTCAAACACAGAGGTCGACTCGAGACTCCAAATGAGACGAAACCAACGGAAAACGTTCCGTCTTCTCCTCAGCTTTCCAAAAAGTCCAAGAACACGTCAATCGGACTTCGTATGAGGACGTTATGCCCATTTTGGTGCATGGTGGTTGATGTAGTCTGAACCAGTGAATTCTTGACTTCAAATCATCCGTGCGACTCCGTCTTCAACTTCAACTCTTTTATTCCATCTCCCATGTTCCTAATTAACAAAATATCACTAGTATTCAGTAGCATCCCGTCCAAACAAATATTAACATAGTTGCTAAGGAAAGAATTAACCTCATGGTTCAAGCGACTGGCACGGCCCTGTGTGATTGGTCCATGTAATTGAATTGTAGGTGAAGGCTCCATGTGTGTATCATGTGAAGTGATGTCCTCATCAGAACTCCTTTATTTGATCGAAGCAGTTCTAACACTCGGAGGTCCACTCGAAGGTTTTAGAGCCCCGGAGCGCCTTGAAGATGGGCAAACTTTTTTCAGCTGATTTTGCCGGAAATCGGCCAAGGGCGGCTAAGCGCCCGGCCAGCTTCTGTGCTTGCTTCAAATTCTAAGGGGGGACATGTTCTGCAATGCGCTAACTTGCGATGGGCTGGCTTCAATGCCTCGGCTGGAAACCAGATACCCGAGCAGCTTCCCAGCGGGCGCTCCAAAGACACACTTCTCCGGATTGAGGTGGATCCCACACCGCCGAAGGCTATCGAAGGTCTCAGCTATATCTGCACTGTGGTGATCCTTGGTGGTACTTTTGATAACAATATCGTCCATGTATGCTTCGATGTTGCGGCCTATTTGATGGCCCAAAGCCTTGGATATTAGTCTCGAAAAGGTGGCCCCGGCGTTGCGGAGGCCGAAAGGCATTCGAACGTAGCAAAATACTCCCGCGGGGGTAATGAAGCTTGTTTTGACTTGATCCTCGGGCTTTAACCAGATCTGGTGGTATCCGGAATAAGCGTCGAGGAAGCTGAGGAGCTCTGCACCGGCGGTGGAATCGACTAGTTGATCAATGCGAGGCATTAGGTAGGGGTCACGGGGGCAAGCTTTATTCAGAGAGGTGAAGTCAATACACATACGCCACTTTCCAGATGTTTTCTTCTGGACAAACACTGGGTTAGACAGCCACTCAGTGTGACTCACTTCCCGAATGACCCCCGCCTGGATCAGCTTCTCAGTCTCGGCCTTGGCAAGCTCGGCCTGCTCGATGGAAAGCTTCCAGAGCCCCTGGCGCACCGGTCGAGCTTTCGGGTCGACCGCCAGCGAATGCTCAATGATCGAGCGGTCGACGCCCGGGATATCTTCATCGGACCATGCAAATATGTCTAGGTTGTTGCAGATGATTTCCTCGAGCTGCTTTGACACCTCCAGCTTGAGGCCCCCTCCAAACTGGATCGGGTGCTCCTTCCCGTCTTGGACCAAAATCTTCATGATGATCTCCCCTTCCGGGAGAGGCTTGACCTGACGTCCCTTCGGCCCGGAGTCTCTGGCGCCGGGAAGGTTGGCTCCGTCCACGCCTTCTCGGACGCTATGAATTTGGCGTGGGCGCGTGGTCCGGCGGTGCGGAGTGACCGTACTCGAGCCGACGGGCCGCGGCCTGGTCGCCTAGGACCGACAGCACCCCTCCCAGGGTCGACATCTTGAGGCACAAGTAGTTGTGGTGGGCGATGGCTCCGAAGTGGTTGAGCATCCCTCTCCCGAAGATGGCGTTGTAGGCGTACGGAGCATCGACTACGTCGAAGAGGATTTCCTCGCAGCGTCGGAGGGGGGAGTCTCCGAAGGTCACCTCCAGTATGATCTGGCCCAGGGCATCGAGCGGGGGACCCGCGAAGCCCTGGAGTGGTCGGGAAGCTGGCAGCAAGTGCTTCCGGGAGAGACACAGCTGATCGAAGGCCTGCACAAAGATGATGTCAGCAGAACTCACTCCATCGACAAGGATGCGACGCACCTCGACTCCGGCGATATCTGCCGAGATGACGAGGGGGTCGACATGCGGGAACTTGACTCCGGCGGCATCTTCGGTGGTGAAGGAGATGGGAATGTGGGACCACTCGGGGAGAGCAGAGGGGCTGGATGTGCCGATATGCCCGACCTCCTGAACGTAGTCTCTCCGCTGGCGCTTGGACAGGGCTCCCAGGGCCCCTCCTCCGGAGATGGGGGGGACCACCCGTTTCCCTCGATCCGGCGCGTCTTCGAGCTTGGGAGCCTGGGCCCAGCCGAACTCCGGGGCTAGGCAAAGGACCTCTGGCTCCTCGCGGTGTTCAACCACCTGGACCGCTTCTGGGCGAGGTACAGGGTTCCCCTTGTCGGTGGCACCACGACTGGCATTTCGCTCGAGGTAGTCATTCCGGAGGGCGAGGATGGTCCGGCAGGAATCGATGTCTTGGCTCCGATTTTCGCCGTGGACGCTACAGTAAAAGGTGGCCCCTCTGGAGAGTGCCCGAGATGGAGCCTTGGCCCCGACAAAGCGACCTCCACCGGACGTGTGCTGGTGCTTAGCGGGGACTCGAGGGGTAATGCTGAGGACCTCCCCCGAAGATGCTTCCGGCCCCGCCGGGAGTCCCGGTGGACGGAGTCCTGTCGGCCGGAATCTTGGCGGCGGAAGTCAGGTGCTAGGCGGGTTCCCCGGTCGAGGTCCATCGAGACTTCATACGCCTTGGCGCTCGTGGCCCGGACAGGGACTATCATTGCCTGTCGGCCCATCAGGACTTCTTCGGACCGAGCGTACTCTTCGAAGTACGTCATGAGCTGTGCCACCGAGGAGATGGGCTTCCGATGGAGCTTGTCGAGGAGGCCCGGGTGGGTTGCGCCTTGTAGGACCGAAAGTAGCGACCAGAGGGGGGGTGAATGGGCGCCCAAAAAATTCTTTCGAATCAATGGCCTGCTCTCAACACCCAACGCACCTCAAAAGACTTGGCAGGGAAATGTAAACAGATCGTCAAGACCTAAAATGATCTAGTGTAAAAACAACAGTTGACCTAATCGAGAAGACACCAACATAGTGTTGAACGGCAATCTAACATAGCATTTTAAGCAAGGTCAACTCAAGCTACATGAAGGTAAATCATCACAGGTGTTTAATGTGAATGCACATAAAAGGAGATGATGGTTTACCGTTCGAAATTTGTATCCTGTTCAAAACTTGACGAAGCCTGCAGTGTCGAAGCCTACTTCGAAGTTGTCGTGAGAAAGCCGTAGAGTCAAACCTCTAGGCAAGAGTAAGTACTGACAGATCCTTCAAATTAGTAAAGCAAGACTAGCAAAGTATGCACTATGACTTCAAAGCCGACCAGACTCCGTTCGACTGAAACCTTCACACAGAAGCCAACGGACAGAAGACACAGGCCAAAAACAGCAATGATGGCGCAATACCCAAGCTACAAAGCTGCGAAGCAGCTGTCCCTTGTGCAGAGTCTAGCTGCGCTAGACACTTAGGTAGTGCAGAACTAGCTAGCCACGCTAGCTACTTCTTGTAGCATAGTAGCGCCGGATGTTGAAAGAATGATTTTTTCACAGAGGTCCGAAGGTCCCAGATGAAACTCCGAGCAAACACCTCAAAATAAAAATGGCCGAAGCCTGAGACTACACTTTCGGAAAGATGGACTTCGAATTACAATAAGCTATCTGAGCCTAAGCTTCGAAGTTCATGTAGCTTTGAAGAATAGAAAGCGTAAAGCACATGTTCTAGCTTCGAATCATCTACTCACTATTGCGAAGTGCACCTAGTCAATCTCGGTTCGAAGCATACTTCGAGTGAAAAGTTGTCGAAGTCATGCTGCAGAATACTGTGCAGCAATCAGCAGTGAACAGACTTCGGAGCAACCCTCGCTTGGATCTTCGACCAAAAATAAGTCACAGCAGAATGAACAGGCTTCGAATAAAATAAAAACAGGGCATAAACAGGAGCTACAAAGCTCAAAGACTGCAAAGCTACTGTGTAGACCTCCTGCTTAGATAAAAAAGGCTAGCAACTAGCTGTAAAAATTGTAGCTCTGCAAAACCTGTGCCATGTTCAGTTGGGGCCCATTACGAGACAGCATAACCAGTCAAAGAATAAAAGGAACACCAGCCATGTATGCAGTCTCGAGAAGACTAGTACTAGTTTGAAGAAACACTCTAGCTGCAAAAGGCTAGAAACTAGATGTAATCATCACGTGAGAGAAAACTTCAGCAGCTAGAAACCAGAGGCATTTGCACAAGTGAAAATATCATGCAACAGCAAGAACAGTACCCAAATAAAATAGCCCTCAGTGCATAAAAACAAGATGGATGCAGGCGGGGATCAATAAAAAACAACAGCACGTTTAACAAGGTACGCAGAGATCACAGTGAAAAAGTTAATCGCAGGAAAAGAGCCATGATTTAAAACTTAGCAGGATTAACACTCGGTGTGAACGAGATTCAAGTAACGGCGGCGAAAACTCACAGAAACAGCAGAAGAACGGTAGTATGGCGGCGCACACAGAACAGGAACAGGGAGGTGAACTCTGGTATTTTAATTAAATTGAGTTAACCCTAACCCTAGGGATTGGGGCCTATTTATAGGCAGCGCAATAAATGGGGAAAATGCAGAAATACCCCTAGGGTTTTTACAGACGCTGAAATAAATGGAAAAGACCAAACTGCCCTTAGGATATTTTTACAGACTCGACTGACAGACTGTGGGCCTAAAGGCAAAATAGTAAAAACCTAAATAAAGGTAACTTGTCCTGATGCGGAGCTTTCGTAGCAGCTACGGCTTCGCCTCAGAATGGTCAGATCCGAAATCAACGGTCGTCAGTTTTGCGCCAAAACTGACAAAGCGTCCACCGTCTTCGCACCGGGTACCCGGATTGGGCCGGCCCGATTCCGCAGCTCTCTCAGCCCGGCAATCAATCGCCGCCCGTGTACCTGAGTCAATCCTGGTCAACAGCCCAGTGGATCCTCTGCTGCTCCTAGCCCATGTACCCGGATTGGGCCAGCCCAACTTCGCGGCCCCTCTGCCCGATAGTCGCTCGCTGCCCGTGTACCTGAGTCACACGTGGCCTAGACTCAGCAGGTCTTCTTTCTCTTTTCAGTCCTCTTTGACTATCATTAACAATGACTCATCACATCTGGAGCCATGAGGCCCACGCTATTCAGCATGGATCCTCAATCTCCCCCTTGATGAGTGCATTGTCAACACTTCACTTCATTTGCTCTTCAGTACCTGCAAGCAACTGTGGAAACACGAAAACAAAGCACAAGAAAACAGAGAAGAAGAAAATAAAGTAAAAGTTTAACCCTAATGACCAAAAACCAAACAAAAGCAAGAAACGGTCATTATGGTTAACCAAAGGTAGAAACTCAAAACGAGTGCAGTCTCAGAAACATCAACAAGGATATCAAAAGAGTAAAGACAAACGGGACAAAAACTCCCCCTGAAACGAATCCCAGAGAAAGCCAAAACTCCCCCTTAAACTCTTATACCAAAATTTCTCCCCCTTGTTGACAAGTGAACTCATCAAACACTCTAAAAAGACACTGACTCCCCCTGAAATGCAACTTCCCCACAAAATATGCAATGAATGCAACTGGGGTGCAGGTGGAGTGTAGAAAGCATGCTTCTCAGATATGATTGACTGCAATTACAACATCTAAAAAGTATAGCAAAAGACATACTGTCTAAGACACATGGCATGATCAGTACAACAGATGATATCTAATGAAAGTCATTAGGACGCATTTTTCAGTTTTTGCAAACAAAAGCATCACCACATTTTCCAGTTAACAAGCAAGGTAAAGCATGAGATGCAGAAGCTAACTGATATGTACCAAGATAAGCATCGTCCAAAACAAAGTGCTTCAGCAAACTTGTTATCTTTTAAATGTTCAGGCTTTTTCATTTTCCTTTTTCATTTTTGCCAAGGGTTATTTCCATGTCAGACCTTATGCTAACCGACCAAGTCAAGCCTAGGCCAGAACAGGACCATCGGAAGCTTAAGACATTGGTCTTGGCATACACTACACTGTCCTAGTTCATACCAAAGTGCTATGGTAAGCAGTCCAGAACAATGCAATGTGACAAAACAAACCCACTTGGATCTTTTCAACTCAAGCATAAAAAGGCATGGAATTTTCATTCATTTTTGATTCTTATCATTTTTATACCACATTTTCCATGTTAAAGCATAAAGATGTCCAAGTTGCATATCTGCATCTATGTGAGGAACTAGCTACAAGGCATGTAACAGATAGCAAAAGCACTCAGCCTACACATGCTACTTACCAGAAGCAATGGTGATCATTTTTTTAAGTTTAAAGCATAAAAGCCATGCATATGACAGATATCAGACATATCAAGTGAACTGAACCAAAGCATGATCATTAACAAGTAATCAAAAGCATGTACCAGCTAGAATAAGTAAAGCAGTTCAATCATATAACAAAAGCAGGCTCAAAAGTGTGATATGTGAATATGTATGATATGAACACACACAAAAAGACTCAAGAAAAGAGTAAAGAAGAAAGAAAACTGACGTAAAATATCCTAGAAAGGATACACAACACCCAAATCCCCTCGTAAACGCTCAAAAGTAGACTGATCTAGGGGTTTGGTGAAAATGTCAGCCAACTGATGATGGGTATCAACATGAACAAGGTCAATGACACCTTTCTCATATTGATCCCGCAAAAAGTGAAAGCACACATCAATGTGTTTGGTTTTTGAATGGAGACATGGGTTTTTCCCTACACTAATTGCACTGGTGCTGTCGCAAAACAAAGGAACTCTGGTAGGAAAGAACAACCCAAAATCTCTCAAAGTGGAAATCATCCAAACCAACTGTGAGCACCAGCTAGCAGCAGCTACATACTCAGCCTCAGTGGTCGAAAGAGCAACTCCAGATTGCTTTCGAGAAGACCAAGAGACAAGAGAAGAACCAAGAAACTGGCAAGTACCGGAAGTCGACTTGCGATCCAATCGGCACCCACCAAAGTCGGCGTCCGAAAATCCAGATAAATCAAGAGATGATGATGCTGAATAATAAAGACCAAGAACAGGCGCATAAGTAAGATACCTGAAGATGCGCTTGACAGCCTGACGATGAGACGCGCGAGGTGAAGACTAGAAGCGCGCGCATAGTCCCACGGCGAACTGTATGTCTGGCCTTGTCGCCATCAAGTACACCAGCGAACCGATCATCCCTCGAAACTCTCTCTCGTTGACCTTGACACTGCTCTCGTCCTTGTCCAGACCCCCAGATGTGCCCATTGGGGTCATCTGCGGCTTCAATTCACCACCAAAGTCAAATTTTTTCAACATGTCACGAGTGTACTTACCCTGGTGGATGAAGGTGCCGTCCTTGGTCTGCTTGATCTGGAGCCATAAGAAGTACTTGAGCTCACCCATGAGACTCATCTCAAACTCGCTGTGCATCTGCTCAGAAAACTTGGACACAAGATCATTAGTAGTACCGCCAAAGATAATATCGTCCACGTATATCTGAGCGACTAAGAAATCTGAAGCATCTCTGAGCAAGAAGAGAGTTTTATCCACAGAACCCATCACAAAGCCCTTCCCCAACAAAAACTGCTTTAACCGGTCATACCAAGCCCTGGGGCTTGCTTTAACCCGTATAAAGCTTTTTGCAATTTAAAAACATGTCGAGGGAACTTAGTGTTCTCAAAACCGGGGGGCTGCCTAACATAAACCTCCTCCTCTATGTACCCATTCAGAAAAGCACTCTTGACATCCATTTGAAAAAGCTTAAAACCCTTCGAAGCGGCAAAAGCTAAGAGAATGCGAATGGACTCAAGACGGGCAATAGGGGCGAAGGTTTATTCAAAATCAATACCTTCCTTCTGGCAGAAACCCTGTGCAACTAGTCGAGCTTTGTTGCGCACCACAACCCCATCTTCACCTTGCTTGTTCTTGAACACCCACTTGGTGCCTATGGGGTTGCATCCTGGTGGCAGCTCTACTAGTGTCCAAACCCGATTACGGAAAAAATTCTCAAGCTCTTCTTGCATGGCATTAATCCAGTTCGAGTCAGATAGAGCATGAGAAATGTCTCTGGGCTCAAAAGATGCAACAAAAGCAGATTCAGCAAACACAGCAAGAGAGTCAACAGACGAACGCAAAGTTCTTGTAGACACATCACCGATGATGAGCTCTGAGGGGTGATCACGCTGAACTGCTCGGGATCCCTGGTGATCTGAAGTCACCTCACCAGAGTCAGCAGCTGGCACCTCTGGACTCGACTGAGGGGGCTCGATCGAAGTGGAAGAAGTTATCAGAGGTCCGCCCTCGTCCTTAGTCGAAGTCTCAGAAGGTGTGGGCTCTGCAGGAGGTGCAGAAGGCCCAGCCTCATCAGCGGCTGGAGTATCCTCATCTTCCTCGAAGATGAACTCTCCGAGCTCACCATCACCAGAAAGCTCAAAAGAAGGAGTTAAAGAAGGCAAGGACTCATCAAAAGAAACCTCGCAAGTCTCGATAAGCTGCTGGGATTCGAGGTTCCAAACACGGAAACCTCGAGAATGCAATGCATAACCAAGAAAAACTCCGTCCCAGCAACGAGACTCGAACTTGTCCAAATGCCCTCCCTTGTTGAGCACAAAGCACTTGCAGCCAAACGCTCGCAAGTGGCTCACCTTGGGTTGTCTACCAACCCGCAACTCATATGATGTCTTACCAAGGTAAGCTTTAAGAAAAATGCGGTTGGCCAGATAGCAAGCTGTGTTCATGGCTTCAGCCCAAAAACGCCTAGGAGTCCTGTGCTCATCGAGCATCGTCCTGGCCATCTCGACTAGCGTGCGGTTCTTTCGTTCAACAACGCCATTCTGTGGGGGAGTGTAAGGAGCAGAAAACTGATGGTCAAGACCCTGATCACTACTGAAATTGACGAACTGAGAGTTCTTGAACTCAGAGCCATTGTCGGAGCGAATTGCTCGCATCCGACCATTGTTCTCATTCTTCAGCTTCAGAATCAGGTCATGAACAAAATGAAAAGTCTAATCCTTAGACTCAAAAAAGAAAACCCACGAGAATCGAGAAAAATCGTCAACAATCACAAGTGCGTACCACTTCCCACCGACTGAGCGTACCTGAGATGGACCGACAGTGTCCATGTGTAATAGCTCGCCCGGATACGAAGTCATCACCTGAGTCACAGGTGAGTGAGAAGCGGCAACCATTTTCCCGTGACGACAGGGATGACAAACTAGATCTTTCTCCATTTTAAGCTTGGGCAATCCTCAGATGAGGTCCATAGAGCTTAACCTGACTAGCAGATCAAAACTCAAATGACCTAACCTCCTATGCCACTTCCAGAGCTCAGAAGAAGATCCAGCAATCAAACAGCGAGAAGGGCCAAAAGAACTAGAGAAGTCAATTCGAAAAACTTTACCGAAAGGTAAGATCTGGCAAATCAAAGACCCTCTAGAATCAAACACAGAAGAATTGCCCTTCTTAAAACACACCTCCAAACCATCCTCAAGAAGTTGCGAAACAGAGATCAAATTGAAGTTCAAGTTTACAACCAAAGCAACGTTCTTCAAAGAAAAATGGTCTGAAATGCGAATTTAGCCAATGCCACTTACTTTCCCTTAACCACTGTTCCCGAAGGTGATGTACTCCTTCGAGCTCGGGGGAGTGAGACTGGAGAACCATCCGCGATGTCCCGTCATGTGGCGAGAACACCCTGAGTCCATGATCCAAACATCCTCAAGTCCCCGATCCTGCACAATCAGTGGCTGTAAGTGGGAGCAAATGGTCCGGCATCGGGTTTAGCAAAAGAGCTAAACCAGTGTTGAGCCATCTGCTCAAAAGACGGAAAGCAGAAATCATCAGAAAAGTTTGGACCAAAACGCGGCTCAAAGCGTGGTCCTTGGTTCTGCCTAAAACCTCGGCCACGAGGTCCAGGACCGTAGCCAAAACGGCCTGGAGCTCTACCAGACCGAACACCACCAACTGGAGTATTGGTAAGAAAGCCGTCTCCTCTACCACCACCTACACGACGCGGCCTGGCCTCCAGCCTCTCCCCGCGTCGAGGAACACGCAGTCTACCACCCTGCTGGTAGAACTGCTCCTGACCACCACGAGCTCTCTCTGCTATCTCAACCCGCTTCCTCTTGAAGCAAAACTCCGCAAGATGGCCGTCTCTCTGACAATACTCACAATGGTAGGTGGGCTTCTTGAGATGTGGTTGAGGCTTAGGGTTCTTGGGCTTAGTGGTGATTGGTGTTGTCTTCTTGGGCTGAGAGGGTCCAGGAAGAGAGTCTAGAGAAGTGTGGAGGAGTTTGGGCTTTGGAACCCAGATGGGTTTCTTGGGTGGAGCTTTGGGTGGTTCATGAATCACTCCATCCTTGGGCTGACAAGCCTGGGAAGACTTAGTGGAATGGGTCTTGGGATATCTCTGCTCAGGAGTCATTTTACTCCACTCCACCGCCCGGCTAATGGCACTCTCAAAGTCAGCCTTGGTGTAGGTGTAACCTACCCCAAACCCATCCTGCCTCTTGAACTGCTGGATCATCATGCCGAGCTGAGGCTCTCTGGCACTGATCCAACTCAGGATAGAACAGAGGTAAAAGTTCTCATTCTGAGAATCAGCTAGCTCCTCTCTCAAGGCAGCTAGAACCTCCACCGGAGACAAGCAGGTCTCACACTCGCTATCTATCTGGACAGACTTCTCGGCTTTCAGCTTAATCAACTCCATTCTAAGATATAGACAGTTCTCACAGACAGTGGGTGGAACTGACAATGTCTCAAGCTCTAGCCTAGTCTGCGCCAGCTCAGCTCTCATTCTCTCCAAATCACCTAGATGCTCATCGTCCTTGGCTTTCAGCTCAGCTAAACTAGCAAGATGAGATGGGCAATCAGCACAGGGTACGACGACAGTGGCTTGAGCATTTTTCAGCTCCAGCTGAGCGCTTTCAAGCTCAGTGGCCAAAGCGTCCCTCTCATCAACCCTTTCTGTGTACCTGGACTTCACAGTCGACAGGTCACACAGAAGCACCTCACACTTTGGGCACTCACTGCTATCACCCAAGCAAGGGGAAGAAGATAGACTCTCAATTCAGCCGTTGGCCACGGCAAGCTCTCTCTCAATTTCGCGTTCATAAGATGATACCTTTTCATTGTCGTCGTCGTCGGAGTCATCGGAGGAGCTCTTCTCTTTCTTATCCCCAAGAGCCATTGAGCAGAAGCTCTTGCGGGATCTTCGGCGTTGATGTGAGCGGCTCTTTGGTCTGTCCCCGAAGGCCATGAAGCAAAGGCCCGCTGGATCGTCCTTGTCCTTCCCCTTCCTAATGATGATCTCCTCATCGCTTGAGCTCGATGAAGAGGAAGAAGACGTAGACCGCTTGGAGTAGCTCTTCTCCATCTCGGCGAAGAAGGCCTTGTCGCGCTTCTTGTTCTCTCGCCGGTAGTCCTTCAGGGCATTTCTGAAGAATCTGGTCTTTGGCTTGCCCTTGTTGAAGGAGGAGCTCTCGTGCTTGCCGGAGTCGTGGAAGCCACCACCGGTGCTCTTCTTGTGTCCATTGCGCTTGGGGCAGTCGGCGATGAAGTGTCCTGAATCACCACACTCAAAGCATCCGGTCTTTGTGCCGTGTCTTTTGAACATCCTTTTGTCATAAACATGACGCACTCGGTTGTTAAAAAGACACAAATCATCATCTCCCAACGACTCGAGCTGGTCCTCAGTGATAGACATCAAAGAGAACCCAACACAACTCACAGAAGAGGGATCAACAGAAGGTGTAGCAAGGGCCAGAGATTTTGATCCAGAGCCAGTGAGATTTGATCTCAACTGGGTATCAACCTCGGTGGCCTTCAGCTTGCTAAACAAATCAGAAATGGTCAAGGTATCATAAGAAGTCCTCTCAATGATAGAGGATTCCTTGATCTCCCAGATCTTTGGGTCCAAGGTATGGAGAACCTTGAGCGCCTGCGCGTGATCTAAGACTAACTGAACACCCTCAGCTTTGTTGTCCCGAAGCTTGTTTATGATCGACTGAAAACGACCAAACAATGCTTCAACAGATTCACCCGGCTTTTGTGTGAAGTTCTCATATTCACGCCGGTAGGTCTGATAGATCCGAGCCTTGACCTGGGCTGTCCCCTCATGGTGTGCCTGGAGGGTAGCCCAGATCTCTCTCGCAGTGGAGAGATGGCTCACACGCTCAAATTCAGTGGGACCTAAACCAAAAAACAAGATGTTCACAGCTTTGCTATTGTTCACATGCTGAGCGATGATACCAGGAGTACCACGCTCAGCAACTGGCAATATGACAAACGTAGCGTGAACGCAAATGTCCTAGATGTCCGAGCTTTGGCTCATGAGATAGGCTCGCATGCGAGTCTTCCAATAATTATAGCCATAAGCTTCCAAGGACGGGACCTTGCCAGGAGAAGTCATGATCACTACTGGGGTTTAGAACCGGTTAAGGTATGGAAAAACCCTAACCAGGCTCTGATACCACTTGTAGGACCGAAAGTAGCGACCAGAGGGGGGGGTGAATGGGCGCCTAAAAATTCTTTCGAATCAATGGCCTGCTCCCAACACCTAACGCACCTCAAAAGACTTGGCAGGGAAATGTAAACAGATCGTCAAGACCTAAAATGATCTAGTGTAAAAACAACAGTTGACCTAATCGAGAAGACACCAACATAGTGTTGAACGGCAATCTAACATAGCATTTTAAGCAAGGTCAACTCAACCTACATGAAGGTAAATCATCACAGGTGTTTAATGTGAATGCACATAAAAGGAGATGAAGGTTTACCGTTCGAAATTTGTCTCCTGTTCAAAACTTGACGAAGCCTGCAGTGTCGAAGCCTACTTCGAAGTTGTCGTGAGAAAGTCGTAGAGTCAAACCTCTAGGCAAGAGTAAGTACTGACAGATCCTTCGAATTAGTACAGCAAGACTAGCGAAGTATGTACTATGACTTCGAAGCCGACCAGACTCCGTTTGACTGAAACCTTCACACAGAAACCAACGGACAGAAGACACAGGCCAAAAACAACAATGATGGCGCAATACCCAAGCTACAAAGCTGCGAAGCAGCTGTCCCTTGTGCAGAGTCTAGCTGCGCTAGACACTTAGGTAGAGCAGAACTAGCTAGCCACGCTAGCTACTACTTGTAGCATAGTAGCGCCGGATATTGAAAGAATGAGTTTTTCACAGAGGTCCGAAGGTCCTAGATGAAACTCCGAGCAGACACCTCGAAATAAAAATGGCCGAAGCCTGAGACTACACTTTCGGAAAGATGGACTTCGAATTACAATAAGCTATCTGAGCCTAAGCTTCGAAGTTCATGCAGCTTTGAAGAATAGAAAGCGTAAAGCACATGTTCCAGCTTCAAATCATCTACTCACTATTGCGAAGTGCACCTAGTCAATCTCGGTTCGAAGCATACTTCGAGTGAAAAGTTGTCGAAGTCATGCTGCAGAATACTGTGCAGCAATCAGCAGTGAACAGACTTTGGAGCAACCCTCGCTTGGATCTTCGACCAAAAATAAGTCACAGCAGAATGAATAGGCTTCGAATAAAATAAAAACAGGGCGTAAACAGGAGCTACAAAGCTCAAAGACTGCAAAGCTACTGTGTAGACCTCCTGCTTAGATAAAAAAGGCTAGCAACTAGCTGTAAAAATTGTAGCTCTGCAAAACCTGCGCCATGTTCAGTTGGGGCCCATTATGAGACAGCATAACCAGTCAGAGAATAAAAGGAACACCAGCCATGTATGCAGTCTCGAGAAGACTAGTACTAGTTTGAAGAAACACTCTAGCTGCAAAAGGCTAGAAACTAGATGTAATCATCACGTGAGAGAAAACTTCAGCAGCTAGAAACCAGAGGCATTTGCACAAGTGAAAATATCATGCAACAGCAAGAACAGTACCCAAATAAAATAGCCCTCAGTGCATAAAAACAAGATGGATGCAGGCGGGGATCAATAAAAAACACCATCACGTTTAACAAGGTACGCAGAGATCACAGTGAAAAAGTTAATCGCAGGAAAAGAGCCATGATTTAAAACTTAGCAGGATTAACTCTCGGTGTGAACGAGATTCAAGTAACGGCGGCGAAAACTCGCAGAAACAGCAGAAGAACAGTAGTATGGCGACGCACACAGAACAGGAACAGGGAGGTGAACTCTGGTATTTTAATTAAAGTGAGTTAACCCTAACCCTAGGGATTGGGGCCTATTTATAGGCAGCCCAATAAATGGGGAAAAATGCAGAAATACCCTTAGGGTTTTTACAGACGCTGAAATAAATGGAAAATACCAAACTGCCCTTAGGATATTTTTACAGACTCGACTGACAGACTGTGGGCCTAAAGGAAAAATAGTAAAAACCTAAATAGAGGTAACTTGTCCTGATGCGGAGCTTTCGTAGCAGCTACGGCTTCGCCTCAGAACGGTCAGATCCGAAATCAACGGTCATCAGTTTTGCGCCGAAACTGACAAAGCGTCCACCGTCTTTGCACCGGGTACCCGGATTGGGCCGGCCCGATTCCGCAGCTCCCTCAGCCCAGCAATCACTCGCCGCCCGTGTACCTGAGTCAATCCTGGTCAACAGCCCAGTGGATCCTCTGCTGCTCCTAGCCCATGTACCCGGATTGGGCCAGCCCGACTTCGCGGCCCCTCTACCCGACAGTCGCTCGCTGCCCGTGTACCTGAGTCACACGTGGCCCAGACTCAGTAGGTCTTCTCTCTCTTTTCAGTCCTCTTTGACTATCGTTGACAATGACTCATCACATCTGGAGCCATGAGGCCCACGCTATTCAGCATGGCTCCTCACGCCTTCATTAGAATTGCCAAAAAAAATCAGGAAGATAAAGAAAAAAATTGGTCAAAGTTTTTGCTCGCCGTTTAGAGAACTTGTTGAATTTCTGTGAACCACATCCCACCTCAGTTGCAGGTGCCAATTTTTGTGGTTGCATCTCTTGTCATCCCTGTTCAAAAAAAATAGCGAAAAAAAAGAAAGTGAAAAAAAGAGAAAAGAAAAGAAACAAGATTGTGAGAAGCAAAAGAGAACCGGTCCTGTCGTTTGCTACCTTGTTTTGCCTCCAATTGAGTTTTGGGCACATAGTTTCCCTCTATTGCTTGAATTTTCACCTTGGGAGCACTAAGGCCAGCAACTTTGATGAGTACTAGGGAACACTTATTGAACTTGGTTTAACTGTTATTACTATCGCTATTCCTGGCTACTCACTTTGCCTTCCAAGCTACATCTTCTCTTGGTCAGGACAGGTTCACATCTTGCAATCGCACACCACCCTCCACTTGGTTCATCACCCGTAGGCCGGTGACCTCACTGCGGCGTGGTAAGAACACTTGCAAGCGTGGGTAAGGCGCTTGACGGATTGCTTCCACCACACACCCACCACCCCACCTAGTTGCTTTCCATAAGGATAATTCTTTGTTATTTTGTCTTTTCACTAACATGGCAGATAACAGCGATACCTCTCCATCTGATTTTAATGACTGTGTCTCACGACGTGCTCTACTAGAGTCTCAGCGGCAGACCCAACATTCCATCGAACATCTCGCGCGTACTGTGGCTGACCTAGTGGACCGGATGACTTCCCTGGAGACATGATTGCCTGCTGCACAAGCCGACGACGACCATGTTGAGGAGGAAGATGACCATGTTGAGGATGAAGACGACCTATCCTACGCTGGGAACAATGGCATTGACCGTGACGAGGCTACACGTCATCCCTTTCAGTTCAATCATCAAGGTATGGGCGGCCACCGCAACCGCCATCCACGAGGTAACAATGGCAACCGCGGGAACAATGATCCCTACTCCAAGGTAAAATTTTCAGTACCTCATTTTGCTGGCACCTATGATCCAGATGCATATTTAGATTGGGAGATGTCAGTCAAACAAAAATTTAATGCCCACATGGTTCCTGCTATCCACCGCGTGCGCTTAGCTACTAGTGACTTCACTGGATATGCTCTTCTTTGGTGGACTGAAATAGTTCAGGTTGGCAATGAACCATAAAATTGGGGTATGTTAAAACGGAAAATGCATGGTAGATGGGTCCCACCTTCATATAAACGTGATTTGAGAAAAAAATTGCAGCGCCTAAACCAAGGAAATAAATCGGTAGAGGAGTATTATCAGGAGTTGCAAATAGGTTGCATGCGTGCTGAAATTGAGGAGGACAATGAGGATAAAATGGCCCGTTTTTATGGTGGTTTAAGACGTGAAATTCATGATATAATTGATTATAAAGAATACAATACTATCACTCGCCTTTTCCACCTTGCTATACTATCAAGAGGGCAGCAGTAGCAGCAACACCAACGACCACCACCACCTTCTCGACCGGCGGCTACATCAGCACCTTCTACATCTACAGCCCAGGCTGAGAGTTCCAAGGCTGCAGCATCCAAGGCGCCAGCCAAGCCCACCTCCTCGGTGGCCTCTACTGCATGTTCTGCAGCGATCCAGTGTCACCGATGCAAAGGATTCGGCCATGTTATGAAGGACTGCCCTAGTCAGTGGGCTTATATTGCTACGGAAGACGGTGGCTATGTAAGTGCTAGTGATGTTGAAAATGAATATGCACTTGCTGCTAACATTGCAGGAGATTACGATGCTTCCGACGATGATGCTGTTTTTGCACCGGATGCCTCTGCTGACCATGAAGCACTTATTGTACAACGTGTTTTGAGCACTCACATGGAGCAGGACGATCGGGCACAACGGAATAATCTGTTTCAGACCTTCTTCATCGTCAATGACCGTCGTGTACGTGTCATCATCGACAGCGGTAGTTGCAACAATTTGGTGAGCCACGACATGGTAACGAAGCTTCAACTTCCCACACGTGCACATCCACACCCTTACTATGTGCAATGGTTCAACAATAGCGGTAAGGTCAAGGTAACACGAACTGCTCAAATCAAATTTTCCATTGGTACATACTTCGGAGTTGCTGATTTTGATGTAGTACCAATGCAAGCATGTTCTCTATTACTTGGTAGGCCTTGGGAGTATGATACTGATGCTACACACCATGGTAGGAGCAATAAGTACACATTTATGTATAAAGGAAAGAAAGTTACTTTGCTTCCCATCACTCCTGCTGAAATTGTGAAATTTGAACAAGAAAAACATGCTAAGGACGTACAAACGAACACACAACCTTCTGAAAATCAGCAAGTAGCTAAGACGCTCTTGAGGCAACAGAAAGATAAATTGCTTCTCCTTCTTCATGACAAGTTATTAATTTGAAAGGACGTGCCATGCTTGCAACTAAAACTGACCTTGCTGAAATTTGTGATGATACTCCCTTGATATATGGCTTGATTTGCACGAACGTGCTGTTTTCACTTGCGAACATTCCTAGCTCTGTTCCTGTTGCAGTCACTGACCTTTTGTAGGAGTTTAACGATGTTTTTCCTGCTGAGATACTGTTGGCATAAAAGATTACGCTAACAGGTTTCTGTAGAATAGAAACTAACAAAAGAAGTGTTTGCGAAGAGAACTGTTCTAAGCCTCCGAAAGGATAACAACTTAGAATAGTTCGAATGTGTGTATTGAATAACTTGTATTCGGTCCTTATTACAGGGTGAAACGGGGGGTATTTATAGGCCCAAATATTAAGGAAAAGACCTATTTACCCCTCTATTACAACCGACATAGTGGAAACTATTCGGTACCCTTGATGGGGCTAAAATGGTAAAAGACTAATCTAATGATATAAAAGATAAATCTTCCATCTTAGCTGGCAATAAAGATCTCGCAGAACCTTAGTTCGAAGATGTACTTCGAACTAATGCCTATCTTCGTACTTCGAGCTTGACTCTGGGTATCTTCGAAGATGGACGTCTGGAAACCTTCGAATCCACTATCTGCTGTCATGCTATTGCAGCAATAACCCCGAATAGGAGATATTTTCCCCCAACAGTAGCCCCTCGAATACTCTTCTCCGTTTAACCTGTAATGTTAGGAGAGCAGTATACGGAAGGAAAAAATAACTAGACATAGGGGTTATTAAATTTCAATTCATCTCCGAAATGTACGAAGATATAAACTCTGAATCAGTCTTAAGATAATTACTTTCGAACTATTTTAGAATCGACTCAGGAAGTTCGAAAGTCTTTTAGACTTAGAGGAAATAGCCGTTAGCTTTGTGGTCCTAACGGAAACTGTAGAAAGCGTTAATTTCAGAGAAAAGTAACGGGCAGGAATGCGAAACGGCATGGGCTAACGGTAAGAATGTAAAGTTTAGGCTATAAATAGATGGCCTAGAACTTACCCGGTTACCTTTTCACTGCTCTCTCGCAATCAAACATCTTTTTAGCCCCTTGAGTTCTTTGAGCCCTAGCCTCCATTTCTCCAAAGCAATCCAGCGACCACAATGGTGAAGACCAAGGGATCTGGAGCTCCGTCGTCCTTGGCCCGGCAGCAGGCGGCTGCAGCAGCAGCGGCTGCAGCATTGGCGGCGGCACCTCTGGCATCTGCAGCGACATCCATGGCGGCAGGAGGGAGAAATCCCCAAAACATCGATGATCAAAGTCTCTGCCCGCCATCAACGAAGTATCTGGACCAGTCTTTCCAACTGGGATCTTCTACCTGCAAAAGGGAATCGCTGGCAATTGCGGTAGAAGGAAAAATCAGTACTGGAGTGATGATTCGGAAACCCGGGAAAGAACTCATTCCATCACCAAGGCCCGAAGAAGTGGTTGTATTCGAAGCCTTCTTCGTAGCCGGCTTGGGCCTTCCTGCAGTAGACTTCCGGGCGGAGGTACTCGATCTATTCCATGTTACCCTCCCTCAATTATCTCCGAACGCAGTAGCTAGACTGGCTATCTTCGAATGGGCATTGAGAGCCGAAGGTTGCGAAGGGAGGGCAGAGATCTTCGCTGCGCTACACAGGGCTTCATGCCAACCTAAAACCTTCGTAGGCTCCGGAGGTGAAAAAGTAGTGGTATCCTTCGGAAGCATTAATTTTAGGCTTCGGGACGAATATGCCCTGCAATTCCCTGCTAAGGCCATCAATGCAAGATGGTATACTGACTGGGTTATGAGGTGGTTCTATGCCGAAGTTGGGGCGAGTAATCCTCTAGCCGGACCTCTGAAAGAAATTCAATTCCGGAAAGAGGCCTTAGTGCATCCCGGCCAAGGTCAGCTCGAAGCCCGCCTCAACCTACTTCAGTGAATCAGCCGGAGGTTGAGTATGCGAGACTTAGCCGAAGAGTTCCTCGGGTTACAAATTTCTCCACTGATGGCCAACTGGCCTATCATCTTCGAAGAGGATTCGGAAGGCGGTCTCCGGAAGATCACCTTGACTTCGAGCCCTACAGGTAACTTCGAAGACAACATGTATTATGCATATTCATTCGAAGAAAAACTAACTTAATTTATTTTTCTTTTTTAGCTTCTTCAGCCCCCGTTACTTCGGAACAAATCGTAAGGGCTTCGGAGAAGATTTTGGGCGCTCCAACTCCAACCGAAAAAGAATGGAGAGTCAAGTTAGTCGAAAGTTGGGAGAGATTTAATATAGTATGGGGAATGTTGGGAATCACTCCGCCCCCTCTGATGGATTGGGTGCCTTCGGAGAAAGGACCCAAGAAAAGGAAAGCCGAAGCTGGGGCTTCGAGCTCCACAAAGACTCCGGTGAAGAAGGTGGCTCGGAAGCCCAGAAAACCTGCACCTCCGAGCCCAAGAACCTCAACCTCCGGTTCTAAATAAGATGAAGGTAAACTATTAGTGAGGTTGATTGATGAGGATGCAGCTCAAAAAGATATTCATGTTGAAGATACTGCAGGTATGCCTTTGTCTCAGGCTAACATTGAAGAAGTGAGAACTCCGGATGCTCAAGAGGAAGAGCAAATCGAAGCCCCTACGACTGAAGGTGAAGTCGAAGTTACTGCGACTTCGGCCTTGGATGAAGGAAAAAATGTTCAAAGAGATACTCCGGCAGTTGAAGTTTTGACTGTTGATTCAGACGAAGACCTCACCTTCGATCCTTCGAGCAGTCCGATGCTCGCTCACCACCAAAATGTCGAAGGTAAACTTCGTATAATTTTCTTGTTCTTTTCTGCAATATTATACAGTGTATAATACCTTTGCTTTTGCAGAACCCTCTTCCGTGGAAGAAGTGCGTCGTGAAGATCCAATTCAAGGGCCTTTGACAACTTCGGAACCGCACCCGGAAGTCGCTCAACCAGGGCCTGGAAAGGGTAAAAGACATATAGAACCTCTCCCTGCTCAAGGATCAACTTCGTCTGAATCAACAGGCGAAAGTCAATCTACTGAGGAGGGGCCATCTACTGAAGCTCCAAGGACCTCAGCAGAACGCTTCGGAGCTTCGGCAAGCAGGGATGACCAAGAAGCTTCGGCAATGCTCCCTCTTTTAACTCCTTTTTTGAAGCAAAGAACTGGGCTTCGGACTCTGCTCAAACCTTTGGGTCGAGCCAGTCGCGAAGTCGGGGAGACAGAGCTGGTAGCCATTTTAAGCGAGGCGAGGTCATAGAACAGATGCTAGGTGTTCTGGAGTACTTCGGTACTACTGGATCACTTCCTTCAGATGACAACGTCACTCTGCTGCACCGGTTAAAAAGGATCCAAGGAGCAGCGAAGCAAATGAAGACGGCGGGCATTCGTTACGGAGAACTCTCCGGACAAGTGTCTGCCATCGGACTACTTCGTTACTATGAGGACTTGGGCTGAACAATCACTCCGAGCGCAGAGGGCCCTATTACCTTCGACGACGAGCGGCTTCTGACTCCTTCTGAAGGCGTGAGCGCTGCCTGGCAGGCCTTCCAAGCTTCATGGAGAGCCGAAGGTCGCACTGCGATCAAGGCTTGGATCGACGAAGGTCAACGCCAGAAGCAAGTTCGGAACCAAGCTTCAAGCAGTCAGCCTCCTCCGAACCCGCAGGTTTAGGAATAATTTAGGATTTTTGACTATGTAAAGCTTCATGCTTATGAACATTTATCAATGAAAATTTGTTTATCATATTTTTAGGCTTTGTCTAATACGGAAGATATCGAAGTGTTAGAAATTAACGACGAACTTCGCTCATTATGGAACACCTTCGAACTTCTAAAGACTTACAAGCGTCCTCGATTTTTAATTCCTCGAGATAGCTCCGGTGTAATTGCGCCCGAAGTAATCAAAGATATACTGTCTTATATTAAAGAGGAAGAAAAAGAGGTTAGCTTGAACACTTCATCTTCTGACGACGCTACTTGGTCTGAAAACGAAGATGAAGCTCAAAATAAAAGATCTGAAGATCTTAGAAGCTGGGAAAGAAGCCCCGAACAGCTTCGAACTTGGGCCGAGCTTCAACAAGAACAGAAGGATTTTATAGCTTCGAAGGGGAGCAAGAGAGTTAAACGCAAAGTTATTAGAACTCCCGGCGCTAGAACTAGTCATTCCACCCCTAGCTCTAGAGACTGAAGAGGTCTTCGATTCCTTCTTGGTATAGATACCAATTTTTCATAATGTAATCTGTAAACACATTCGTTTGAATAATGAATACCGATTTAAAATTGTCTCCATATTTACTAGCCCCTCTTTGGGTATAAGCAACTTCGAACTTCATTCAAAGATGGTTATGCGCAAAGAAAAAACTTCGGAGTACAATTTTTTGGGGGTTCGGAGCCCCTCTGCAATTTAAAGATCTTTTAAAATCTTACAAAATGTCTTCGACTGTTTGCAGTCGGAAGAATGGCAATTTAATACCTTTGTTTTACGAAAGAAATCACTTGAGATAACTTTCAAGATACTTTAGTATCTTAGATAATTTGTCACTTTGGACTGTGTTAACAGACATTCGAAGCTCATGGCTCAAATTCTGTTTTGCTTTAGCCACCTTCGGCTTATTTTTGCGATCTCTGTCGAACCAATGGTTCGGAGTTTGCAATGGTCTCTTTGGACTCTTTTGACGGATGTCTACCAGCCAATGGCTTGGACTCCGTATATTTTGGCCACCTTCGGCTCTTTTTGCGGAAGTCTACCAGCCAATGGCTTGGACTTCGCAGGTTTTGGCCACCTTCGGCTCTTTTTACGGAAGTCTACCAGCCAATGGCTTGGACTCCACAGGTTTTGGCCACCTTCGGCTCTTTTTACGGAAGTCTACCAGCCAATGGCTTGGACTCCACATGATGTGGTTTTGGGCTCTTTTACGGATGCCTACAAGCCGGTGGCTTGGGCTCCAGATTATGTCAGCCCCCACGTCGGAAGCTTCGAACCAATGGTTCGAAGTCCGAAAATACAACCCAGCTTCATGACACTTCCCTCTCGGTCGACCCCGCGGTTCCAGTGCGTCCACTCGGAAGCTGGAAGTCTATGAGGGGAAGGCACTATCAGGATCATATGCTTTATTAATTTAGAAGATGATTATAAGCGAATTACAAGGAGCCCTTATGCGAAGTATCGCTTTAGGTGCTTCGCATGCCAAGTATGTGCTAACTCTTCACCTTCTAAATTAGCTAACTTAAAGGAGCCAGGGCGCCCTGAACGGACAATTAGGTATGGACCTTCCCATTTATTCCCTAACTTCCCTGGTGCTATAATGCTTCGTAGAACAAGATGACCCGGTCTTAGTTCATTGAGCTTAACCTTCGGGTCAAACCAAGCCTTCATCTGCTTATGATACTTTGATAAATTTGCTACAGCTCGAAGTCTTGTTTCTTCTGATAAATCTAGCGAAGCTTGTCGTTCTTCTTCAATGTCCGGTTCGGTGCTGCGAAATGATCCTCCTTTGAGCTCCAGTGGAGTCATAGCTTCATCTCCGAATAGTAGTCTGAACGGAGTAAAACCTGTGGACCTTGTTTGCGTAGTCCGAATGGACCACAAAATCTTCGAAAGCTCTTCGGTCCACAGTCCCTTTGCTAATCATACTATTCTTCGATTTAGCCCTGATAAAATATTTCCATTGGCTCGCTGTTGGGGGAAAATATTTCATCTTCGGGGTTACTGCCGAAGCAACATGAAGGCAGACAGCTGATTCGAAGGTTCCCAGACGATCATCTTTGAAGCTACCTGGAACCCAGTTCGAAGTACGAAGATAGGTATTAGTTCGAAGTATATCTTCGAACTAAGGCTTTTCAAGATCTTTTCTGCCAGCTAAGATGGAAGACTTGTCTTCTATCTCATTAGATTAGTCTTTTACCATTTTAGCCCTATTAAGGGAACCGAATAGTTTCCACTATGTCGGTTGTAATAGAGGGGTAAATAGGTCTTTTCCTTAATGTTTGGGCCTATAAATACCCCCCATTTCACCCTGCAATAGGGACCGAATACAAGTTATTCAATACCCATTTTCGAACTATTCTAAGTTATTATCCTTTCGGAGGCTTAGAACAGTTTGCTTCGCAAACACTTCGTTTGTTAGTTTTTCTTCTACAGAAACCTGTTAGCGTAATCTTTTACGCCAACAGTTGGCGCCGTCCGTGGGGAACTTAGTCCGAAAAACTTCGTTCTCTACCAACTTCTTACATCATGCCTCCTAAGCGGAGCGCACCCCGCAATCCCACTCGGAGGTCCTCTCGGATCTCTGGAGAGATACCGTTCGACACAGTTGAAGTCGGAGGGCCTTCGACTTTCCCTCCACACACTCCAGAAGGGGCTTCCATCCCTCGCTCATACGAAGCTTCTCTGCCAACCCCTTCCATACTCCGACCGCCCGGAGTCCCTTCTCCACCCTCCATCCCAATTCGAACTGATCCTACCAGTTCTCAAGACCCGGAAGATCCTTCCGGAGGAAATGAAAATAATCTTGGAGATATGGCCACTCAAATGGCCAACATTCAAGCTGAAGTGGCTAGGTGGCGACAGGAAGCTGCGAGCAGGCTCCGCTCTCAAGCCACCCCAACTATCCCAGAAGTGCCCGAAGACGATGATCTCGATTATCCCGAAGCCCCGGAGAACGCCTCTTTTGACAATGAATCTCCGTTGCATCCTGAGCTGCAGAAGGTTCGCTTTGATCCAAAGTTTAAAACTTCGAAGCTCTGTAAGTATGCCGGAGATGAAGATCCCGGAGAGTTCGTTCGTTCTTATGCCCTAGCAATTGAGGCTAGCGGAGGTGTTCGAGACACCATGGCGAAGTGCTTCCCTTTGGTTCTTCAAGGAGTGGCATAGAGATGGTTCTGGTCCTTGAGGCCAGGATCAATCAATTCATGGTCGCAGCTGAAGAAGAAGTTTATAAGCAACTTTCAGGGCACCTTCGTGCCTCCTATGTCAACAGGAAGCCTTTTTCAGGTGAAACAGCTCCCCGGAGAAACATTGAGACAATACTTTAAGCGCTTCGCTCATACGAAGTCACAAATTCGGGGGCTGTCCACATCTTCAGTGGTTGATGCAGCTCGAGAAGGCGTCAATCATCAAGGCCTTCTGGATAAACTGCATCGGAAGAGCATCTCCTCGGTCTCTCAGTTGATGTCATACTTCGAGGAGTATGCGAGGTCAGAAGAGGGTTGGCTTCGGAGGACTGCTGCTACTTCGTCCATATTGCAAGAAGTAAAAGTAGAAGTGAAAACTTCGGCACAGCCGCAGGAACCAGTCTTCGAAGTGCAACATGATCGGAGAAGAGGGCAAAAGCACCCTCGTTCTGAAGTCATGAATATTGCACCCCCACAGGAGTTTGCACCAAGAGCTCCACAGTCTACGGGGAACAAGGCCAGCGGCTGGAGGCCGCCAGGGAAAACGGCTGGCAAGGGCCAGACCCTTTTCTGCTGCAAGGCTATACTTACCCTAAGGAGAGAGTACTTAGAGAGAACTTCGGGTCGAGGCAGTACCGACCGAAGTCCAGCGGCAACGCGCCCAGAGCCGGTCCAGGCTGTGGCGCGGATAGAAAATTTTGATGCTGCAAGACACCCTCCGGTGGCCAATGTTATGCCACCTCCAAAGCAAGAGGAAGGGCAAGATAGAGGAAAAAGAGTAGTTCTCCCTATCTCCGGAGGAGGTACCCTCGGAAGCATGTCCAAGAGACAGCGAAGAGAGTACGTTCGGGAAGTAGGTCATATTGGGACTTCGTCATATGCAGCTGCAATGCCGGAGTGGTCTCACGTTCCAATATCTTTCTTTGCGGAGGATGCAGCTGGTATTAAGTTCCCGCACGCAGATCCATTGGTTATCACTGCTGATATTGCGGGCACTGAAGTCCGAAGGGTGCTGATTGACGGAGGTAGTTCGGCAGATATCATTTTTGTTCAAGCCTTCGATCAGTTGTGCATTTCCAGGAAGCATCTCCTTCCAGCGGCTCGTCCTCTGCAAGGCTTCGCAGGACCCCCGCTTGATGCACTTGGCCAGATAGGCCTGGAAGTTACCTTCGGAGAAGGTTTATTGGCCCGGACTAAAGAAGTAATCTTCGATGTGGTAGATGCCCCGTATGCTTACAACGTCATTTTCGGGAGGGGCATGTTAAACCAGTTCAGAGCTGTGGCGCATCACAATTACTTGTGCATGAAGATGCCCACACAAGCAGGAGTCCATACAATCTTCGGAGATCAAGCCATTGCTCGGAGGGCGGAATATGGTCATGGCCCCCCTCTTGATCCGAGGCAAGTAAACAGTGTGCAGGATAATGAAGAAATTTTTTCAGCCTCCTCCGAAGCTTCGAAGAAGTCCTTTCCGAGACCAAGTCCCGAAGGAGAAATTGCAACGAAGGTCATTGTTAAAGATGGTAAAGAGTATACTTTTCAATTTGGTAAAGATTTACCTCCTGAAGTTGCAGCCTCCTTGGAAAAGGTGGTGGAAGAAAATTTGGATGTCTTCGCTTGGTCTGACGAAGATATCACCGGAGTCGATCGGGATATCATTGAACACAGTTTACTTGTAAACCCGAAGGCCCGGCCTGTTCGACAAGTACTCCAGAAGATGTCCGCAGAAAGAGCTGCTCTAGCTAAGGACGAAGTTGAAAAATTGTTGAAGGCTGGGATTATCAGAGAAGTGGCTCACACAGAATGGTTAGCCAACCCAGTCTTCGTCAGAAAGAAGTCTTCCGGGAAGTGGCGCATGTGCATTGATTTCACATCCTTGAATAAAGCATGCCCACGTGACTCCTACCCCATGCCCCAAATTGATCAACTGGTTGACTCCACCGCAGGTTCGGAGTTATTAAGCTTCCTTGACGCGTATTCTGGTTATCATCAAATATGGTTGAAGCGCGAAGATGAAATCAAGACAAGCTTCATAACTCCTTCAGGAGTCTTCTGTTATGTAAGAATGCCCTTCGGCCTAAGGAATGCTGGGGCTACTTTTTCGAGATTAGTTGCTAAGGCTCTAGGTCATCAACTAGGTTGCAATGTGGAGGCCTATATGGATGATATTGTAATAAAGAGTGCTTTTAAGCACCAACATAGCCTAGACTTAGCAGAAACATTCAATAGCCTTCGAGCATGTGGGATCCGTCTTAACCCCGAAAAATGTATATTCGGAGCTAAGGCTGGAAAATTGTTACGGTATTTAGTTTCAAGCAGGGGAATTGAAGCTAGCCCTACTCAAATAACTGCGCTGCAGAAGATGGCTCCTCCGGAGAATTTAAAGCAAGTGCAAAAGCTGACTGGGCGTCTGGCTGCACTTAGCAAGTTTTTATCAAGGTCTGCGGAGAGGAGCCTGCCTATATTCAAAGCATTGAAAGGGTCCGAAGATTTTGCATGGACACCGGAGTGTCAGAAAAGCTTCGAAGATATTAAAGAGTATCTTAGTAATCTTGCTACACTCACGGTGCCTACTGCGGACGAAACCCTACTCCTGTACCTTACAGCTATAGGTTCAGCTGTCAGCGCAGTCCTTGTCAGAGAAGTGGATTTCAATGGGAAGTTGATCCAAAATCCTGTCTATTTTGTATCCGAAGCATTATCAGGAGCGAAGACAAGATACTCAGAACTTGAGAAGTTCGTTTATGCTCTGATAATGGCTTCGAGGAAGCTAAGACATTATTTTTTGGCTCATAATGTAATTGTACCAACTTCATATCCTTTAGGAGATATGCTCCGAAGCAAAGATTCCACTGGAAGGATTGGAAAGTGGGCGGTTGAGCTAGCACCCTTCGGCATATCTTTCTTGGCAAGGACAGCTATCAAATCCCAAGTCCTAGCAGACTTTGTAGCAGAGTGGACTCCACCTGCGAATTTGGCTCCGGAGAAGTCAAGTGACAGAGTTTGGACTGTTTACTCCGATGGGGCTTTCCAAGCATCCGGAGCAGGCATTGGGGCAGTGTTGATTTCACCATCAGGGCAAAGAGCAATGTACTCCGCAAGACTCAATTTTAAGTCTACCAATAATATAGCGGAGTATGAAGGGATTCTATTGGGACTTCGAAAAGCACGTGCTCTAGGGGCTACAAGAATAATTATAAAGACAGATTCTCAGATAGTAGCAGGGCACGTAGACAAAAGTTTCCAAGTTCGGCATCCACAGCTTGCAAAGTACTTAGAAGAAATCCGTAAAATTGAAGCACACTTCAAGGGTATTTCCATTCGGAGTACACCAAGAGCAGAAAACATGCAAGCGGATATTTTAGCGAAGGCTGCAGCCGGAGCTGTGGATGTGCCCGAAGAAGCTTTCTACGAGGAACTCAATATACCTTTGGTGCCACAAATTCCCTCTGTGGAGATTCTTTGCATTCCTAGTGCAGATTGGAAAAATTCGATCATGGAACTTTTGCAAGGAGGAACAAATTTGCCCGAAGAGCCACAACTGTCAAGATTAAAGCTCAGAGCCAGAAACTATCAAATAATCAACGGTATATTGTACAAGGCCGGAGTATGTTCCCCTCTACTCCGATGTATATCTCAAGCCGAAGGCCAAGAAATTCTTCGAGAAATTCATGAAGGCCTTTGTGGAAGCCATTTAGCCCCTAGAGCTTTGGCAGGAAAAACACTCCGCTAGGGGTTTTATTGGCCCACAATAACAGCTGATGCGGAGAGCTTGGTCCGCACTTGTCAAGGATGCCAGTGGATGGGTCGACGGAGTCATCGCCCACCAACAGCTCTTCAAGTCATTGCTCCGGTATGGCCTATGGCCAGATGGGGTATGGATTTAATTGGTCCCTTTCCGTTAGCAAAGGGAAATCTAAAGTTCGCAGTGGTAGCTATTGAATATTTTTCTAAGTGGGTGGAAGCAGAACCCTTAACAGCTATCACTTCGAACAATGTACAGAAATTTTTCTGGAAGAACATTATTTTCCGGTTCGGAGTACCTAGATACCTCACAGTTGATAATGGAACACAGTTCGACGCAGAACCCTTCAGGAAGTTTGCGAAGATCTAGGCATTCAGCTATGTTTTGCTGTCATGAGGCATCCTCAGTCGAATGGAGCCGTAGAGCGAGCCAATGGAAATATTTTATCAGGGTTAAATCGAAGAATAGTAGGATTAGCAAAGGGACTGTGGACCGAAGAGCTTCCGAAGATTCTGTGGTCCATTCGGACTACGCAAACAATGTCCACAGGTTTTACTCCATTCAGACTACTATTCGGAGATGAAGCTATGACTCCAACGGAGCTCAAAGGGAGATCATTTCGCAGCACCGAACCGGACATTGAAGAAGAAAGGCAAGCTTCGTTAGATTTGTCAGAAGAAACAAGACTTCGGGCTGTAGCTAATTTATCAAAGTATCATCAGCAGATGAAGGCTTGGTATGACCCGAAGGTTAAGCTCAATGAACTAAGACCGGGTCATCTTGTTCTATGACGCATTATAGCTCCAGGGAAGTTAGGCAATAAATGGGAAGGTCCATACCTAATTGTCCGTTCAGGGCACCCTGGTTCATTTAAATTAGCTAATTTAGAAGGTGAAGAGTTAGCACATACTTGGCATGCGGAGCCCTAAAGCG